>OY776675.1:98590958-99190958 GCA_963675555.1 Leptura quadrifasciata
ACTGCTGGTTGCTGTTGGAAGGCATGCTATAAGATTGCTGAAAAAAATTAGCAAAGGCATTGCATGTTCCTTCAAGATCGGAGATATTTATACCATATAATGTCAAGTTGTTAGGTATATCAGCGTGTGAGCTCTTTTTATTGGAACTTTCCAGGAGTTAGAGGGATCAAGTACAATATTGTTGTCTATGTTGAATATATAGTCTTTAATTGATTTTTTACAGCAAGTTTTGATTTTAAGCCTTAGTTGCTTAAATTCATTGTAACAAGTAATATCCTTAGAGGATTTATATTATTTCCATAGTGAAAGCTTTCTCTGGATATCATTTATTGTAGAGTAACTGAACTAAGGCGGATAACTACGATTAGATGTAATTGCCTTTAGCACATAAATATTAAAAATTAGGTGTAATTGATTGTAAAGTAGTAGTATGGCGTCGTTAACGTCTACACAGTTATCTATAAAAGTCCAGTCAGTTTCAAGTAGCTTTGATAGAGTAGAGGTTATGGTAGATAGAGCTCGTGTTGGTGAATGAGAAATGGCTATAAAAAATATCTGAACTTTTTTTTACCGAACTCCATGGCGATTTACAAGTTTTGCGCAATGCTTCTTGAAGTCATATCTTTTAAACTGCATGCAAGAATAGGCTCGTAGTTTATGTGTGCAGTACACTATTAATGGTCAATTTACGTGCTTAATGAAAGAAAGGGAAATCCAGAGTCGAGTTAAGTAATTTTTATTTGAAGTATTCCTAAGAAGGAATTCACTGAGTTTTATTAACTCTAACACTAAGTTATAAAACTACGTACAATAACGTTCGAAAATGTGTATTTTATTTTGTGTCATACTGTCGACGACTTTTACATAAATGTTCAACTCTATATAAATTCAAAATAAATGTATAAAATCACATTTTTCTTGTATATTTAAATTAAAACATGTTATTAAAAAATATGTGATTTCTAACTAAAAAGAACGTGGTTCAAAAATAAATTGTTTTTTAAAAAAGGCTTCCGAGGGATTAGCATCTGATAAAATATTTCTTCACAACTTCTACCTAAGAAAAATATTATTTTCGTTAATAGAATCACATTTTCAGACAATTGCATATCTGGAAGAAAGCTGAACTGATCGCCTTCAATTAAACTATTGTTAGTGTATGCATCGTCATAAGTTGAATGTCAAGTTTGATGAGTTTTTTTGCTTCATTCCAGAAAATTGAGAAACTTTCGACTACAAGCCACTTTGCCCAGGGGTTAAACCCTCCCCCTCAAAAACCACAATAGCATCATAAAACTCGAATTTGAACATAAATGAATATACCTTAATTTTCGTGGGCGAGAAAAACTATGGTGATAATTTTTGACAAGTATTTGTGTTTGGGGGTGGTTGGGGAGGGGTGAGAAAATATTGCTACCAACGTGTTTATCGTTCTCGAAAACAAGAGAATACCAATTTCTGTTCGATTTGAAGCTTTTGAAGGTATTTCGGTTCTTGGCGGTGTGGTTTCAACCCCTGGGGTCAAGCGGGGTGGCTTGTGATCGATAGTTGCTCAATGTATTGAAATTGAGCCAACCAATCCCGATCCGACAAGCCGCCTTCGTCCGCCCAGACCCTAAACACCGGATTAGGGAGTGGTTTTTGCATAAAGTGGTGATTTTGGCTAAATTGCGGTGTAAACCATTGTCACCATCGTATTCCTGATCTTCAAAAACGCAGATTCAGTATTTTGACGGTCTGTCCTTGCATTTATACAGGGGGCTACATGCGAATACAAGTTCTACGCATCATTTCAGCGAGTCAAATAGGGTAGATAACAACCGCTATAAAATTTGTCAACAAAATGTATTCAGTAATTCTCTATTAAAGCTTTCATAGTATGAGTTACGTTGATCATCATTTTATTCATTCCGCCTGGACGACTAATTAATAGTTATTGAACTCCACTCCACTATTCGGTTTGCTACCATCGTGTACTATTTTGCAGATATAAATTGCAAACCCTATTTGTTATTAATAATTTTGTACTAGATAACCCAATTTAGCAGCCAGCAAAGCGGTATAGTACCAAGTTTTCTTCATCCCTCAGCAGCTTAATTCAAAGTATATGTCGCCAACTGACTCACGTTTTCCTGGTTGTATCGTCATGTCCACCTGCGTAAACATTCAGTATAATAATAAATTACTTGTTCAACCATACTGTACTAGTCTTATTTTTAAATTCACATTGTCCTTAATACGTGTCGTCTGTAGCGTTGTAGCGTATTACTGCTCATGATGTTTTGAACCGCAATCGAAATTGATAGAGGCTTATGGGTGAACTCCACTATATCACCATTGACATCGTGCATTTGCAGAAACCTATTCACTTAAATTGAGCTTAATTATACTACAATGCATCACTGAAATATTAGAATGCATAGTACTAAATAACCTTATTTTTTCTTTAAGTATTGGCCCTACACACCAGTAACCCGTTTGTTTAAGATCTCTCACTCAGCATATGAGGTTTTAAAATTATTATAACAGCATAATATGTTCAATAAATTTTTCCATAAACGGAAGAAGATATGTATAATTCTTCCTTATATTATAACAGTTATAATTTATTTTTTTGTAAGCGGCGTCACACAATTTGACATAGTAATCTCCGGCATAGTTACATATTATTATTAAGATATGCCGTCGCAACTTCCAGCAACAATATACTAAAAATAATAGTTCTACCGTATGCTTCTAACACTTCCTTGCACTTTCTTAAAAAAGAATAGGCAACCATAAGAAACACAAATGTTGGGCTCCGCGATGACTAAAGCATTATGCTAAATCTGAAATATGTACTGTTCGCATTACGTAAGAAGCCGCTAACTCAATTTTTTAAATAAAAGGATAGGCCTGCGTCGATGATAAAATCTAATTGGGTGTCGTGAAGTTTAGTGTCGAAATATTAACAATGTAAATTTGAGTTTTAAATGGGTAACCGAACAGAATTCAACGTTTATCTGAAATTTTTTCTTTAGCAAAAATTAAAAACCGATGTCCAAGGAATCACTACTTCCACATCCAGATTTTATATCCAAGTCTTATACGCACTAAATCCCAATGTAATATGTTATTCCCTTTAATTATTATTTCTTATTATCTCTCTACCAGCCCTACTCTATTGAGTAGGGATAGTAGAGGGGGTAGCTAATGTAAAAAAATTTTAGAAGCCCTAAGTTCTCGTATACACACTAAATCCCAACTTACTTTTTTATTCCCTTAAACATAGGGTGGGGGTGGCAATGGTGGTGGTAGAGGAGGTAGCTAATGTCAAAAAAAATTAAGAGGCCTTTAGTTTTCATATACACGCTAAATCCCAATTCAATTTTATACTCCCTTTAATAATAGGGTGGGGGTGGCAATAGGGGTAGTAGAGGGGGTGGCTAACGCCAACATTTTTTTGAGACTTTTTGTTTTGTATACACACTAAATCATATTTGGGATATTGGGGATGATTGTTGAGGAGGGGGAGTGTGGCTGATGTCAAAAAAAAAATTTGAGACTGTCTTTTCGTACATACCCTAAATTGCAATTTTATACACTCTTACCTGCTTGCTTTGCCTATTTACACTTATTTATCCCATTTACCCCCGAACCCTTCAACGAAATTAAATCAAAATATAATCTAGTTCCAGATCTCGTTATAATACATCAGTGTACCAAATGTCAACACAATATCATAAACGGTTTCAGAGTAAACGTGCGCACGAAAAAGTTACAGATCGACAGACAGACCGACAGACAGGATATTTTTTTGCACAAATTTAAATATTGACGTTTCATGACATTTTAAGCCTATTTCAAAAAAAAAATTTGCCTTACTATACCTGCACTGGACGTGGAAGTAAAATTGAGATTTTCACTTTTTTCAGGTTATATCTGAAACAACTTAGTGTGTGAAAAATAGTGTCCCAACGAGCTCAAAATTGCACAACTTTTCCCTTATTTAACCGGCACTCCGTTTGCTGACATTTTAAGGGCTCATGGTTTTTTTATCATTTATTACCTACCGGTTCTCACCAGCTCTTACCATTCTTTAATTACCTTACAGCTTCTTTATTGTAATGCACAAACCAGCCATAGACCAATCACCTAAGACTGAGTTATGTGTATCACAAATGTATTAGCTTCGTTTTGCCCCTCGATGGTTGATAATTAAGGATTAAAAAGAAAAATTTCTAGTAAATTAATAAAATAAGTGAATAAAAATGAGGTTCTTTGCTGACTACTCATAATGGATTCTTTTGATAATCTAAAGGTGTATTCTAAGAAACTCAACATAATTAAGCACGCGGTGGTATATCAGTCTTTTCCCAAATTGTCTGTTTTCATGATCATGAAACACCTACGTCTTTATTCTCTAAATGTAATAATAGTTCGTTTCTTTGCTTTGCTTTTGTTTTGCTGGAAATTCATTAACATGAATATTTAATGATTTATATGAAAATGGATTATTTTCAATTAGTGTGAAATTGACATACTGATGCTTGGAATAATTTTAATTAAATTAATTGCCATATTGTGAGTATGAAAATTACACTATTTATTTCTTGCCAAGGCTTTTACTGAACTTTTGCTTTAATTTTGATTAAATACTTCTTTTTGTTCAAAAACTTCCTAGATTTTCCGGAAATTATTAATTTACTTTCAGGATTTCCGCAAAATTTATTTGTATAAAACTTCCAATTCTCTAAGGAAATTCGTCAATTTCCCCTTAAAATTTATCTGGCTTATTAAATTGGCTTTGGAATACTTCTATGAAAAAGTTCTCACTAACGTGTTGCCAAATTATGTTGAGTCAAAAAAAATTATGGTAGTTTAAATGTGTTTAATAGTACCTAGGTTATTTTCATGTATTTACTATTATTTTCAAGATTTTCAATAATACAGTTGACGCCGTTATTTTGTGAAATTTTATTCGCTTTATTAGAGAAACATGAAATTCGACGTGTATTATTAGTGATTCAGAATTGGCATGCAGCAATTTCATTTTTATTTTAAAAAACGTTGAGGAAATAACTAATACATATAGATATAAAAAATAATCTAGAAAATAGGAGGTACTGTTAAATCTATAAAGACCAGAGTAAAACTTAAAAACAAATTACAAATGCTAATAACTACTTGATAATTATAAAACATTTAGAAATAAAATGAACAGGATATCAGAAAAAATTGGAATATTATTTAATAAGTATTACTTAAACATAGGTTTGGATATGGCTAATAATAATGAAATCAACGATTATGCAATAGATGACGAACATCTATCAGATTTCATGGACTATATTTTGTAGATTAAAATGAAACAAACGTACATATTGGATCATTAAGCACGTGCAATAACTACCTCCGTGTTAAAAGATGCATAAATCTATGTCATCCTATAATGTATATTATAAAAATATCATATTTTCTATCGGTTTTGTATCGTAACATTTTAAACCATTTTTATAAACTAGGAAGTCACACTAATATTGTTAATTACAAACTTATTTCCATCATAAGAAACGTTGCAAAAGTTTTTGAGAAATACCGGGTGATACAGGAGCCATGTAACACTCTATAACTTTGCTATTTAAGAAGCAAAAATTTTTAAATTTGGGAGTGTTATTTTTTTAACATTTATTTAACGTCGGTCCATTTCCGCTACTGAGGCTTAACACCGACGCCTGCAGACAAGCTATTCCCAACCAGGAATTTTGCCGAACCTCTTCCCTTAAGAAGAGTAGGAATCTTTACTTGCCTAACATTTAATAGACAAGGGACCGACGGCTTTACATTCTTTCCGAAGCATGGTATCACAACCCTCGCCTAAGGTTGCATAGCTTCCGCGTATACACTGATGTACAAGTCGCTGGAAGATATGTGAAGCTAGGATACGGTCTTCCTTGTGAACGCCTCTTTTGGCAGGAAAAATAATTATTTTTCGCGTGGAAACTTAAAGCTGAGACTCTTGAGGCCGTCGATGCACTTTATTTGTTTCGAATCTAAAGTTCGGGGGAGTTTCCTTAAAATTATTGGACAAGGTCAAACGCTACAACCTGTGTACAACCATAATGGTTGGATCACTTTTTGTTTAATAGTTTTATTTAATTAATTTTTTAGCAAATTTAAAAGTTACTGGCAGGACCGAGAGTAACACCCTGTACATCAAATAACGACACTTTGTTTTAAAAACAAATTTTCAAAATTTATTTAATCACTTGAAAAAGGTTTAGAACGTATTTTATTTATTTCACAATAGATTGTTTTTAGGTAATTTTTCGAGAACGGTGTTTGTTTAATTATTTTTTTTATTTATTTATTTAAGAGTTTTTTATTTCTAGAAAAATTCACTTTTAATTTATTTAATCGCGAGGGCAGATTATTATTTCAAAAAATTAACACTCTTTTTTACAAGGTTTCGGCCTTGGAAGTAGCGCGAGCATTGTATTAGATCACGAGTAACACCGAAGGGACTAACTTGATTTATGCCCGTGGAGCTCGGTTATTTATACTATACCACCGTTGCGTTTTTCGTGCTCCATAAGGTAAGCACGAACGTTTTTACCCCCTATTTAGAGCTGGATTTGGAACCATGTAGTCTGGATCGGCACAATTGCGTAATATTGCACAACATTGCGCAATACTTTTGCAAAAGTATGAAATTTCGGAATAAAAACTATATGGAAAAATTTTTATTGAAAAAAGGAGATTTTTTTATATAAAAATGAATTTTGGATCTATTCGGGTTTAGAAGTGATTGAAGTTTTATTATCTGGAAACTAAATGTTTTCGAAATGACCTCGTAAGGTCGAAACGAAGATCCGACGTTTTACGGTTGCAAGATATGAATAAGATATGAGAATATTCCCGATAGATGCGAGGTGAATAACAAGATATATGAAAATGTTTCCGATAAACGTGGAACGAAAATAAGATAAGATATTGGTTGTAAAGAAAATGCCGATATGGTATGCAGTATACGAGGGGCGATCGAAAAGTAGTAACAGTTAAAATGGGAAGAGGGTGGTAGAATTTGATGAATCGAGTTGGAATGTGGTTGTTAGAAGTACGGAGAGTAGTTTGATGTATACGAGGGGTGGTTGAAAAGTAGTGAATTTTTAAATGCAAAATCTGTTTATGGAAAATTAACAAATCGGGTTAGAATGTTGCGACTATAGGTATGAATAGTGGTATCGATGAATTTTTAGATCATTTGGGTCTGATATTTTTAAGATGGATTTTTGAATGGGTTCGAGTTCTGAAATGGTGAATTTGAATGTTTGGTGGTATTTGACGATGGTTGCATATTAATTGAGAATTATCGGTTATACGTGAATTTTTCCAAAATTAGTTTTGAAAAACTGCATGTTTTGGTTAATTTCAGTAATGTAATGACTTTTTTCATTACTTTTGATATGGTACATGTTAAGTTTAATTTATTTTCGAAATTTTAAAATTGTTTATATTTTTTATAGTGCTGGTCGATGAGAAGTATTATAACACTTGAAACGGTCGTACATCCAAGTACTAACCGCGCCTAACGTTGCTTGACATCGCATATCGAAGTATGTACATAGTAAAGACGCATCTACGCCTACCCCACTGAGAGTGTTGAATATTACATAATTGTCCTTGTTTTGAGCATATCAAACGTTTTCTTCAATTTCCGGTTTAAGCGGAAGTGGCCCAAACTTTATTATATTAAATAGTATTCTGTATATATTTTTTACTTATCTGATTCGAATTTAAATTACCTTTTCAACCACGTATCTTAACATGACATTTGTTTTTAAAATGACAGTTAATAGTTAGTAATTTTATTGTATTAAGTGTAGGTGGCCATCATATGAACCTTGGCAAATGCTGATGCTTAGTGTGCCGTGATATCCAAAGACCTCAGGTGCGTAACTTTGTGTCTCATATTATTTTGGGTACAATCAGTAACTGAGCAACCAATTAGATTGTTCTTAATTTAATAAAAAATCTCTAAATAACCCGCGATATCATAAACACCAAGATAGGAAACCCATTTTTTTATTTGCCCTACTTAAAAGATACTTATTTATCTTTTATTCTTCTCCAATACAATAGCTGTACCTATCCTATTTTGCCTTCTTCACTAAAATTAGTAGGTATCGAAAATGATTGCATAGTAATGAACATTGTTAGTACTTACTGCAACAAAAATATTTAGTAGGCAGGCGATGAAAGTAAAATAAAAGAAGGTAAAATTTAAAAAAAAAATAAAAGACAGGTAAAACACATTTTTTGAAATTTTGATAATTTCTAATCTAGGATAGTATTTTGCATGCCACTGCCACAAAATAAGAATTTTTTTCATTGTGTTTTTTGGTGCATATTCTAGAAGAGTTGAGCTATTAAACGTGCATAGGAGTATTTGGATAACGCCGACGGTATCTCAAAAAAAATTTTTTTTTTAAATTTCGGTTCCACCAAGATTCCGTCTGCTGACTTTGACCTTTTATGGTGTAAAGAAAAGTGCCAAGAGATACTTGCCACTTATCCTAAAAACTTGCCCACTTATTATTAAATTTAAAATGGTATAAAAATTCTGAGTTGTCCTGTTAGAAAAAAGGATGCAGCTGTTGGATGCGTGGATGGGCTAAATTTATCAGTTCAAATTTTTAACAAGTAAGCCTCGTTTTTATTTGTATTGTTTGGTCTAAGCATTCGTCGATATTCTCTTATGTGACACATGTCATTTTGTACGTCAGGCGGTAGTAGCTACCTGTTATTCTCCTGAAATTATTAAATTCTTTGAGACCGTGCTCTGGACTTGGACTCTATTTGGTTACCGATCCAGACTTTGTTTTTTGTCGATAATAACGGCTTGGCATTTCTTTGAACATATTGGAATTTATTGAGAACTACAATGCCTCGTATCCAGTAATACATACTACGTGAGTATGCTACTATGCTACTATACATTACGGCGAATGTCAAGGCAACGCAAGTGCGTCCGCTGTACGTTGTCGAGAAAGGTACCCGACCGCACGCCACCCTGACTATCGTGTGTTTATTAGAGTGGCATAACGCATACTGCGAGGGAAGAATTTCTAGTCTGGTGGTGCTAGTGAAGGAAGACCTCATCAATATTTTAACGACGAAGTGCTTGATGAAATTAACGACGATCTATCTACTTCTGTGTGCATAGGATTCTATAACAGTACCAACTCCATTTTTTTCCATATACAATGTGTGCAGACTCTACTACCCAGATATTATTCCTTGAAAGTGGAATTTTGCCGGCGAATGATACGAGTGGATCCAGATTTTTTTAAATAAAATTTTGTGGTCTGACGACTCATCATACAGAAGAGATGCCTTTGTAAATTTACATAATCTGGATAGTCGGCACTTGGAAACTCCCCACTGGATGAGAGAAGATCGATCACAATACCAATTTAAAGTAAATTTGTGGACGGGCATCCTAAATGGTGAAGTGGTAAACCCACTCGAATTGCCATCAATATTAACATCCGACAATTATTTGGAATTCCTTCAAAACGACCCACCGGTCTTACTAGAAGACTCTCCTTTATCCCCAGGTGGACAATGTGGCTACAGAACGGCGGATGCCTTGCACATTACGGAAGGGAGGTGAGAGCATACCAAAATTTGCAGTATCCAGGAAGATGGATCGGTTGTTTAGCTTCAATTCTGTAGACACCCCCCAGGTCACCAGACCTAAATCCTTTAGATTTTTTTAACTGAGGATGTATAAAAGAAAAGGTGTACTTCCGACCTGTTCAATCCTTAAACGGATTGCATGAGCGCATTGGAGTAGCCGCTGATGAAATCAGCCGATGCGAATAGTCACGCAATTTAAAACTTTACTTTATTAAAAGGCACAGAGCCTGCATCAGGGCTGGAGGGAAGCAATTCGAAAATTTATTATAAGTTGTTTGAATATTTCTTTTTAATGAAGTTTAATAAATGCAGTTGAAATAACTTTTCATTTTATTTCGATCTTTTTCGTCCTCTTCCCTGAGAATTTTAAAACATTTTAATAATAACAATAAGTCGGTCGTAAATAGAATGCATATACACATGCATTGTTGTTTTGAACAAGTTCCAATAAGTCGAAAGAAAAGCCAAGTCGTTATTATCGAAAAAAAAAAAAAACAAACAAAGTCTGAATCGGCAACCAAATAGAGTGCAAGTGCAGAGCACAAAGTTTATGTAAATGTTACAGCCAGTCCTAGAGTAGAAAATGTCAAAATTTCAAAAAAGTGCCCATATCTCGAAAACCGTATGATTTTCAATATGGTAAAGTTGTAATATTCTGATAGGTTTTGGCTTGGCATATTGCTATTTTCAGGATTATCCATTATTTACGGGACACCCTGTATAATTTGTGTAAAAATAAATTCCTCTGTAGCATTAAAATTATAGAGCTAGATATGTTTTATTCAAACGTATTATACAATTCATTGTTAGGATTAAAATTAGCAAAGTTCTTAATTTGGAAATTATAGCTCTTACGTAGTTAAGTTTTGCAAACTAAATATATCTAATTAAGAAGTGGTGCAAGAAAACCTCATTAAACTAAAGTGGAGATGAATATCTGAATAAATTATTATCAAATATGAGCCGAGGCGCAAACATTTTAAAATAACGTTGCCTTGACAAATTGGTTTGCAGTATATTTGTTGAATTTTTCGCAAGCTGTGCCGGAGTTTCATTTTAAACATTGATATATTATAGTTTTGGTAATTTATCTTCTATAGTAGTTGTAGGAAGTTGAACCTGACGCTTCCGTATTAATGTTTCTTTTAAAAGTTAATTCAAAAATTTCATTTATAGCCATTGGTAAAGAGTAGTTTATTACATTTTAAATTTAGAAATAAAACGATCTATCTGTCTATCATTATGTTATAGCAATAATCAGTTGGAATGCAAATAACTTGATAAAATTCATGGAATGAATATATTAGGAAAAATTTTAGAAGTTTCAAAATTTTAGTTTTCTGGAAATCCAAATCGATTTTCTTAAAGGTAGCTTGCTAATCGTAATATCTCCAACTTTGTATATAATGTTCTCAAATCACCTGACAACTTATTACTAGAGGATCAACACTATCCTGCTCTAGTTGTTGATATTACTTTTAATAAAAATGAAAGACGTTCCACGGAATAGTAACGATGATTTTAATTTTAAAAAAAACAAATTTTCCAGCACTATTTCAAGAACTAACCATTATTTATTAGAGGTCTCTGACTCTGCTTACTAGTATCAATGAGGCAAACTGTGAGTTCTACAATATACTCAACTCAATTTTCATCAAACATGTTTCTAGAATAATTTTCAGTTCTAGAACTTATCCACCGTGGTTTGACAGTAAAATAAATCATTATATATGAAACAGAAAAAGCGAGTCTGGGAAATATTCGGGGTGACTCAGAAAGTACCTACCTATCCACTTTTTTCTATAGTTTTAAAAATTAAAAATTAAAAAATGAAATTTTTTAAAATGAAATTTGGGAAATCAAATATAGGTATCTATGGCCACATTTTAACCATTCGGTGGTAAAAAAATCACTTTCGGTATGGCCGGAAATTGCCGCAACTTTCTTATTTCAAATAGCACCCTGTATATTTAAGTGACTTTTCTAATAAAGCTGTAATTTCTCTTTCCAACGATTTTTTTCGGATTTAAAATCGGATGAAAAATAACTTTGGAAATGGCATTTATTTGGTATTTCTAGTTGGTTTTGGAATTCTGGCGCAAATTTACAAAATTTCAAAGTAGACTTTGAATTTGAATAGAATGGTATTTCTTAACAAATTAAATGTAAAATTAGTCTATTTTGTTCATTTGCTTGCACTGTATTTGTAATGTATTTCCCATTTTTCCAATTCATGGAAATTTAATTTTTCTTAACTCCAGTTTTTCAAATAATGCCCTGAATGTTTCATTTTTTTTGTCAGATAGAGTGGTAAATTTGCTTTAGACTGGTTTTTGACAGTAAAAAATTGAATATAAATTAAAATAAATATTAAGCTTTTTGTAGAAGCGTTTCGAATTATGTATCCGTATCTTGCAGTAAGCTATTAAAAACACATGAGTTATTTGTAATTAGAGAAAATTTATTTTGATAAATATAATACAAATTTTGATGAATGATTAGCAAAAAACATTAATTCACATAATCAAAACCAATTTAGAAGTCATGATACCTATCTAGATAGCAACTTAATAAATTTGTAAATATTATAATTAGAACAATACAACACAACTAAATACCAAACCTATAACAGGTACTCCAAACGACGCTCACCCACTTCAAAACACTTGTCCACTCTTTGAATAGTTTCTCTCATAATAATTTGTAACATGACTGGAGTTATGAATGCAAAGATATTTAAAATTTTATTTTGGAGTTCTTCTAATGTTGCAGACGGCGCCGGTGTTGAGTATACTTTCTCCTTCAGATAACCCCAAAGTAGGTCACCTAATAGTTCCATTAGTAGATATTACCTGGTTGTCAAACTTTGCACTAAGGCAATTTCCCAGAAAACGATAAATGAAAACAATACAGACGTAGTGGGAATAGTGGTGGGTAGTGCCGATGTATCATCACGTCTTACGTCTTTTATGTCGCGTGCATTAAAATAAGAGAGAAGGTCAACCATGTGGTCTGCCTTCTAAGCGTCTCACCTCGCAAGTAATGCGCTCCGGTTAGTGGTCCTTGAAATAGTATGGGACCAGTAATTTTTATACCGAATTTTCCAGCCTACACATTCACTCCACATCTATCCTGAAGGTTACCTTCAAATGTTTCGTGTAATTTTTTTAGGTCAATAATGTAACTAAAATTCTATATATGTTGAGTAAACGAATTACAAAAGATCAATGTTGTGTTTCCATTGTTTTCATATAATTCTTCATGAAATTGGTATTTGTAGCATTTAAAACCATGTTTTTTAATATACTTTTTACTATCTGACGACCAATATCTATCTCTTTTGCCAGCTCTTTTGTAGAAACATTTGGGTACACATGTGTGTAAGCCAATACATTTGTCTCAATGTCCTCGCTTACTATAAATCTGTCCTCTACCACCTCAATGTTTTCTGCATTCCGAAATGACTCTTCTAGAATTTTAAAATACTGCCGGTATGGCTGACGACGATCGGGATATCTTTCATAATCTAAACGTGCGGCCGCATGGGCATTTTCTGACATTCGCGTAAATTAAAAGTAAATCTACCGTTTCATTTTGTGCGTATATTGCATCGCAAATCAATAAAGCGCCTAATTATAAATTTCCAAATAATAAACACGTCTCTATTTAACTCAAAAATAACGTTTTGACAGATGCTGTGTGCAATTTTCCATCTGTTTTTCATGGCTTATGGCCACAAGATATGGACACAATTCGAAACGCTTCTGCAAAAAGCTTAATATTTATTTTAATTTATATTCAATTTTTAATCGGGAGAAACAAGTCTAAAGCAAATTTACCACTCCGATAAAAAAAATAAAACAGTACTATTTGAAATATTGGAGTTATGACAAAATTGAGTCCCACTTAACTGACAGGGCTGAGTTTATACAATGCCATGGCAATAGGCCTGTCGATTTTGCAGATATTTCCGAAGCGCCTCAGGGCTCGATTCTTGGACTCCTTATGTTCGCCTTACTCATTGATATTAATGATATTGTCACTAATTTAGATGTAAACTTTCTCTTATATGCAGATGATTTGAAGATATTTAGTCGAGTTGAATCTCTCCTCGACTCCATGAAGGTCCAAGAAAATTTAGATTTAATAAATACTTCATGTACTGTAAACCACCTACTTTTTATTCTCAGCAATTATAATGTAATGTCATTTTCTTGTAAAAATGTTACGCTCACTTATGGCTCATACCGACAATACCGTAGCAGCTGCACACATGAGTCTTGGTTTCGTAATCAGACATATGAGAGATTTTAAATCTCTTGACACTTTACCACTGTTATTGGAGTCCAATATACCCAATACATATTTCATCTCTGGAGAGAGTTCAAAGGCGTTTTTTTAAAAATCAGCTAATTTCACCTTATCGAACTTTTATCCATTTATGGTACTCCTCAGAAATTATTTTATGAGCTGTTTGAAGCGAGTAGTTGTTTAATTAAAAGACTCACTATGTATTCTGTATTGTTTATATAAAATTATTCACAATTATTTTGTCGTATTTTTAACAACTCATTTGACTTTGCCTTCCCTATTAAAAAAATAAATATAAACTCAAATGAAAGCCGCAATGGATGGATCATAAAAGGTATCAGAATTTCCTGTAACAATAAACGGTGTCTACTACTTATAAAAAAAATTCACAAATGATGAAAATATTTTAACTTATATACATAAATATTGAAATATGAAATTCTTAAAGACACTATAAACATTTCAAAAGAAACATATTTCTCCAGTCAATTATTAAATTCAGAAAACAAAATTAAGACCACTTGGAACTCTATAAATAAAAGTACAAATGAGAACAATAATTGCAAAATCTTTGAAAGTATAACACTAGACACAGACAATGCGGTACACCAAGGTCCGATTTTTTATAGGCGCTGCAAAAGACCTAACGAAAAATATTTCAAGTAATTTATCCGCAAAAGAATACTTAATTAAATTAAATGTTGATAACACACACTAATTTTTTTCCAACCTGTACAAGACTTTGATATTGAAAGAATGGTTATAAATTTAAAAAAAAAGAAATCAACGAGATACGATGGTATACCAATAACATTAATAAAAGAAAGTATTGCCATCTTGAAGAGCCCCCTTTCATACTTAATAAACATCTCTTTAGGCAACGGAATATTCCCCGACTGTTTAAAACTTACCCTAGTAAAACCTTTGTATAAAAAAGATAACAAATATTTACCACAAAATTATAGACCAATCTCATTATTATCTTCTTCAAAAATATTAGAACTTGCAGTACAAGAATAATTAGTTCAATATATGATGCTGAGTTAAGATTTTCTCAACATGTCTCTCATCTAATTCAAAAGTCCTTTGCCAAACTAACAACACTTTACATTCACAAAGATTTCTAAAGTACTGACGTTAAATTAAGATTATGTGATTCGCTTATTTTATCCCACTTGGCTTACTGTGATACTGTCTATTGGCCAGCTCTATTACAGAGCGATAAAAACAGTCTCCAAAAAATTCAAAATTGCTGTTTAAGGTTTTGTTTTAATTTACGCAAGTTTGATCACATCTCAGCCAAATTTAAAGAATCAAACTGGCTTAATCTTAATGAAAGGTTCCAGGTACACCTAGGTTGCTTAATTTACAAAGCTAACCTCGCTCATTCGCCACAATATTTATTGAGTAAACTCGTTAAAGGCAGTGATGTTCATACTCGTCCTACTAGGCATTGTAATCTTTATAATATACCTAAGCATAATACGGCTCTATTTCAACGTTCATTTAGTTTTAACGCCGCCAAAATTTACAACTCTTTACCTATTGACCTGAAAAATCTGTCCCCTGTTGCCTCATTTAGGAGACAAATCAAAGCCCACACATTTGGTAAAAGAAATGAAATTTAATTTTGTATTGTATTGTATGATTATTATGCTGTTTATTGTAGTTATGTGCTTAATTGAGATGGTTATATGGAAGAGCAACTATGTTGAATATCGCCATCTCCCTTATGTACTCTTTTGTATTTTTCGTGCTATATAAAAAAAATAAAGACATATTATTATTATTATTATTATATTATTATATAGAAAAAAAACATCTTCTTACAACATCACAATATGGCTTTCGTAAAAACCTGAACACATCTGATGCTACACTCAACCTAATTAATAACTTGAACGTATTATTGAAAATAAAGTAATTCCTCTCGGCATTTCTTGTGATCTATCTAAAGCATTTGACTGTGTAGACCACAATATACTTTTAGAGAAACTGGAATATTATGGAATTAGGGGTATAGCAAATGATCGGTTTCGTTCATATTTAGAAAATCGTCCAATGTCTGTGGAAGTAATATGTTTAGAGAATCAGCTACTTCAAAAAAGTCAATCGACATCCGATTTACTAAAAACTGGTGCGCCCAAGGATCTACACTTGCCCCACATTATTTTTATTATACGTAAATGATACTGTTGAAAACTTTTCATCAACAAAGTTTTTTATATTTGAAGACGATACAAGTATCTTATTCCATCATTAAATCCAAGCTGACCTACTAAATTTGGCTAAAGGTACAATATCGAAAATATTAGACAAATTTGTGGCTAACAAATTATTACTAAATTTAGAAAAAACGGTTAATATAATTTTTTAACCGAACAAAGATATACAACCAAACATAATTTCCACAGACAGCGGTAACATAATTCCAGTTACTGACATAAAACTTTTAGGCCCTTACATTGATCAACATCTTGATTGGAAAAAACATATTTCAGAGTTAAACAAAAAATTGAGTAAAGCAGTTTTTGCAATTAGAACAGAGCTGGGTTTTGACGCAGCAAAATCGGTATACTATGCTTATTTTTATAGTACATTACAGTACGGTATAGAATTTTGGTGAATTTTCACAAACGTAGAAAGTACCTTTATTATTCAGAAAAAGGCATTACACGAAATTTGTGTCTACTACGCCCAATTCAATCATGCCCGACCTTACTTCAAACAATCAAAATTGTATATATACCGTCTGGCTGTTATGACATTTTCAAATAGACATTAAATGCAAACACTTTCCAATATACATGATTACAATACACGGCATAATGACAAATTTTTATTACCTCTATATAATTACGTTGTAAATAGAAAAGGACCAGTGTATATGGCGACAAAGATTATAAACCATCTACCGAACAGGCTTAAGGAAATTAATAACATTGAAGTTTTTAAAAACAAATTGAAAAAATTGCTACAAACTAATGTTTTTTATAGTATAAATGATTTTTTTCAAAGAGTACTTGATTAGCAGATTCAAATTTTCCACCTCTTGTTGATTATGTATTTTAGTTACTATCACATATCGTGCGATAAAGATGTATATTTGTTTTTATATCAAACATACCTTAGGTTAATCTAGAATCCTTATTACTATTGTATGCTTTTTATTAATATAAGTATATTTTATATATTATAGACTAAATCAAATATCTTAGGTATTTATTTAATCCTTTTATTGGTATTTTTTGCTATTGATTAATATAAGTATATTTTCTGTACTATAGGCTAAATCAAATATCTTAGGTTAATCTAGAATCTTGTTATTGAGATTGTTTACTTTTGATTAATATAAGCATATTTTATATATTATAGGCTAGGTTACAAGTAAAATGAAATGACGAACTCCTGCCTTTTCTCAAACGCTCCAGAGCTTCACTCATATACTTTCTCAATTAAATATTACCTCACACAAATGTAAAAAATACTAAATTGTATAAGATTGTATATGATTATTGGAAAATAAAACTAAACTAAACAATAAAACGAACTGCGAGACAGTCTTAGCTCTATTTGATTTTCATATTCCCAGATTTAGTGTCAGAAACTCTAAGTCTTTTTTAGACTGTTATAAATTTCTTATTATTATTTTTTTTTTTTTTACAAAAAACCAGTCACCCTACTCTGTGGCTCCGACCCTCACAGAGGGGAGCTGGTAATACCAATAGCCACTCCCCACGCCCGTGGGGTGAGTGACTACCGGGTCCGCGAATCGTGTGCCCTGAGTAGACGTAATGAACCGAGGATGACAGCGTTCTGCATTCTGCCGGCTAAGATCTCTGCCGAATCTCGGCATGCCGGTATGATCTTTAGTTCTGAAAGCAGCGTCTGTCTCATTCCACCGAGGGCTCCTATAATCAGTACCACTATTTTAACAGAATGACCTGGATAAAGCCTGCGGAGTTCGAAGAGCAAATCTCGATATTTTGTCCGTTTTTCCTCCTCTTTCAAGACAATGTTGCTCTCAGCGGGAGCTGAGAATTCCACGACATACATTGTCTTGAGTTGGTGGTCGAGGAGTACTATGTCAGGTTTGTTGGCTTGTATTTGCATGACGGTGGGAAACGAGTAGTTCCAATAAATTAGGCACTTCTCATTCCCCACAACGGACTCAATATCCCCCGGAACGCAAGGCAGCACTGGTGTTTCGTCTATCCCATACGAGTGCCTTAGATGATAGTAAAGCACTCGTAATGCTGCGTTGTGTCTATGAATATACGCCGAGACTGCGTATGTCGGGCAAGCCGACAGTAAGTGCATTACAGTCTCCGGCGCCCTGCGGCAGGCCCTGCAGCTGATATCAGGGACCTCCATACCCATGACACGACGTCGATAGACGAGAGTGTTGAATACACCATTCTGGCAAGCCATTATGAATCCCTCGGTCTCAGACTTCAGCCCAGCTGACCTTAAGAAGGCGAAGGTCAGCCTTTCGGATAAGCCGAGGTCTTCTATATTTTTATAGAAGACCCCGTGCAATGGCTTATCCTTATGGAGCTGCAGAAGGATGTTGTGTTCTGCAGCTCTAATGTGGGCTTTTAGTCGAACGGGTTCCAACTCGGTGACAGAGTCGGGGTTTACCCGCTCGACGTCGAAGATGAGACCAAGTTCATCGGCTGCTCTCCGTGCTGCCTTAAAGAGAAAAGCTCCTACCTCTGCATTTTCATGGTCTCGGACCATGCAGAGGAGGGGATCCGAACTCCTGAAGACCTTACATGCTCCCTCCAGAACCATCCTGCTATGGAGACTCTCCAAGCTCAAGAGTCCACGGCCTCCCCGATGTCGTGGGAGATATAACCGCGGAACGGACGATTTAGAATGCAAGCTCCTATTGAGATGCATCTTCTTGCGGGTTACTACATCGAGTTGACGCAGCTCTTCTCTAGTCCACTTCACTACTCCGAAAGAGTAGAGAAGGATCGGAACGGCAAGCATATTTGTAGCAGACACCTTGTTCTTCCCCGACAGTTCTGAAGACCAGATCTGTCGGAGTAGGTGCTGATATTTGCCGCAGAGAGCGTTTTTCACTACACTCACTTCTTGGGTGGAGCGCTGCTCGACACCCAAGTAAGTGTACGACTCTCCGGCATCTAGATGGTGTAAGATGCTTCCGTCCACGAGCTGCGCGTCCTCTCCATAGTCACCGCATCGTCCTCTCTTGAGATGGATCAGTGCGCATTTGTCCAACCCGAACTGCATACCGACAGCCTGCGTATACTCCTGTACCACCCTAAGGGACTGTTGGAGATCCCTCTCTCCAGAGGCATAAAGTTTAAGGTCATCCATATAAAATAGATGGGTGACCTTATGCCTCCTGTCGCCGGGGGTACCGCAGTTGTAGCCACGGGTTTTCCGGAGCGAGACGGATAATGGCAGTAGTGAGATGCAAAACAGAAGGGGGCTGAGGGAATCTCCCTGAAATACTCCTCTTCTGAATGTTACCGACTCTGTTTGGACTCTATCGTTACCCGATGTTATGGTAAAACGAGTCCTCCAGAGCGGCATCAGTCCTTCAATACATCTCACTACGGGGCCTGGTACCACAAGACATCGGAGCAAGTGAACAATGAGCTCATGCGATGTCATGTCAAATGCCTTGCGGTGGTCGATCCAGGCCATAGAGAGGTTCCGCTTATACTGCATGAAGTCCTGCGTGACACATCTGTCGATCAGCAGGTTTTCCTTGCAGCCAGCGACACCTCTCTTCGACCCTCGTTGCTCATATATCCGTTCGTAAACCGGTTCAACTGCGTGGAGCACCCGCATGTACAAAATGCGTGTAAACACCTTGTAGCATGCGTTTAGACAGGTTATCGGTCTGTAGTTCTTTGGGTTGGACAAATCTCCGTTCTTGGGGATCAGCACTGTCCGCCCCTCAACAACCCAAGAAGGGATTTGCTGCTCCCCATTTAACCAGGAATTAAATATTCTGGCCAAATGGTGGTGGGTGCTCGATAACTTTTTCCACCAAAAGTTATTTATCCCATCGGAACCTGGAGCAGCAAAGTTCTTAGAGCCATCAAGAGCCCTACGAACCTCTTCTGGGGTTATTGGTTCGCACACTTCCTGTGGTTGCTGAAGCCTTTGACAAAAGGCTTCAAAGTGTGCAAGGGCAGGAGAATCTCGGTTGAGTGGAAGCCTCTCCTCGTACAGCGTTTTCCAGAAGTTCTCCACCTGATCTGCAGTCGGCGGATTTTCTACAACACGCGGAGGCGGTTGGAAGAGGCGCGAGGGCTTTTCGCGGAACAGTTTATTTTCCGCAAGCCCTCTCGTCCGCCTCACTAATGACTTTTTGCAAGTCACTAGCATCCGTATCCTGTCGAGACAGTGCTGTTTGGTGGTTCGCAGCACTGCCTCATTGAGTGTGTGATGGGCGCGTCTTAAGTTGGCGGCTAATCGACGCACTTTAGGCGTGAACGGCCTGTTGGCCGCCATATAGTCCATCACACATTGGATACGGGATGCGTGTTGCCTCGCCGACCGGATCTTGGCTTCCATCTTTTGTATGCGCCGCTCCGCCCTCTCCCGTGGAGAAGCAGTGTTTTGCCCCTCCACCCGAGAAAAGCGTTGAGCAGCAGCATACACGGCACAATTTATGTGCCAGAGGTCAGCCCGTTCTGGTAGCACTGCACGAAGTTCTTCATCCACTCTGGCCAGGTCTTGTGGCCCGGGGGTTTTTATGTGGTGTAACCCCCGTCTGGTACTGAGGCCCTCTGGTGTTGGCGGAACGAGAAGAACCACGTCCTCAGCCGGTGAATGCGGCGGCCCTCGTGTGAACACCTTGTAACATGCGTTTAAACAGGTTATCGGCCTATAGTTCTTTGGGTTGGACAAATCTCCGTTCTTGGGGATCAGCACTGTCCGCCCCTCAACAACCCAAGAAGGAATTTGCTGCTCCCCATTTAGCCAAGAATTAAAAATTCTGGCCAAATGGTGGTGGGTACTGGTTAACTTTTTCCACCAAAAGTTATTAATCCCATCGGGACCTGGAGCAGCAAAATTCTTAGAGCCTTCAAGAGCTCTTCGAACCTCTTCTGGGGTTATTGGTTGGCACACCTCCTGTTGTAGATGAAGCCTTTGGCAAAAGGCTTCAAAGTGTGCCAGGGCCGGAGAGTCTCTGTTGAGCGGAAGCCTCTGTTCGTACAACGTTTTCCAGAAAGTTTCCACCTGATCGACGGTCGGTGGATTGTCGGCAACACGCTGAGGCGGTTCGAATAGGCGCGAAGGCTTTTGGCGAAAAAGGTTATTTTCCGCCAGCCCCCTCGCCCGCCTCACTAGTGACTTTTTGCAAGCCACTAGCATCCGTATCCTATCGAGGCAGTGCTGTTTGGTGGTTTGTAGCACTGCCCCGTTGAGTGTGTGATGGGCGTGTCTTAAATTGGCGGCTATACGTCGAACTTTAGACGTGAAAGGCCTATTGGCCGCCATGTAGTCCATCACACATTAGACACGGGATGCGTGTTGTCTCGCCGACCGGATTTTGGCCTTCATCTTTTGTATGCGCCGCTGCGCTCTCTCCTGTGGGGAAGAGGTATTTCGCCTCTCCACCTGAGACGAGCGTTGAGCAGCGGCATACACGGCACAATTTATGTGCCAGATGTCAGCCTCTTCCGGTAACGCTGTACGAAGTTCAGCGTCCACTCTGGCCAGGTCTTGTGGCCCGGTGGTTTTCAGATGGTGTAACCCCCTTCTGGTACTGAGGCCCTCTGGTATTGGCGGAACGAGGAGAGCTACGTCCTCAACCGGTGAATGTGGCGGCTCTTCCGCCACCTCATTCACCGGCCCAGGAGCAGCCCTCACGTAGCCCCTACTACGAAGGTGGGATACATAGTCACGCAGATTTTGTGGCGTGAAGGCGCTATGCTCTGGAAGCCTCTCACACCACAGAGCATGCATCCGCGCCATGTACCCCCTTCGCGCGGGCTCACTGCTTTCATAACACTGCAGAAGCTCATCCCTCAGTTCATCCGTCCACTCAAAGCGTCCATGAACATTGCGTAAGTCGTCAACGGGCGGTCTATCCGGTTGGGCCCCACCACCTTGCCCTTGACCCCTATCCGAACGGGGTCGATCGTGGGGGCACTCTCTTCGGCCTGCCGGAACCAAAGGTTAGAGCCTGTGGGTGGTTAGCCCAGCAGGCCCACGACCGACACCAGAGGGGAACATGCTTTCCCCTCCCGGGTGCACTAGGGCTGCCGGTTCGGTTTTGTACCCCTAGCTGGAGTAAGTGGTGGCGCTACTCACCAAAGGCTTAATAGATGAAAGTTAGCCCCTCCTGCTTAAATTATATATTATATTTTTATTTTTTTTTTTTTTTTTTTTTTTTTTTTTTTTACAAAAAACCAGTCACCCTACTCTGTGGCTCCGACCCTCACAGAGGGGAGCTGGTAATACCAATAGCCACTCCCCACGCCCGTGGAGTCAGTGACTACCGGGTCCGCGAATCGTGTGCCCTGAGTAGACGTAATGAACCGAGGATGACAGCCTTCTGCATTCTGCCGGCTAAGATCTCTGCCGAATCTCGGCATGCCGGTATGATCTTTAGTTCTGAAAGCAGCGTCTGTCTCATTCCACCGAGGGCTCCTATAATCAGTACCACTATTTTAACAGAATGGCCTGGATAAAGCCTGCGGAGTTCGAAGAGCAAATCTCGATATTTTGTCCGTTTTTCCTCCTCTTTCAAGACAATGTTGCTCTCAGCGGGAGCTGAGAATTCCACGACATACATTGTCTTGAGTTGGTGGTCGAGGAGTACTATGTCAGGCTTGTTGGCTTGTATTTGCCTGACGGTGGGAAACGAGTAATTCCAATAAATTAGGCACTTCTCATTCCCCACAACGGACTCAATATCCCCCGGAATTTTTTTTTTTTTTTTTTTTTTTTTTTTTACAAAAAACCAGTCACCCTACTCTGTGGCTCCGACCCTCACAGAGGGGAGCTGGTAATACCAATAGCCACTCCCCACGCCCGTGGGGTGAGTGACTATCGGGTCCGCGAATCGTGTGCCCTGAGTAGACGTAATGAACCGAGGATGACAGCCTTCTGCATTCTGCCGGCTAAGATCTCTGCCGAATCTCGGCATGCCGGTATGATCTTTAGTTCTGAAAGCAGCGTCTGTCTCATTCCACCGAGGGCTCCTATAATCAGTACCACTATTTTAACAGAATGGCCTGGATAAAGCCTGCGGAGTTCGAAGAGCAAATCTCGATATTTTGTCCGTTTTTCCTCCTCTTTCAAGACAATGTTGCTCTCAGCGGGAGCTGAGAATTCCACGACATACATTGTCTTGAGTTGGTGGTCGAGGAGTACTATGTCAGGCTTGTTGGCTTGTATTTGCCTGACGGTGGGAAACGAGTAGTTCCAATAAATTAGGCACTTCTCATTCCCCACAACGGACTCAATATCCCCCGGAACGTAAGGCAGCACTGGTGTTTCGTCTATCCCATACGAGTGCCTTAGATGATAGTAAAGCACTCGTAATGCTGCGTTGTGTCTATGAATATAGGCCGAGACTGCGTAAGTCGGGCAAGCCGACAGTAAGTGCATTACAGTCTCCGGCGCCCTGCGGCAGGCCCTGCAGCTGACATCAGGGACCTCCATACCCATGACACGACGTCGATAGACGAGAGTGTTAAATACACCATCCTGGCAAGCCATTATGAATCCCTCGGTCTCAGACTTCAGCCCAGCTGACCTTAAGAAGGCGAAGGTCAGCCTTTCGGATAAGCCGAGGTCTTCTATATTTTTATAGAAGATCCCGTGCAATGGCTTATCCTTATGGAGCTGCAGAAGGATGTTGTGTTCTGCAGCTCTAATGTGGGCTTTTAGTCGAACGGGTTCCAACTCGGTGACAGAGTCGGGGTTTACCCGCTCGACGTCGAAGATGAGACCAAGTTCATCGGCTGCTCTGCGTGCTGCCTTAAAGAGAAAAGCTCCTACCTCTGCATTTTCATGGTCTCGGACCATGCAGAGGAGGGGATCCGAACTCCTGATGACCTTACATGCTCCCTCCAGAACCATCCTGCTATGGAGACTCTCCAAGCTCAAGAGTCCACGGCCTCCCCGATGTCGTGGGAGATATAACCGTGGAACGGACGATTTAGGATGCAAGCTCCTATTGAGATGCATCTTCTTGCGGGTTACTACATCGAGTTGACGCAGCTCTTCTCTAGTCCACTTCACTACTCCGAAAGAGTAGAGAAGGATCGGAACGGCAAGCATATTTGTAGCAGACACCTTGTTCTTCCCCGACAGTTCTGAAGACCAGATCTGTCGGAGTAGGTGCTGATACTTGCCGCGGAGAGCGTTTTTCACTACACTCACTTCTTGGGTGGAGCGTTGCTCGACACCCAAGTAAGTGTACGACTCTCCGGCATCTAGATGGTGTAAGATGCTTCCGTCCACGAGCTGCGCGTCCTCTCCGTAGTCACCGCATCGTCCTCTCTTGAGATGGATCAGTGCGCATTTGGCCAACCCGAACTGCATACCGACAGCCTGCGTATACTCCTGTACCACCCTAAGGGACTGTTGGAGATCCCTCTCTCCAGAGGCATAAAGTTTAAGGTCATCCATATAAAATAGATGGGTGACCTTATGCCTCCTGTCGCCGGGGGTACCGCAGTTGTAGCCACGCGTTTTCCGGAGCGAGACGGATAATGGCAGTAGTGAGATGCAAAACAGAAGGGGGCTGAGGGAATCTCCCTGAAATACTCCTCTTCTGAATGTTACCGACTCTGTTTGGACTCTATCGTTACCCGATGTTATGGTAAAGCGAGTCCTCCAGAGCGGCATCAGTTCTTCAATACATCTCACTACGGGACCGGGTACCACAAGACATCGGAGCAAGTGAACAATGAGCTCATGCGATGTCATGTCGAATGCCTTGCGGTAGTCGATCCAGGCCATAGAGAGGTTCCGCTTATACTGCATGGAGTCCTGCGTGACACATCTGTCAATCAACAGGTTCTCCTTGCAGCCAGCGACACCTCTCTTCGACCCTCGTTGCTCATATATCCGTTCGTAAACCGGTTCAACTGCGTGGAGCACCCGCATGTACAAAATGCGTGTAAACACCTTGTAACATGCGTTTAGACAGGTTATCGGTCTGTAATTCTTTGGGTTGGACAAATCTCCGTTCTTGGGGATCAGCACTGTCCGCCCCTCAACAACCCAAGAAGGGATTTGCTGCTCCCCATTTAACCAGGAATTAAATATTCTGGCCAAATGGTGGTGGGTGCTCGATAACTTTTTCCACCAAAAGTTATTTATCCCATCGGGACCTGGAGCAGCAAAGTTCTTAGAGCCATCAAGAGCCCTACGAACCTCTTCTGGGGTTATTGGTTCGCACACTTCCTGTGGTTGCTGAAGCCTTTGACAAAAGGCTTCAAAGTGTGCAAGGGCAGGAGAATCTCGGTTGAGTGGAGGCCTCTTCTCGTACAGCGTTTTCCAGAAGTTCTCCACCTGATCTGTAGTCGGCGGGTTGTCTACAACACGCGGAGGCGGTTGGAAAAGGCGCGAGGGCTTCTCGCGGAACAGTTTATTTTCCGCAAGCCCCCTCGCCCGCCTCACTAATGACTTTTTGCAAGTCACTAGCATCCGTATCCTGTCGAGACAGTGCTGTTTGGTGGTTCGCAGCACTGCCTCATTGAGTGTGTGATGGACGCGTCTTAAGTTGGCGGCTAATCGACGCACTTTAGGCGTGAACGGCCTGTTGGCCGCCGTATAGTCCATCACACATTGGATACGGGATGCGTGTTGCCTCGCCGACTGGATCTTGGCTTCCATCTTTTGTATGCGCCGCTGCGCTCTCTCCTGTGGGGAAGAGGTATTTCGCCTCTCCACCTGAGACGAGCGTTGAGCAGCGGCATACACGGCACAATTTATGTGCCAGATGTCAGCCTCTTCTGGTAGCGCTGTACGAAGTTCAGTGTCCACTCTGGCCAGGTCTTGTGGCCTGGGGGTTTTCAGACGGTGTAACCCCCTTCTGGTACTGAGGCCCTCTGGAATTGGCGGAACGAGGAGAGCCACGTCCTCAACCGGTGAATGTGGCGGCTCTTCGGCCACCTCATTCACCGGCCCAGGAGCAGCCCTCACGTAGCCCCTACTACGAAGGTGGGATACATAGTCACGCAGATTTTGTGGCGTGAAGGCGCTATGCTCTGGTAGCCTCTCACACCACAGAGCATGCATCCGCGCCATGTACCCCCTCCGCGCGGGCTCACTGCTTTCATAACAATGCAGAAGCTCATCCCTCAGTTCATCTGTCCACTCAAAGCGTCCTTGTTCATTGCGTACGTCGTCAACGGGCGTTATTATTATTATTATTATTATTATTATTATTATTATTATATGAATAATACTGAATGATTGAAATAAGCATTAATTGCAAAAAGCATTTATGCAAATGGTGAATGTCATAAAACACAAAAAAATTGATCGATTTTCTTTTATGCACAATTTATTTTTGATAAAGATAAAAGACAAATTATTTATTTTAATAATGTGTAGAGACATGGAATCAAGTGATTTAGCTGTCTTGATATTCAATTGATTAAAACTAAGGAATGATTGTGAAGTTGATATTAGACAGTATTTAATTCAAATTTATTTTTACATAGTTATAGGTTACTCCAGTCGAATTAGTATGAAAATGAGGTGATTTCGTCAAAAAATGTTTCTAAGTATAAACCGAATCCAGGATATTCAGAATGATCGTAGAAATATAAGGTTTCTTAATGCGGGGCTTCGCCAAATTGGGTTAGCCCGGCGGCAATTGCGGCCTTGCCGCCGGTATAATATCCAGCGGCTTGTAGCGGCTTAGGCATTTTTAGTTTTTAGCGGGTCAGTTAGGGTATATGGCCCTAAAAGTTATTAAAAACGAAAAACTTAAAAGAGAAAGCAAGTTTTGGGTTATTATCTATTGGGTTCCACAAATTTCTTTCATCTCGGAATAACTTGTGTTGCCCATACACTGTAATATATTGGTTATCTATTGCAATGTCCTGGCTGTCCATTGTAAAAAGATAACAGAATTTATAAATAACACGTACTGTATATACTCGCACAGTCCCTCAAACACAACTGAGCGCTCGCGCTGCACTAGACAGTGGCTTAACCCAGCAACCCGCGAAAATTCTTTTGATCTCTACCGACTTTTGGCCGGAAACGAAAACAAGCCGGCGGCCTTTATGGATATTTTTTTCTGCGGCAACAACCGACGGCATGTGTCACCGGGCTAGCCCAGTTTGGTGACGCCCAGCCTTTATACTTCAGTTTTCTGCATGGAAAAATTAACTTGTTAACAAATTGATTTTGTAAAAATTATTCGACCATATGACTCCTGATTTCGCGTGCCTTTTCTATACTACAAAAGCCTTCTTTTTTATGGTAAAAAGTATATGAAACATATTTTTCTATTGCTTATTAACAATTGAAAAACAGCCATTTTAGCATGTTTTTTGCAAGGACTCATAAACAAATTAACCGATTTTGATGAAATACGTTCTATTTTGCAGATTCTTTTAAGGCGCACAACTTTTAAGAAACACTTTTTTCTAAAATCAATAAATTTTTTCCTAAAACTTGAAAAACCATTTTCTCACACTTAATTGTTTAATAAAAAAAATTGCCATGCAAAAAGATTGAAGTCTAAGAAACCTTACATTCTGAACATCCTGAATTCGGGTCATACCTAGAAACTTTTTTTTTTTTTGTCAAAATGCTAATTCGACTGGGGTAGGTACGTACATCAAGAAAGACTCGTTAAGATTACAGAAAAAGGAATTGAAAGACCATGAATTAAAACTCTTATGTAACTCTAAAATATCATATTTTAATTAACACCTAGTCCCAAATATAATAAATATAAGTACAATATATTTTTTTACTGATCAAAGTAAATTGTCTAATTCTTACATACTTGGCACTAATTCAACACAAAATGTGGCGATGCTGACGAAAATTGAGAGAACAAGTTCGTTGCCCTAACATGAAATCGAATTTCTTCTCAATTAAGAACATCACAACCTACGAATCAACGATTTTTTTCTTCATTCCTGCTAGAACTTTACGAATCCACGATACTTTAGGGTTCCTGTTGTTCTGTTGTGGCTCTGCGAAAGGTTTTAAGTCAATTTCATGTCCGAAATTTATCCATTCAGATTTCATTATAGATTTTATGTTGGGCCTGTCCTTTGGGTTTAACACAAAGATCCTCTTTAAAAGGCGTTGGCAGTCCATGCTTAAATATTGTGGCATTTTATAACTGCACGTCAGAACCTTCTTTTTAACGTCTTTGAATGTTGAACCATAAAAGGGATTGGATTTGGTTAATAGATTATATAAAATGATTCCTAGTGCCCATACATCTACTTCGGGTCCATATTTTTGGCGTAGAAATAGTTCAGGTGCCATACACTCTAATGTACCACAGTGAGTTTTTAATTTACTGCCGGGGACGAAGTGATTGGAGAAACCGAAGTCACAGACTTTGATATTCATGTAACTATCAAACAAAATGTTTTCAACTTTCAAATCCCTGTGTATAATTCTATTCTGATGGCAATATTCTATTGCTGATACAATCTGCTTAAATATCCTTCTCGCATCTCTTTCATTCATTCTACCGTGGCGCGATAAGTAATCATATAAGTCACCGCCGCCAACATATTCCATTATTATATACATCTTCTTTTCGGTATCAATTACTTCGAGTAGTTTTATTATGTTTGGGTGATTTAGCATTTCCATTATCCTCACTTCACTATATAATTTTGGTACTGCTTCAGGTTTAAATAATGTTTTATCAGTTATTTTAATAGCCACCTCTTCCTTAGTGAGCATATGTTTTGCCAACATGACCTTGGAAAATTGCCCATTTCCAATAGTTTTTATTATGTTATATTGGCCCACGGTGAATTCCTTTAACCGTGTTGGCGCCGTTCTTGTCAATGCCATATTTCGTTTCGTTGCTTCAACAAACCTATCGTTAGTTATTGCTACCCTAGCTAATCACTATCGCACTTTACACTAAGTATAAATATATCGGTATCACTTTTTGTAATCGTCTAAAATTAACACAACTGTTGTAATAAGAATACTTTTAAATATGGCCCAAATGCTAGGGATATCACCACAAGACTGAAATTATTTTTAATGCTTTGTACCTCTTATATACACTCAAATGTTAATATATTTGTTCTTGAGATTAACAAGCTTGCAGGTCAGGTAATAAAATGCAAATATAATAAATACATATTAAGGGATTTTCAGAAAAGGAATTTCTAACTACCTAGACATTTCTCACTAAATAACAACATAGTTCTTGCCAAATAACAAATATTGTTAAATGGTAGTGTAGTATTTTAAAATGCAGACGACCTATCGCCAGAACAGAAAGTACATATAATTTTAAAAACGGTCATAGAAACTAATGGTGACACAAATAAGATAAAATAGAAGTCTATTTAAATATTCGTTTTGAGTTTTAGACAGGTTCAGTTCATGTGTCAATATTTTTATTTGGGACAATGTTCACGGTTTAGTAATTTCACGGGATACACTTCCACTTAAAATTAAATCAATTAATACTTTTTCTAAGTTTTAGCAACTCTGTGTTTACCGATGGCAGCACCTCACACGCCATGTTAGTCTATTCCATATCCGAAATTTATTTTAAAACACTGTTAGAAAATAACAAACAACAAATTTTCAAATGTTTACATGCCACTCTTACAATAGCAATGCATAACGAAAAAAATATGTTCCATTCGATCATTAATTACTCATTTACTCGTAAAGTGTATACGACCAGAATTGAAACCGTATAAAAACTAAAAGCCGGCAAAAACAGTCGGCATCTCTTTATTGCACATAGACGGAGGTAAATAGAAATTATTGTCATAATAAAATGTTAAAATTGTATTCATTTTTATTATTTCTTGTTTATTAGGTTCATTTCGCCAATATCATATTTTGGAGGTATTATATCAGTTTTAGATATAAAGTCTAAATATTTAAATTTATTGGTTTTAGTTTTAAAGTTAATCCATATTATATTGAAATATGTTATTGCTCAGCAAGGACCAACGAGAAGGTATGAACATATCTTGCCAGGAGGGGATGGGACAGGCTAGATTAACGAGGGGCAACGATTTTAGTAAAAAATAAAATAAAAATTTAAGTTTCTTCTAAAATAAAAATGCAAGTTTCTTCAACAAAGCACAGAATTATTATACAAAAACAAAAATAAATATTTGTATACATAGGCAAAACATAAATAAAAACAAAATTAAAATATTTCTCTAGAATAAAGTAACTTAAATAAAAATTTCTTGTCAACTAAGTAAAATATATTCCAAGAAATGTAAGAATAAAAAAGTGAGGAAAAGTTAAATGTTAGTTGACGCGTCCGAATCTTCACTTTCTGAGAAGGAATCATTATCCAGTTGAATTATAATCGGCGCACTGGGGGGTAGCGTTAGATATCGATTTTCTTCTCCAATTACATGACTAACGCAATTTTTCCATAAATCAGTATTGTCGATGTCATTTATTATTTCTCTTATATGATCAACTACTATCGCGTTTAACGTTGGAGAGTTATTACATTTTCGCAAACGCTCTTTTAGTGTTCACCAAACCATCTCGATAAGATTAAATATGCAATAGTATGGAGGTAACCGCAAAAGTGTATGATCGTGTATATTGGATAAGTTATCAATAACATATTCCTTTTTGAAATTCTGTTCTTTTATTCTTCTCAGTAATTCGCGCTTTATAGGAACTTTTACAGGAATTTCCATTTATTTCTCACGAATTTTAAAATGTCTTCCTTTTTTGTACTGTTATTTGGTATTTTATTTAATACACGCGAGTGATAAGAAGCATTATCTAATACAATTAACGAATTAGGCGGAATATTTGGTAGAAGCTGTTGAGAAAACCATTTTTCGAATAAATCGGCTGTCATGTTTTCGTGCTAGTCTGCAGAAGACTGCGATATTTTTTTGGCCGACAAGAGCAACGCATTGGGTACAAACCCGTTCTCACTTCCCACATGAAGTATGATAACGCGTTTTCCTCTAGAACACGGAGTGTGAACTATCTACCCAACCATACCGAACAACATCATGCGTGTCAAATCACGTCTCGTCTAGATAATCTATATGCCTGTTTAGTTTACGATATTCTCTAATTTTTTCCAAATAATCTACCCGAAGTGTAACTATACGTCGCCATTCCATAATTACCATACGACTGTCAAGTTTTTTATGTTTAAAACTGCATTCTAATAAGACATTTCGTAGTATATCTAAAGACCTATAATTATAATCAGGATAATCGCTTAATTTTTTTTAATCATTTTTAACGTAGGAACTATATTTTCTTCATACATATTATAAATTGTACGCCGTATTACATCTCTGGTATCATCATCAATATTTTTTTAATTTCATATTTCTCCGTTTCCTCTTTGCACTATAACATCGCCTTCTTGAATTACGCGATAAATTGTTGATTTTGATATTTTAGTTAATTCGTTAATACGTTGTATTATTTGTTTCTTACATTGTTCAGAATTTTCACTTTTCAAACGTTCATGTATATTTAAAATAATACGTTGACATTGTACGTGTAAATCTTGGTTTTTAAACTCTACGTTGATTTCGGCTTTTTCGATAATAACCGGTTCAACTATTTCCGGGCGTCATTATATTATCCTCTGTTTCAAATGGTCTCCAGAAAGCCATGGTAAATTAGTAAATAATTAAAATAGTTTACCTTTTATACAGTAGTAAATAGTTATAAATATTAACAGTAACTAACTAAAGACCTACGCTTGATGTTATAATTGGTATTTATGCACTGCACTGGCATATTAACAGCACATCTCACAAGTCCACGTTGACCGCTTAGAAACTATTTACGAGTTTTTTTATGCTAGCAGGCCTATTCGTTTTATTATCTTTAAACTAGTGCAGTCGTAGATGGTTCATTCAGGCTGATTATATTGCCAGTCTCGGACTCGCGTGCATAGTTTTAACTACCGTTCGAATCTCGATACTATTGCTAAATATATAGGACAAAATAACATGTTCAGTGCGCACGGTCCTGTGCTTTAACACTGGCCAGTTTCAATTGTGCCCATGGAATGCCCATGTGCCCAAAGGAAACCACTCAGGTATAATGAAAAAAAAAGCGATCTAGAACTTTATGGAAAAATAAATCATTCGAGTAGTCCGTAAAATATTCAAGAATTAAAACAAAGTGCTTTACGTTATTGTGACCAAAGTTTCTTTTATGAAAATTTCAACCAACTGGAAGCATTAGTCTAATGAGTTCCTTCGGAGTCCCGTGTAAACCGGCTGCATTTATTTAAAAAAGGCGAAAAAATTAAATGCTAAGGTAGCGATTTTTCTTTTGCATGGATTTAACCGTAGATTTTTTGTTTCAATGGCGATTTATCGTTGGTGCTAGATAACGATATGTAACTACTTTTAGTTTAGGCCCAGTAGGCAGGGGTTGAATTTTAAAGGCAATTTATGTTTCTTTTTAGCATATAAACGATATATGCCGTGTATTTTCTGTTTAGAAAAAGATTTACAGCCATTGTATCCCATACGGTCAGAAAATATGTAAATTTCGCACAAAACTTTGCAATTTGCTAGTATTATCATTCAAATTATCTCTTCGGTAACACTGTGGCTAGTTTTATTTCATGAAAGGTAAAATTTATTTGCTATGCTAGTAATAAATTTTACTAACCAGATTTATATCGAAAACATTTACTAAGCGCTAACTTATTTACTTGTTTACAGGGCTGTTGAACACATATTAACTTTGTTGTCTTGATTTATTTGAAAGACAGCGGCATTGAATTTAAGTGACATTAAAAACAGCCTGTTATGTTAAAATGTTGCTACGTAATAGTTATTTGTGCAACAAGTCTGTAAAGTAGTAATTTTTCACAAATATGAAGTTTGGCAATCCCATGATTGAAAAATTTGCTATTTATAATAATAATAATAATAATAACAAATATCTTTATTAGTCAACTTCGGGTGTACAATAAATTTACAGATTAATATAATACATTTGGCATAAAAGGCGAAGTTCAAATCTGTAATAGGATTATAGATTTGTTCTACCACTTAACTTAAATTGCACATGCTATAGTACTGATAATGTTGTTAATGTCAAAATAATATACTTAATAATAATAAAAAATTAAGAAGAATATATAAAATCATATAAATGATATAATAGATAATAAAAGGCTAATTTTGTTCACATTTTTGTTTAAATACAATCTTTTTATAATTTTATCAAACAGTTTGGAAGTTTGTTATAAACATTGCATATTTGGTAACTGAAGGACTGTTTAAAATATTTATACTGATGAATAGGTGGTGTTAATAAACTTAATATACCTTGGAACCTTATATTAATAGTATGAACATCTGTTCTAAACTGTATCTTATTATATAAATAATGAGGTATTTTACGTATAATAATTATATGGTATAGACACGTTGAATGTAAAATTCTCGGACATTCCATGTTTAAGCATACTGTATGAGTCAGTTTATAAGTTATTCTCTCATGCCTACGAATACCGTAGAATAGACGCAGGCATGAGTTTTGAATTTTTTGTATTTTGAGTTTAAACACAGAGGTTAAACTAGGTCCGTACACAGAGTCTGTAAAATTTAATAATGACACTAAGCTTTCACATAACATAATTTCAGTTTGCCTTGTGAGATGCTGCCTGTTACCATAAATTAACTTATTGTTCCATATGATTATTGCATTAAGTTTGCTAATGTGACTGTTAAACCTGAGATCACTATCAATCACAAATCCTAGGTTTTTTGCTTCTTCTACTATATGAATTTTATTTTGGTCTATAGTTATATTGATATTTGCCTTAGATTATTACGCATATTTTTTTTAACCAAATATAACAATATTAGTTTTACTTGGATTTATGATCAAGCAGTGATCCCTGCCTAAAGCAACAAACATATTGAGGTCTTCTATCCTATCAGCAGGCTTAAATGAAATATAAAACTGAGTGTCATCGGCATAACAAGTGGTGTATACAGTAACGAAGGCATTTAATTAACTGGCTGGCATATATTTGTAAATATTTCGGTGTTTTATCCAAAAATAAAAGGTCAGCGGGCGTCCCACAAGGAGTTATCTTATCGCCACTTTTATACATCTTGTATCTATCTGATACACCAACTTACCCTTCAACTGATATTTTTTTGTACGCAGATAATACTGTGATAGGAAAATAAATTATAATTAACATATGAAAGATAACCTTCTATTGCCGAATCATCATTTGTCACTTTCAGCAAATGCACCGAAATTAATGCCTTTAAAAATATATAATCATCTGCCGGACAATGTAAAGCAAATATACAATTTAAATAAATTTAAAAAAGTCATTAAAAAATATCTTCTAGATTTATTTTTATAGTTTTATACTGTTGACGAGTATTTTAATTCTCACATTGAAATGTCGGAAAAAAGTTGTTTTATTGTTTAACGTATTATTAATGTTTGTACTAAAGCTTTGTGCTGTATGCTTGTTGCATTTTAATGTATAAATATAATTATCATGCTGTATTAATATATTTTTTTCCATGCATGTAAAACATGTATGAAAATAAAGTTACTATTATTATTATTATTATTATTATTATTATTATTATGATATATGGGTAGTGGTTTTACGCACAAACGGCTGCCCAGATAGTCAAGTATCATTTGGCTAATTTAATGAGCTTTTATGAAAAATGGACAATTAAAAGTCAAGTCAAATATATAGGAGTAATTCTGAATACGAGATTGCGCTTTGGTTCTCATGTGGCAAAGGTGATATATATGACAACACATATGCTTCAGTGAGTAAGTTGTATCCACGAGTGAAGAAAAGAAGCAAGCTCACTAAAGATAACAAATTATGCATCTATAAGGTGGTATTAAGGCCCAATCTCACATATCCTTGCGCGTCCTAGAATACAATTTCGGACACGCAATGCGACTTGATTCAGAGGACGCAAAACAAGATACTCAGGCTTCTCATAGAACCTAATCGCTACACACCGGTCGCTGTATTTTATAGAGAGAATAACATCCCAGTGATAAGAGACTTTATAGACGAAATCTCATAGAACTTTTTCAAAAATAAAATACAGCGATCGGTGTTTACCAGAGAAATGACAAACATTAGAATACATGACAACATCCAGCATACACATATAAGTATATATACCAAAATTTGCCATTGTATCTCGAAAGATTATGACCATAATTAAACAACATTCCAACATAAATTTTTGCATATCTTGCCCACTGAGGTTTCAAACAGGCGAATGCTTATTTACTATTATTACAATACATGACTTTGAATCTATATTTGAGTTCCAGTCTTTGGATCATTATCTTGTTCTGGGTTTATTAAGAAACATTCTAATAAAATATATAATTTATTTACTATTTAACTGTGGCCATTGTACACAAAGCAAATGAAGTACTAGCATAAAAGTTAAAATTAATGATTATTTGTACTTTATTGTACAAATTTACTTTAACTTTACATCGCCATTGTCCCAGTAAAGTTTTGGGTTCACTAAATCGAAGAAATAGTTTTAGGCCATTGTGCTGTATGCAACAATGTCTCTTAGGGAGAGTTTGTATTCCATTAAGGAAAGTTAGGCAATTTCTGAGCAAATCGCGTTGAAAGTGTAGGTAACATCGCAAATTATTGTGCATGAAAGTTTATCCCACGCAATTGTCTATCTAATTGAATTTAGTTCGGCCAGTTGCTGTTGGGATAAAATGTATTCAGGATTTTACTGTTGAAAGTAGGCTAACTACAATTTAGGGAATGTAATATGGCTGTTGACTATAACATAATAATGTCTATGCTGCATAGCACTTATGTCACCTTAAGATATGAGAGTTTTACTCATGATTTTTGTATTTCCTTTTTCTTGTTAGAAATAGTAGTAAGCAAGTTTGATTACGATAGTTTTTTAAATTCTCCTTTCGACTAAATCATTTCATGTAATTCTATATCATTTTGTATGTTCGATATTTAATATCTATTAATATATGTTATTATTACTTTCCTAAAACCGTAAATATCGCTGATAGAGAAAAAAAATTATATTATTGTATTAGCTACCTAAACCTGTACAACTCTCAAACTGTCTATGCGTCATTCTATCCAGTTGTCTGTTTATACGTTTCTCTGTCTAGTCTTCTGTTCATCTATCCGTCCGTCCGTCACATTAAATATGATGGGTGAAGAAACAGAAATCCGATTATATTAAAATTTGGACAATAATTTAGTGTTAGGGGGGAAACCTTGACTGTTTTGAGAAAAGATGGTTGTGTAAATATGAAAATTATCATATATTTTAGGAGAAAATTGGGCATACAAGTTGTTGCAACTTTTGATAAAATTTTACATCATGAACGTCGTATATCGTCAATATATAATATAAGTTGGCATCGTCAGGGGGCGATTAAAATTGCAATTGCTAATAAATTAACATATTTTCAAAAAAATTTCACTAACCTTCCATAGCCTATTGTTAGGAAATAAATTACCTCGGAGATGTCCATTAGAAAATTTTTGTAATTTTCTGGTTATTTGTCTAACTGGTATTAATTAAGAGCTATCCAGTATGCGATAATAAAATTATAAATTTCAAGTGTACTTCGCTTAAACTTGACTGTCATGAAAAGTGATTTTTTTCATAAATTCGTATGAAGAGAAGCCTCTTCTAAACTTAATTTTTTATCGATTCAAGTATATTCCGTGTTATATCAGAGACCGTAGGTTTCGTCTCCACTAACAAGATTCTTGAGTTTTATTTAACTAGGTTGGAAAAAACCCTATATTTAGCTACCGGTTTCATGGTACAATGTACGTCAAGTAGTACCACATTTTCAAGTGTCAGGAGTTGCAAGAAAGTAAAAAGATTTGTCCGTATGATAAAAATACAATATACAATGGAGAAATCTTTTTACTTGCGTGTAACTCTTGATGCCTGAAGATGTGGTTGTACCTAATGTACATTATACCACAAAACCGGTAGCTAAATATAGAGTATGCGAGGTAAAGTACCTTTATTTTTCTAATTTCCACCCTATTAAATATGAACTCATTCGGGTATCGCTTCCCCCATTTTATTTAACTGTTTAAAATTTATATAGGTGTACTTGTGTAACTCTTCTCGTTGGTAAATGAAAAAAGTGTCGTAGACGTCCTTGTAGATGTAGACTTGTAACCCACAAATTACAATTTGTAACTCTGTCACCGCTTGTTATGCTTCGGGCGCCAGTTCCTGAATTTAGGTGCAGAAACATACTTTGTCCTGTTAGTCAGTATACCAGATCAGGAGCGGTGTCAGCGAGGATAGTGTTTCGAGGGGCAAATTGTCTAGGCTGCCGGCTGTGCCGTTTTACTAGAAATGGGCAACTAATATGGCTTGTATTCGAGACAAATGTTATTAGAGAGAAATCTTAAAATAAAACACATCACACAAAATGAAATATAAAATATATTTAGTCTATATACAAGTCAAATTGTTATGTAAGATATTTTGTAGTGGAAAAAAATCGCGAGGTGAAACTAAATGTGGACTGTAGCCCTGTGTTATAAGACTAAATTATCAAAAGATCTATTGCACTTCTGATTGTAGAACCGCGATTGGCGCGGCGATAAGAATATCCAATAAAATCATTTCATTTCATCATACTATTTTTTTGAACAAGTAGGATTTAATGCGAGCGAGTTAATTAAATAATATTAAGTCAACTAAAATAGAGGGTGTATATTTATTTCAAAAAAAAATAAGAAATGCGGATGAAACATATTTTAAGGAATTAGTGAAAATATACAAAAATATACATTTTAGCATATAAATCATAAAATTAATCAGAAATAATTAAACAAAATCCATATAAGAACAAGTAATTAAGCAGAACCAGCACAACTTTGAAATATGCGCTGTGAAAAATAAATATATTCACTACTTGCAGATAGACAGTTTAACAGATAAATAATTCATTTCTGAAGAGAATTATATTTTTTTTACCAAATATTAAATGCAATGGCAAATAATTAATTTTATTCCACCTAATTTCAAATCTGTGAAATGGAAAATATATCTACAAAGATATACTACTCAAAATTAAGAAAAAAATGATCTATCGAGTTGGCTCCAGGTAGTCAATAGAATTACATTACTGTTCATTTAGTTTGGAGGAGATTTGAGTAGCAAGTCTTACCTAATTAAATGCTGAAAATTTATAGGAGAATTTAGTAGTAAATTGATATTAGACTCAAATGATTATTGGATAAATTGATAAATGTGGTCTAGTTCAAATTATTTGTAGAGTATGAATTAATTGAAAATAATTATTTTAACAAATTATAGTTATTGGAATCAATTTTAAATAGTGAAATTATATTAATAAAGAAAATTAATTTTATTATACGCGGTTCAATAGTTTTGGATATACAATATTATTTAAAAAGTTTATTTGAATAGGTAATTCAGTATTACGGACTTAGTAACCTTTACCACACGGACTATTTTCTAAATGAATTTTCCTTGTGTATAATTCACAAGGTGGATATAAAAATAATCCAACTTACTAATTTCTGCTGAAGGATTATAAAACTTAAATATCCTATTTTACCATATCATATCAAGACAATTTTGTTGCATCTATTAATAATAATAATACTTTATTAATAGCGTAAGCAAGATTTCATACATTTTTTACATTATCATATATTAATGAAATTAATTATAGCCATGAAATCAATTATGTGTATAAACTTACATATTAAATAATGACATTTGATACATCATACTTATAGCAAGCATTTTTAAATAACAACGTTTTCGTTAATTATATTGCTAAAATGCATTATGGAATATGCTAACCTGGCGATATCCTGTATGTACAGTTGGGATATATAAATTTTCTCTTGATCTTTTATCGTATTCATCAAAGTTCCTCAGAAAGCTGAAGGTAAAATATTCTGATGAACGTTTTGGCATTGACTCATAACATTTTGTAAATAAAAGTCTTTGTATTTAAAATTATGATTTGCTCCACTTCGTAGCGTCAAGCATTAATTTTATGTTTGTATATTTGTTACAGTTTAGTAATCCGTAATGCTTGGTTTTGTTTCACCTGTAGCATATTTATTTCAGCATTACTAAGTAGAAAAAGTATTGTTGGGCAGAAGTTGAAATGAGGTAAAATCATCGTTTTATATTCAGTTATATTCGTCCATGTACTCAGATGTTTTCCTAAACGTCCCATCAAATTAACTTTTTTAGCTATTTTTTATTAGCAATATAACGAGCATGTCCGGAGAACGTTAACTGATCATCAATAATTACACGTAAATACTTGAATTAATTAACTTGCTCAATTTTTGTACCATTAATGGTTACTCCTTGGTTATTTACTGTTTTACTCTGCTTTACTTTTAATTATCCTAAGCTTAGTTTTATCTGCATTTAAGGTCCAACCGTTTTTCTATTTTACTAAGCTAACTATTTATAATGTTTAGAGTCGAGCCTACATTCTCACCAATTAAGTGTACCAATGTGTCGTCAAAAAATAGTTGTGTGCTGTATTTTTTAATATTTTTCATGATGTCATTTATATACAGAACAAACAGATAGGGCCCATAACTGTTCCTTGCGGTACACAGAATATTGTCTCTTTTGGTAAGGATGTACCATTTTTATATTTAGTACTTTGTGTTCTACTTTTTAAATAACTCGTCATCCATTTTACAATGTTATTTTCAAATTCGTATTTTTTTAACTTTAATAATAATAATTATCTATCTATTGTCTTTGCGCTGCAGAAATCTAAAAAAACTAGCACAATGATCTGTTTCTCATTTAAGGCTTCTTTCCAACTTGATAATGTTGTTTGTAAGGCAGTGTCGCACGAATTAAGTTTTCCAAGTCCAGCTTGATATTTCGATACTAGGTTGTTGGTTTTTATATATTCTATTATTTGTTCATTAGCAGATAATTCCAGCAATATTTCGTAAACTGTTATCATATTTATGGGTATGTGCTCCTCACAATAAATTGTTTTATTTTTTTCTATAGGTATTACTGTTGATGTCTTCCAAGTTTCTGGGAATATAGCTGTTTCTAAGCTGGCGCTTATAATTTGTAAAAGTTGGTTGCTTATTGCTTCAAATGATAATTTTAAAATGTGTAAATTTATGCCATCTATACTACTGGGTTTATTTTTCATGTGTTTTATGATGTTCTTTAAATTTTTTTATTTCCAGTAATTTGAACTCCTCCAATTTTCAATTGGTCTTCTATATGTTATTCAATATTGTATCATAATGGTTATTTTGATTTAAATTTACAGTAACTTGTTCCACAATTTCCAGAAAGAACCTCAGAAATTTATTTTCTGTTATTAGTAAGTTATTAAAAATTATTATTATCCTTATCATTCCTATTTTCATTTAAAAGCAGTTTTATGTCTTCCGTGTATCATTTGAGTTTCCTTTAACTTCATCAATTTTTCTCTGATAATATATTTGTTTGTTTGTTGCCTAATGAGTGTCACTGTCATGTTCTTTTTTACTTTAAATTCGTTCCAGTGCTACAACTGGTCACTTTCTTTTATTTGGCCCATCTCACTCGTTCACCACTTTCTATTTACCCCTTTATTTGTAATACTTTCCGCTTTTACTAGCGCTTGCTTGTTTCATGTATGGGTTAGATTGTTTACCAATTTCTCGATTAATATATATCCATATTCTAATTTGTGAATTACAAACTCATTACTAAATGACGGTTAGATATAAACTAACAACATTAATAGTTATTTGACTGTTGTTACATCAAAAATGTTTTTCAATAGCTAACTGCAGAATATGTTACAAATGTCGGTGTAAAAATTAAAATAGTTATAAATAGGCAATTCAACAATAGAATGAAAATAACATAAAGAGGTGGTCAAACTCACGAATCTATTATGCCCCACTAGAATATTATTAGCATTTTTACAACAACAAATATATCAACCACAATAATTTCTAAAATAATTTTAAATGCATGAACTTATTTGAATCTGCATGTAAAACTAATATATGGTAACACACATTTTATACCGCTTTAGTTTTAAATATTGATTTCACTGCACAGCCTGCCTGTACTTCTTTAATTAACAATTATCATCAATGTTGATATTTTAATTCACTTACAATCTGAAATATAAGCGCACAGTCTGTTCGCTATTATATTGGAGATAAGAGTGATGGAAAGATGCGATTCATTAAAGTAGGCTTCAAAAGTTTAATCGTTAAAATGAATGCGGCAGAAGCACTGTGATTTCTTTTCATCGCTATACAAAATATTCTTTTTATTGAAATGGAAAATGTGCCTTAATAAGGTTGAAAAGCCAGAAGACAAACAAAACGAAAAAGGGGACATCAGAGTTGGTTGAAATTTAATTCTATACATAAAATGAACATAAGAGTTTCTAAACATATTTCAAAAGAAAAATGTCAATGCCGTCCCTTCGTTAATGAATATAAGAGTTCTTGAATATTATTTTGTATGTTTTAGTTTATTGAAAAGTTGGACAATATGACTACATTTCCAAAAGCAACTATGCGCGTGGAACTCTTAATAACCAGAATATTTTATAATTTTGAAATTAAATTTTATGATTTAATTTTCGGAATGTTTTTTAAAAAAATTAGATATTTTTCAGCACGAGGTCACCGAAGTGTCATTCTCACCTCAGTTTAAGATATCAGGAAAGAAGACAGCCCTCTATAAAATCATTTGAGGGGTTGATGGGACGATTTGACAGGACGGGGAAAGTGTAATATGAGAAAAAGGCACGAGCAAAAAATGTGGTAAATGAAGAAAATGAAACAGTCATATTGTTGAGCGTGATTGAAAAATTCTCATCGCAGTATAAGAGAATTGGCAAGAGAAAACGAAATAATCCGATCTTCAGTCCATCGAATCCTATAAAAAACAAATGTCATCCCTATCACGTTCAACTAATGCAGGAACTGATTGATAGGGATTATGAAAACCGAATACAATTTTGTCAATGGACATAATAAAAAATAGAACAAAGAAATTATTTTGACTTTGTCTTGTTTTCCGATGAAGCAATTTTTCATAAAACTGGACATGTTAATCATCATAATTTTCATTATTATAACACAACCAATCCTTACATCTCACGAACAAATAGCCAGACAAGATGGTCGTTGAATGTTTGGAGAGGAATTGTTGGGGATTATGTGATAGGATCACATTTTTTTGATGGACGTGTGAAAGGTCAAATTTATTTGGAATTTTTGCAAGATCGCTTTGAAGAATTACTGGATGATGTCCCCAGGGATATTAAGGAGAGATTGTGCTACCTCCATGATAGAGCACCTGTGCGCCACACTGCAGCTATTCACGAACATTTAAACGACGCTTTTCCAAATGGTTGGATATGAAGAGGAGGACCCCATAGTTGGCCTGCCAGAAGCTCTGATCTGACCAAAATAGACTTCTTTTTATGGGTCTATGTTAAGGAGTATGTTTACAAAGCTCCTATAACTACAAAGAAAATATGAAAGAAAGAATAAGGGAAGTTTTCCAAGAAATTGCTGTAGATATTTTAATAAATCGGTAGATCATTAGAAAATTGCCTACAGAAATGCATAGACGTACTGGGAGGCCACTTTGAACAGTTCCTAGAAATAGTAGATATTATTTATTTCATTAAATTAGGTTCAAAATAACTTTGAATGTTTAAAATATTGCCAATTTTTGTATTACCCAATACCGTATTTTCTGTTCGTATTATTTATGTCTACTTTTCCGTAATTTTATATGATTATTTATACATTTTTCAAATGTGATTTTAATAAACTATGAAAAAATACTACTGAGACAACCAAGTCGCATTCAGAAAAAAATTTATTACTACTTTCAATTATTCCCACTTTATGTCAAAATCATGGCTACTAGATCGAAATGAAAAGTATTATAATTTAAAGGTTTTTAATGAAAAAGCAAAAATATCTCTGAAAATATTGATATTATTCACAAAAATCGTAGAGAATTAAGGTATCAATTCAAAAATACAATAATAAACAGATTGTTCCATTTGAAAAAATTGAGAAAATTTAATTTGAAATGTCCCGAATTAGCGATAGTATATGATACACCCTGACACCCTATTTAATTATCGTCAATATTACTACCCCGGTACAAAATATATTTTAAACCAAGTCTTTTTGGTCCCTGATTACGATCCAAAAGTTTTGCTCGGTAGAAATTCCGGAAACACTCCCCTTGGGGCACAAAACACCCCTTTCATTAGTCATTAGTCTTCTTCTATATTTCTGTAAATATAGAAGAAGACTAATGACCTTCAGTGTACAAATTATCATAAACTGTAAATAAAAAAGTATTATTTTTGTAATATATAAATTATTTTTGTATATTGAAAAATAAAATAAACAAGCTTCCATTATAATTCTGAATAAAAATAGTTACCAAAAAATCGTATTCAATATATTTAATTTATATACATATTTTTCCATATATTATTTATTTTGCAGGACAATGTTTTAAAAAAGTAAGTTTTGTGCAGACATTTTTTTCTTTAATATAAGGGTCGGTTCGACTCTCCCTTGAGTGAAAGTTTGATATAAAAGTTTACAATGTATACCGTCTCCTCTATTACAAAGTTAGAAAGTTGGAAAAAAAATCATAATTAAATTTTTTTTATCGTATTATCTTTATTTTTTATTTTGGGGAAGTTTCAACCCCTTCTAATTAACCTTAATATTAATTTTTTTTAAATTATAACAACACCTAATAAGTTTTTCAATTACAAGAAAAAAAAAATTTTTTTTTTGATAATTTCATATTTGCTCTGAGAATACTGCGCAACAACTCTCTTGTAAAGGGTGTTTTTGCCCATTGACGGGTGTTTGACCCATATTATACCCGAAATTAGTCATCGGCGATCCAAAAAACATATAGGGCACCAGAGAAAAATGCATTTTATAAGATAATTTAAAAAATACACTCAGAATATTGCGAAAAACTCCCAAAAAAGGGGAATTTTTTGCTCCAAAAGGGGTGTTTCCGGAATTTCCACCGAACGAAACTTTTGGATCGTAATCAGGGACCAAAAAGACTTGGTTTAAAATATAATTTGTTCAAGTAATTGATAATAGAATCAACCCCGCAATTCAACTGGAGTATATTTGGTAGTTGAGCCATTGTAGTATATCATCCCTTGCCTACATAATTGCAAAATAAATATTTTTAATTAATAGTAAGATACACACACCGGGAATTAATTTGATATACCTGGTTCCGACCAAAATTTTAGTATTTTTTAGAATAACTTGGCTGTAAAAATATATTAATGGGGTAAAAATAGCTCAAAATAAGGCGATAGAGAAAATATTATCTGGAGCAACGCGACATAAAAAACTAAGTTTGTTTTGGTCAAACTAAGAATACACGGTGCGAGTAGATGTGGGAACTTTTTTTTTTCCCCGAAAAAGGGGTAAATTGGTCATTTTTAAGGGTGGTTTTTCAGTTTTAATTTATTTTGAACCCTTTAAAATGCTAGTTAAAAAACGAGCACGGGACCCTGTTATTGTAGATGATCAAGGAACCTTCAGTTCAAATTTCGTGAAAATCGGTTCACCGTCTCCCACGATATGTATCTATATACTGTATGTATCTATATACTGAAAAAACGTCGTCTGGGGGAGTTTTGTAAATGTTGTGGAATTTGGACTAAAAATGGAATTGCGGCCAAACTGTTGGATATTCTTTGCTAAAATTTAACAAGCTATTTCTTGGTTATATAGGTTAGTTTCTTCTAAAATTTTATCAAATTTGGATTAATTTTGTCTAAGTTAGCCGTAATTCAATTTTTGACGTTTTTTCAGTATATTTGTATACATATCGTGGGAAGCGATGAACCGATTTTCACGAAATTTGAACTAAAGATTCCTTGATCATCTACAATAAAAAGATCTCGTGCTCGTTTTTTAACTAGCACTTTAAAAGGTCCATAATAAATTAAAACTGAAAACCACCCTTAGAAATGACCAATTTACCACTTTTTAGCGAAAAAAAAAATGTTCCCCCACCTACTCGAACCGGAAAACTCAGGTATTCTTAGTTTCACCAAAACAGACTTATTTTGTTAAGTCGCGTTGCTCCATGTAAAATATTCTCTGAAAATTTAATTTTACTCCACTATATGGGGTGTTCCATTAAAAAAAAATTACCTCGAAGATACTCCGCTGTAGCGAGTTACCCCGTATATTTCAAAACATTTTTAAAATGTGCGTCTTTTATATACCACTTTCATAAAAAAATAATTTTCCAGCGTCTTTTAATAAAAACTGATATTGGACTTCAATGCACTACTGAGACACCCTCCTGTGTAAACAATAACTCAATGTTCGATCTAATACTTATTTCTTCGTAAAAACTTCACTACCCCAAATACGTAAGTCCAGTAAGGTCTGATTGTCTCTTGAGTTTGCACTAAAAATCACAATTATACGCCAATTTAAAGTCCTTTAAGTGCTGTATAACTTTTATTTGAAACCTTTTCCAGTAACTCGTGTTAAAATTTTACAGCTAAATCCCAGTTGAGTGGTGGAATAGCTAATGCTAAACTCCGCCAGGACCTTAATCTAAATAAGCCGTCAAAATAAAAAAAATAGTAGGTTGTTACGAATTTTATTTATATTTGTTGTTTTTGGTTAACCCTGTATATAATAATTAAGAAGTTAAGTTAGTCAGGTAAATTTTTATCGCTACTAGTTTTTGTTTGTAACTAACAAAGGGAAAAAACCTAGAGTCAGGTGCGGGGCATTATTGTTATAAAAAAAAAGGGGGGAATTATTCCACCATTAATATATACAAGGCTTCCAAATATTTTTTTGCTGGCCGTAAAGATACGGGTTTTTTTGTATATACATAGATGTGGTTCAATAAATATATTTTTGATATTTTAATTTGGTTGTGTATTATTCATTGAAGGCTAACGGGTATCTACTTTTCTTGCTGATATCAGTTTTAGTAATTTCAATCTTAGATAGGGTATGTGGAATTAAATTACTTGGCGCCTCATATCTTTATTTATTCATATAAAATAATAATAGCAAATTAAAAAAAAAAAACCCACTCCCGACTCCACTGAGACTTTAGTCGGACATACCTTATTTTTACCAACGCAAAAAAAAAGTACGTAACAAGGTATTGTATCGAAAAAAAGATTTTCAAGGACAAATGTAGAGAAATAAAAATAAAAATAAAATTAGAATAAAATCTCCAATTTAGTATTTAAGTACGTATACAATTATTTTAAACTAGTTAACAATAATTTCGTGAACAATTTATTGATTTATAAATATTTGCTTATCTCTTCTGGGTCTCCGAGAGAAAATAACAATTTAATATAAAAGCCAATAAAACGCCTAAGAAGAAAATCAAAACAAAAGGTCGAAATTGGTAGGACTAGGAAAAGCGTATCGTATTAGAGTTAGCTATTGACTTTTTTCTTAATGCGTTCTAATGTTCTCTTCGTTCTGACAAAACTCTATTAGACATACTTGAAACGGAGGTGATTGGATTGAATTTCATCTTCAGCCGACCGAGGGTATTAACTCTCACGTATAAGCTTGACATCTAACCTTCCATTTTAGTGTCTGACACTATGTCTTAGTTAAACGGAAATTTCTATCCTCGTGATCAAGTGGTGGAGCTTTCGTCATTAAGTGATTAAAAAGAACTTTTCTATCGAAAATTAACTCTAATAATATTTTATTCTTTGGGATCCTGAAATCTTATTCAGCAGTTACACCAGTTTATACACTGTAAGTATTATAAAATAAAATGAAAATTACAATATACAATTATTATACAATAGACGTGGGTTTTCTAAGTACACTGCTTACTCATTCGCTAAAATGGAAAGGAAAATGGAATATTGACCTATTTAAAAATGTCTCCATCATTGTTTTTTATTATTTGGCCTTGTTAGAAATAAACAACTACACATATCAGTAAATCCATACGTACTAATAGTGTTGTTTAAATATTTACTTCAAATATAGAAGCGTATGTCCTTCATAGTAATTCAAAATGTCTGAAGTTCTATTAAACGCCTTCCAGGTCATTTGAATAACCCTCTTAAATCTAGTGGATCTAGATTTGTTTTATCTAAGGAGACAAGACCCTATAGCTTATAGTGGAACTCAAACCACATGTTAAGGATAATTTATAATTGAAAATTGCTTCGTAGCAGGCAGCGCTCGAACCCACTTCACTAGGTATGCTCAGAGGGAAAACCAGACGCGTTAACCACGGAGCTGTTCTTAGATTTAAATACATGGATATTAAATAAATAAAATTATTTATTGTTAGAATGATTAAAACAGCGAATTGAGCAGAGTTTGATTTTTATATATTAATTTTATTTATTTATTTATTTGTTTGTTTGTTTGTTTGTTTGTTTGTTTGTTTGTTTGTTTGTTTGTTTGTTTGTTTGTTTGTTTGTTTGTTTGTTTGTCTGTTTGTTTGTTTGTTTCTTTATTTTTTATTTGTTTATTTATTTATTTATTTATTTATTTATTTATTTATTTATTTATTTATTTATTTATTTAGTTATTTATTTATTTATTTATTTATTTATTTTTGGTTTGTTTGTTTGTTTGTTTGTTCGTTGGTTTGTTTATTCATTCATTCATGCATGCATTCATTCATTCATTCATTCATTCATTTATTTATTACTATAGAATTACCAACAGGCAAGAGTATAATTATTATAGGTTAAGCCCCCTAGTATAGCATGATATTGCAGGAAAAATATAACAACAATAATTATAATTATGTAATAAACACACATAAAAAAATATGTAAGAAAAAATGGATACTATAATGACAACACATTACATGAACATTTTTTGATATCAACAAGAGAGCAGCGGATCTGAAGAATTTTCGTTGAAAAGAAGAACAAAATAGAAAAGTTGGTAAACTGACCAGTCTATCAAATAATTCATTGAAATTTATCTCTTACGTAAACTAAAAAAAATTTACCCTTAATTTTGAGGCTTGCTGAACTTAATGTCTTTTAACATTTTAACGTTTAACTACTTCCGACATTTCAGATATCAGCCTCAACTCTAGCCTATATTACACAAATAAGAAACGTCATCTTAGGTTTTCAATAAAACTTCGAAAAATATTTTTACCCATGTCCAATTTTTTGCAATTTTCTCAAAAAAGAAAAAAAAGATTTTACTTATGAAGAACTGATACTCCAGGCGTTTTAGCTGTAAAATTGACCTATGTGCTAAATTCGTGCTCTACATCCTGAATAACGCTAGGTAGTTACGCCCCGATATACCTGGAGGAATTCGTGAAAATCGTTTCGGAAAGTCATGAAAATCACGGATTCCAGATTAACTCAGTTTTTTTGGCCCAAACGGGACCAACACCTATTATAAAAGTTGTACAACTGTAAATTCTCTACCTTAAAGGTTCTATAGATTTTTTTCGTACGCCTAAATGTTTTGGAGATACAACGCGAACTAGGCGAGGTGGCAATCGCGATTAATCACACGGGTATCGCGCCACCAGATTCGAATCCCGGCTCCGGTACTGTTGGAGGAAATGGTTGTATGTCCGTGTTTTTCAGTGTGTAACCCCCATCCGCACAAGCCTCTGGCTTCTGGAATTGGGGGTTGTCTAATTTCTGTAGTGTTTATTTATTTATTTAAAAAAAAAGTTCCGCCAAACCTCTTTTGTATTTTGCAATTATCTTGTTTTCCATGTCTCAGTATGAATATTAAATATTGCTATTATAGAGCTCGGTGATCTTTATTCTCCACTAGAATGTTTTATATATTTTATTTATATTTATTTACAGTGAATAAGGCAAGAAGAAATGCATTCATTTCCGCACCATCTTAGAGGTAGAATGCTCGACACGCTTTTTTTACATGGTTTCCCCAGGAGCCCTAATCCATGCCGGATCTTAAGTTAGTCAATATTTGCGACTTCTTCGGTATCTGAAACGTTATTGTCCAATGACAAATCGTTGTCATTACTTTCATTCCATTTCCTCATTCATAGCGATTATAGGTGCGGTATTCAAGCAGGAGTGACCGTGAAAATGTCCACGAGCTGTTGAATAATTCAGTCCTACTTTCCTAAGGCTACATTTTCCTGCACAACCCTTCGTACAGTTGCAAAAAGTTTAATTTAACAATATGTCTGGTCTTGGTGGTAACTGCGTTGGTGCTGACTGCAAAATATCATTCTTCCTAATCTAGCCACACTGCTCAGGATCAGTGTCTTTTCCCAACCATGTTTGAACGTCTCAAAAATTCTGTGCTGTCAAATATAACAAAAATATTTAAAAAATATAAAGAAAAGAAAATAAATGCACTTTTCACATATGTCGCGTCATATCTCCAAAACGTTTAGGGGTACGAAAAAAAATATAGAACCTTTAAGGTAGAGAATTTACACATGTACAATTTTTATAATAGGCGTTGTTCCCGTTTTGGGCCATAAAAACTGAGTTAATCGCGAGTCCGCGGTTTCCGCGATCTTCCGAAGCGATTTTCACGAATTCCTCCAAGTGTATTGTGGCGTAACTACCAAGTGTTATTCAGGACGTCAAAATAAACAAAATAAAAATTAAAATTTTCGTAGAGCACGAATTTGGCAGCAAAAGTCTAAAACGTCTGGATTATGAGTAGACTATCAAATAATTTATAGACGTAAAAAACATTTGAGGTAAAACAGAAAAGACTTCATCTTTGCTTTCATCTATGCATGGTTTATTTAACATGTTTTAAAAGAAAATGAATAATCGAAGAAAAAACTTTATTGAAGTCGATTAATAAATTTCGCAATAATAAATTATTAAAACACTAAATGTTCTGAGAGGTTAGATATGTTGTAACTACAACATGTAACTATGTAAACTTACATAGTATCTTTCTAGTAGCCGAGAAAGCGCTTATGCATATTTTTTATTAAGTTATAATAATTTCACTAACCTATGCAAAAATTTTCTCTTTTCTAGAGGTGTGTTCCACCCCTTTTTCAGATTTGGTGGACCAAAAAAACAACTACCTATTGAATTCGATAGAAAATCATTCTAATTTTTTTTTCATAATAGCCAATACTATGACAAATTATAGCTATCTGTAAATTGGAGTTTTATCCTCAAAGAATAAATACCCCCAAAAACTTTTCTGTGACTAAGTATTAAAATATTACATTTTAAGAAAAAGTGGTAATGACGAAAGGGATGGTTCTGAAATGGCAATAGATTTGCCATTTTCAGTTCTGTACGATTAATAGTTTAGTATAAATGGTGTGTTGTTATAATAGTAAAAAGTGGCAAACCAATGACACTTACATTAAATAAAAAAACTTGCTTTTCTGTAAAAAGTCGTACTAAAAAGTAAAAAATAAAAAAATACTAATGTAAGAATGCAAGAAAAGGAAGACGTGCGCACTTTGTATGGTTGTACTCATGATTGTATCAAAGGGGTGGAACCGTTGTATACATAGTGTCTTCAGTCATGGGTAGATGAAGATGATACATATACTTATATATAAAGTGCGCACCCCTTGCTTTTCTTACATTCATACATTAGTTTTTTTTTATATAAATAAATATACACCACAGAAATTAGACAACCCCAAATTCCAAAAGCCAGGGGCTTGTGCAGAAGGGGGTTACACATTGAAAAATGCGGACATACAACCATTTCCTCCGACAGTGCCGGAGCCAGGATTCGAACCCGGTGGTGCGATGCCCATGTGATTAATCACGATTGCCACCACGCGCCTTAACCTACGCGGTTATCGACTATTAACAGAAAAGCAAGTTTTAAAAAAAAAATTATTTTTTTATTTTCTACTTTTTAGTCAAACTTTTTCGGAGGTTTACTCCTCCAGAGATCGCTCAAAAAAAATTCGTGTCTTAACGAATCGTTTTGATTTCTCGCTCCTTCCTTCGTTTGGCAGATTTTTCAATTTCAACCCTGCGCCCCCTACATGCGTGTATTTACAAACGTAACGGTGGAATACTGTATTGTCATCCGATCTTAGTAACTCTGCAAAATTTCATCAATTGATTACGTCAGGAAGTGCGTTAAACAGAGGATGCAATATTTGAAGACAATTTCCACCCCCGCGCCCCCTATGTGTGGATATTTGCAGAAGTAACGGTGGAATACTATATTGCCTTCCGATCATAGTAATTGTACAAAATGTCATCAATTGATTATGCCAGGAAGTGTGTTAAATAAAGGACGCAAGATTTGAACATAAACATTGTGCACGAATTGTGAGTTAAAGAAGAGCAAGTAAAAAGAGCAATGGTAAAAATGACAGTTAATGAAGTGAGCATTAAAATGATTCATTATCATTATTATTCTTCTTCTTTATCATTCTACTTTTTTGTAAATTTTGTTTTTGTAATTTACTGATATACAAACTAAAATGTTAATTACTGTTTTTCGTTTACACATACCATTATCTAATCGCTAATTCTCTTTGGATCGTTTGGAACACATGCTTTGAAAAATTTAGCTTCTAATAATACTGTAGATCAAATATAAATATTAATTTTGAGAAAAGAATACCGATACCAAAAATAAAACCTGTATAATGATGAAGAATTTTTTCCTAAACTGTCCATGTCCAGAAAAATTAGCAACACGGTAATGGTACATGTGGGCGTGCGAAGGCTTATCAGATCGAAATTTTTTTGCTTAATTCTGGAAAATTAAGCTTCGACCACAGGGATTGAAACCACCCTTGCCCCCAAAACCGTAACATCATCATAACGCTCGAATTTGAACTGAAATGATACTTCGTTTTCGTGGGCGAAAAATACGGTGCCCCGACCTTAGGGGTTGAAATCACCCCTGTCCCCAAAACCGCAATATCATCATAAAGCTCGAATTTGAACAGAAATGATGCCCCCGTTTTCGTGGGCGAAAAAAACGGTGCTGACATTTTTTGACAAGTGACAAGCTTTTGCGTTTGGAGATGGTTTGGGAGGGGATGTGAGAACATATTACCACCGTCGTGTTTCTTGCCATCGAAAACGGGGACATACTAATTTCTATTCGATTTGAAGGTATTTCGGTATTTGGGGGTGCGGTTTCAGTCTTTGGGGTCGGGCTGGGTTTTTTTGTGGTCGATAATTGCTCAATTTATTGAACAAAAAATCCCAAACCGAAAAACCCTCGCACGCCCAGACCCGAAAAACCTGAAAAGGGGATGGTTTTTTGCATAAAGGGGTGGTTTGGGATAATTGGGTTGTAAAACACCACCGTCGTTGTCACCGTCGTATTCCTTACCCTCGAGAACGGGTGGAGGGAGATGTACTTTGCTGCGTTTCAGTACTTTAACGGTCTTTGCATTTCCACAGGGAACTAATAACTCGATTAGAGGACTCCCTATGAAATAATGTGATTAATAAAACTTTCATCAATCGAATCCGTCAGTAACAATAAAATTATTTATTCAATTATTTGCTCTTTTCATCATTTTTAGATATATGCAATAACCAGGAAGCAAACCACTATTTAATTATTCAGTCTATTTATTTATTCATTATTAATTTAAATGCCAATTTACAGTAAATACCAGATTAAGTGATGGCTAAGATTTTGTATGACGCCATTCCCCTGGAGCAGTAGATCATTAATATATTATTTAATGTCGACCGTTCAATAATAGAAATTAGGGAATCTATATCCCTAGTTGCCCTTGATAGGAGAAACTTATAACAATCCAACTATTATGGATGTTCAAACAAATCACCGCATTCAGACAGTTCCACGAAAGGAAACTTTTTCCTTCATCCAATAATTATCTCTTGCGGTTAGATCGAACTTTGTGTAAACAGATAATATAAATTAATACCCATACTCCTCTAAACAGCGACAAATTATTTTACGTCTTATGTATAATATGTTGTTTTCTAAGTATTTAAAATAGATGATTTGTATAAAATATTGAATTTGCCCAAAACTAAAATAAAAATACAGGGCAATATTGTAACTACGCGACCCCCCTAGTGGAAATTTGCCAGTAATAAGGAAAGTTAAAACTTATTTAACGGTTATGAATGTTTTCAGGATGAGATGAAAGTTTTAGATGTCTGTAAATGATTTCTTAAGTCGGAAATATCTTTCGTATATATCAGTACCATGATACAATTATGCCCTAATACAAATTTTCCAGGCATCCTTGTTGCCTGAGTATTCAAAAAATAAACTATTATTCCAAGCAAATAAAGTTTTCATTTTGATGTAATAGTTATTTGTTTATGGCAATGGATCGCTGCATTAATATAGGGTAAGCAAATAAAACGCAAAAAAAATCCCAAATGAGGTAAGTTCACCATTTCGAGAAAAATACCCCCGAGTTGTTCTCCTATAATTACATATTTCAGTAATATTTAAATGTGAATATTACCTAACTTTTAATTATGAGACGTTATATACTCAACTAGTGTAATTTGCGTTACTTTTAGAAAAAATAATTAATAATAGTTTTAGATAATACGAATATCTTATTAAGACGTATTCCCGCTTGAGTATTAGCAGAGTTATGACTTTTTATGGCACATGCACAAATTTTTCTCAGGTTCATATGCCTGTCAACAGGGCTGGTGTTAGGTTGCTGTAGATTTCGCCCTTATAGCGGACGTCCCCAGGAGCTCGGTACGAGTTTCTTAGAGAGGTATGTGGGCGGCAGTACTGACTTCTTTGATTTGTAGAAACACCAGTGTCGAACTAGGCGTTTTCCCTTTGGATTAGGTTCGTGAGAGAGACCAGGAATTTTGTTTTATGTAAAGAGATATTTTTTTTTATATTTTGAACAGTGACAGATCCCTGTGATGCCGACTTTATATTATATATTTTTTATAATATATATTTATACTTCTGCCATTTCAACCCAGAAAATTCGTCTGACGGCTTAAGCTTGGAGCCACTTATTTGTAAACTGCAGCGAAAATCGACGGCACCTATACGATTTTGAACGATTAAGTAAATTTAAGGATTCTTTAACTGGATTTGCCAACGACGATAAGACCTTAGGTTGTAAAAATGCGTATTTTATAAGTGTTTCGGCGGAAACTATATATGTCATAGGTCACAGTAGTCCCAGGTTAGTGAGTGTATGACTCGTGGGTCATTATACCTTAGTGTCTGTATGACAACCGCGTGTCACTGCTGGAAAGTCACCTGCAACATATTGAATGCGCGGACGTTAACCAACACGTTAAAGGTAGTTACAAATGCCTGAACGGAATTTTCGCCCAAATTTTTAAATTCACTTCTAGACACTTGAAATTAAATCTTATTAAGTCATAGATTATTTACTTATCAACAACTCCTTTGATGGTGGTTGGAAACTGCGTTTTTCAAGTTCCCCATGCTCACCATGTGTGGTATGGGACCAAAATGTTTATATTATTTGAACTGCATATTTTATACATTTTTACATTAAGAGATCCAACTTTACTTGTTCCCGTGAATGTAACAGGTCTACTAAAAATACGTAGAACTACTTCCTAGTGTGCCTCAAGTTTGTAGGGGTTAAAACTCGAGGGCGAGGAGAGTGCTGGCTAAAATAACTGACTGGAAATATAAGCGAAAGTGAGTAAGCTGATAGTGAAAATCTAAGTTCAAATGAAGTGTAGTGTCCGAGACGGTATCACGTAGAGGGTACCTACTCCTTGAGAGCGGAGACCCCACATCTCTGCCTCCAGAGAAGTGACAAATTCCATAAAAAGAAATAAAGTTTCAGTGTTTAGTTCGTCAGACAGGATGTGGACGGATCGCTATATGACCAACATAACAATATGATTATTATTAGCCGTTACTCGAGTCCGAGTATAAACACGTTACAGTCGATAAATTGTGTACAATATAAAAACAAGTAAAAGGTGTAGTCTATTGTAATTCCCATTCATCTACGGTGCACACGACTATGGCTATAGAGGCCAATTCGGGAGACACATGTCGACCGCAGTCAGGACAAACATAGACCTGGTTAGGTCTTGGATTCGGCCTTCTTGCAGCAACATTTCCTTGATAGCTGGCCACAACTCCTCGCCATTCGGTTCTGTCCGCTGCAAGTTGTTCCTATTGCTCGTCTGCAATACCGCAGGATTTTAGATTTTCATGGAGAGCGTCTTTGAACCTCTTTCGTTGACCGCCACGCCTTCTTCTACCGCTTAGCAATTCACCATAAAGTGTACATTTAGGAAGGCGGTTATCATGCATACGATGAACGTGACCTGCCCATCTTAGGCGTGCTCTTGAAATAAACACCTCAATTGGAAGGCTGTTTGCTCTCCTGAGTACTTCCACGTTTGATATGTGATGGAACCAACGGATTTTCATCATACTTCTGAGGTGTCTTTGCTGTGTCTAATTCTTTCACATGACGACGGTAAGTGACCCAGCTTTCACATCCATATAGCAGTGTTGGAATGACAACTGCTCTGTAGACAGCCATTTTCTTTGACAAAGCAAGGTCGTGGTTGTCAAATACTCTCTCTCTAAGACCCCAGAGTGCTCTAGATGCAGCGTTAATTCTATTGCGAGTCTCGCTGTCCATGTTTGCTTTGTCATTAACAACGTTGCCTAAGTAATTGAACTGATCCACCACTTCAAGAGAATTTCCGTTAAGTGTAATGTCTATTTGGTTCACTTGATGAGGAGTTGACATAATCTTAGTCTTTCCAATGTTGATTTTAAGTCCCAAGGAATCATAGCTCTGGGCATACACATCTAAAAGTTCTTGAAGCTCTTCCGGCGTAGACGCTAAAAGTGCACAGTCATCCGCATACTGGAGATCACAAATGAATCGTGTGCGTGTCTTCGTGAAAGCTCTAAAGCGCCCTATGTTAAAGAGACCGCCATCAAAACGGTATCTGAGACCTATTCCTCTGACTGTCAGTTTGTTGTCAACAATAATTGTTAGAGCAGTGGTAAACAAATTAAAGAGTAGGGGTGCCAGGACACATCCCTGCCTTACTCCAGTGAGGGTTTGGAAAGGTTCGGTTGCCTCATTATTATACATAACCTGGTCGTTGTTGTTTGTATGTAGACTGCGACATACTTCCACAAATTTTCTAGGGATACCTAAGCGGAGCATAATTTTCCAGAGCACTTCCCTGTCCACCGAGTCAAACGCCGTGGTTAAATCAATGAAGGCCATGTGAATTTCTCCTTGATGTTCGAGTGCTTTTTCTTGAAGCTGTTTAAGTGTGAAGATTAAATCCGATGTGCCTCGGTTTGGTCTAAAGCCACTCTGTGTTTCAGGAAGTAACTTTTCCATAACAGGTGTTAGCCTATTTGCCATCGCTTTAGTGAGTATCTTCCCTCCAACAGCCAGGAGAGCTATACCCCTGTAATTTCCACAGTCCGCAGCGCTCCCTTTGTTTTTGAAGAGGTTGATTAAAAGTGTATCACGAAACTCCTGCGGAGCTTGACCACTTTCCCACACGACATCAAACAGTTTTTTGAGGGTATGAGCTCTGACGACACAGCTTTAAAGATCTCAGCTGGGAGTGAGTCGGCGCCGGGAGATTTGTTATTTTTTAGCTGCCCAATGGCGGTTAAGATCTCTTCCGTTGTTAGTGGTTTATCTAAGTCTTCGAAGGTGTCATATTGTGGGATAAGATTTATAATATCGTGATCGGCTTGACTTTGCTGGTTAAGAATGTTAGAGTAGTGTTCTTTCCATCGGGCTCTTATTTCCTGGTCTTCTTTGAGGAGATTTCCATTTCAATCTTTAATAGGGCACATATTTTTCCGACTGGGGCCGTACACTGCTTTTACTCCTTGAAAGAAATTCCTGTAGTCGTGTGAATCGGCGTACCTTTGAATTTCTCTGGCCTTGCTTGCCCACCACTCGTTCTTTATTCTTCTGATTTCGCGTTGCGTTTCATACTTAGATAGGGTAAAAGCTTCTGCTTTTGATGAGTCGTTGGGGTGGTTGATAGCGTTTTGGAAGGAAGTATGTTTGCGGTCAAGAAGTTCTTGTATAAAAGCTTCATTATCATTGAACCAGTCCTCCTGTTTTTTACTTGCTGCAGTGCCAAGAATTTCCTCACTCGCACTTTTTAAACTGTCTTTAATTTGTGTCCAGGTAGCAGCGACATCTACAGAATTGGTTTCTTCTAGTGCACTCAAATTCTCTTGAACTTTTTGCTTTAGCTGTTCGACGGTTTTTTGGTCACGCAATTTACTAATACAGAGACGGGGTCTACGTTTTACTTGAGTTCTTCGGTGTTTGGGTCTCATAACAATTTTCATTTTAGAGACAACAGGACGATGATCGGTCCAACATTCGCTATCAATGCGCTCCTTTGTAATTTGGACGTCCTTGAGATGCTTCCTACGTACGATAACATAGTCCAGTAGATGCCAGTGACCTGATCTGGGGTGACGCCAGGTGCCTTTAAATTTATCCTTTTGTCGGAAAATGGTGTTTGTTATAACTAGATCATGTTCGGCGCATTTAGTTAGACCGTTAGCGTTCATGTTGCCCAAACCGTTCTTGCCTATGATGCCTGGCCAGGTGTCTGCATCTCTCCCTACTCTAGCGTTAAAATCGCCAAGAATAACCAGTCGTTCCGTTTTAGGTATTCTACAGAGGGTTTCTTCCAGCTTTTGATAGAAGCTTTCCTTGGTTTCGTGACTTGCATCCAGAGTGGGAGCGTAGGCGCTTATTAGATTTACCGCGTTGCCATCTGATAGCTCATAGCGTAGCAGCATTAGACGCTCGGATAGGCCTTGTGGTACTTGTGTTAAGTTGGATACAAGTTGATTCCGAACGGCAAATCCTACTCCATGTTGTCTTCTTGAATTGGTGGGAAGACCTTTCCAATAGAAGGTGTAGTACTTTTCTGTGAGAGAGCCTTCCTCCAAAAATCGAGTTTCAATACCATCGAGGTTTTATTTCTTTAGTTATAGTGCTTACAAGGAACATGACGGGCAGTCAAGTGAAAAAATGGGGGACAGGCATACGGATAATTCAAAAGAATTTCAGTACTAACGTAATGTTTTGATTTTTTTTTTCGTGCGAGCGATATTTAATATTTTAGAAATGTGGCTAGTAAATATATACCTTTTGGCAAAGAAAATAATAATTTATTGGAATTGATGTGTTTTTTAAAAACCACGTCATTCAAGCACGCATAATAAACAAGCTTACTATGCCTTAATGTGTTAAATAATATCATTTATATTTCATAATAAATGATTTAAAGAGATACACAAAAACTAATAAACGTGTATATGAAACATGAATTAAACAGTTATTTCATTTCAGTTAAAATACTGGTCATGATTGCTTTTGTAACCCTAAATCTAAAATAATGTACTGAAATGTGAACATTAATTTTCTGAAAATTCATTTTCGTGATCAAATGTGTCAAATAAATATTATTTTCCGTCAATATAACAATACAATATATCTATTCCTCATGATGGAATATTTATGTGGTGTTTTTAGAATAATTATTTTACTGTTTCCGCATTTTTATTTGTTGTGAATATATTGTAGGGTTTGTTTGTTTAAATCATATTTCCTAGCGGTAAGTTAATCTATTTCCTGAAATATTTAGTTACACCTACTTTATAATTCTAGAAAATGTATTGCTTGCTCTTCACAGAAAGAAAAATGTTAATGTGATTTTGTGATTCATAAAATCTTGAACATTTACAATTCTTGTATTTTTTCTGTCTATCTGTCCGTCCATAACATTTCTTGCAAGATTGATAGCTGAAGTACCAAATTGAAATTTGGACACTATGTTGGAGTTAGCTAGAAAAATAATCCTTTTTCCTTCTCATCCGAATGAAGAAACTTAATTAAGCCTAATGGACTCTAATTACGCAACGATTTATAGTTAGTTGTTTAATTTTTCCGATTTACTTTAAAAATTGATAACAAACGTCATTCATGAACCACTTGAATCTGTCATTAAAGTATAATAACATCTTGACATGTTCCTCAAGTAAAACCGTTGAATTCAACGACTCTCCTCAACTGCTTTTATAAGTAAACATTTGGTGCAGTAGCGATGATCGCTTAGTCGTTGACCGTAGTTTGCCGTAGTCATCAAGATCCTTTAATCCCACAATGTTACCTCATAAAAAGGGGTTGGTTTATTATTATTACTAAGCACACTAAGCTCACTACTTCACGAATAAACGTGAAGGGTGAAATACTCCGAAAACTAATAGAATTTTATGAGAGGAAAGTTTAACAACAAAAACTGGACCCCGATAATTATGGTAACTATAATTACTCACTTATTAATTTAAATTAAAAAGTTTGAAATAGTGACACTAATTTAAATTGTTTACAAGTAAAGAATTTCATAAAATTCCAATTCCGCAATGTAATCAAATTAGAAAATATAGTTAATATTTTTCATGCAATGCCATCAGGTTTTAATTATGTTTTATAATATCGCTTTATATGACAACTTAATTTTCTATCATAAGATTTATAAATAAATAAATAAATAATAAATAACACCATAGGCAATTACGACCCCCTTTATCCCGGAAGAGCCTTGTGTGGGAGGGGGCTACACATTTAGAGACAAGGGACACACACCCAATATCCGTGTATAGTGGAAAAATCCCTCTCATAGTATTTTCCACTGCCACGACCGAGGATCGAACCCGGAACTTTTGGGTGAGAGGCAAGTGCGCTCACCTCTCGACCACCAGTCATACCGTGATATATGTATACGCATTTAAGTCGAGTTTTTGTGCTATTTGGCAAATGCTGAAACAAAAAAGTATTGATTGCTATTGATACAGACTGTTTCAAAATTATAATGATAAACTTCCACATGCAGTTTAAGGACAAAATAATCTATAATAAAAGCTATCAAATATGGGACAAAGTTCTTCTCGAACTTATTGATATTTAAAAAGCATGCGTAACATATTTTTAAGAAAACTGAAAGTTAAGAATTTGTAAAATGAATTTCTAAAATATTAAAAAATATTATCTTTTATAGAGTGCTCATCTAGACTAGGTTCATAATAGGGAAAAAAATTATTTTCGACTTTGCGGAAAAAGCTCTGTTAATAAAAACTTCTGTTTATTCTAAGCCATTAAGAGCATCAATATTTAATTAATGAGGTTAGATATAATAAATTAAACAATAGTTAAGAAGAGCCAAGAATTCCATGCCATATGCAGTAATATTACTGTTTTTATTGTATATTATTATGCTACGAGTTGAACGTACATAAACAAATAGATACGTTGGATCTTAATGATTATCAGATATTACGTAACGAAATCACTTGGGCTACTGTAGCGTAGCAGATACCGTAGGCACTGACTTACCCGGAAAGTGATGTACGTGCCTACGATAAAATTTCTCTAGCTCAGACTATCTCAGGGCGTTAAGCCCAAGCTTACACAAACTATGATAAATTATTAGTTTACTTACTTAACAAATCACTGAGTTTTTCCATATGTAGTGGTCGCAGACGAAATAATGACACTTTCTTTAAAAATGAAATGCACTATATTGAACAATTTACAAAATTGGTTCTCTAGAATATAACCTGGCGATGTTCACAGTTGTGGCCAATATTTCACGATTAATCAGTTATAACATTCATAAAATGCCTCGTGTAGCTACACATCGGTTTACAATATTATCATGAATTGTCATAAATTCTGCCACAAAGGTTTGATTTAAAGAACCTCCTTAAATATATGTAAATATATGCATAAAATACTTAAAAAATGTACAGGTTAAAATGCCAAAAGGTATAAATTGATGTCCAGCGGAACCACTGAAGGTGGTCCCCGGTAAGTAAAAATAATAAACACACACTTATTTAGGGTGGTACGATACCGAGTCCGGTGGAAGAACTGAAGCCCTGCAGAGATGCCTTCGGGACACAAGAAATGGACCCAAGGATGGGGTTGATCGTGGCCTCACCAGCCCTGGAACCTTCCACTGTTTGTGGATGCCCCGTCCGTGGAACCCTCACTGACGTGCGTAGAAGCCCCGTCCGTAGAACCCTAAAGATATCACGATTTAATTCACAGTCAGAAATGCACGTGAAGCGTGCTTAATGTGAGAAATTCTGACATAACCTAAAAATGAAAATAATTTACCTCACTGATGAGGGAACAATCCACCAAAACTCCTGGAAGCCACAGTCGGATAAATGGGGTTGAGTCGCCTTTTAAAGTTGACACTGTATTTCCACAGGAAAGCCTGCAAATTTGCGAAACACGTGGGTAGAGAACGGGCAAGATGGCGTGAAGAGGTTAGCTTACCTTGTGTAATTTAATATCCTGCTTCCGCAGATAAAATTTACTCACAAACACAAAATATTCCGCTAAACGGAACAACAACGGATTGAGGAAATTTTCTTGAGTTGGTTATTCTAAAATCCATGCGGATGCCTTGAATAAAATCAAGGTTCACAGAATAACAACTAACCAACAAGCCAAGCCAAGCCAACCAAAAATGTCTGCTTCCGTTGATCACGTGTCACAAATGTGTCGCCCTCCCATGGAGAATAGCGAAATGTGTTACAGACGTGTAGCAGTTGTTATAATGCGGCCCACAAAACGCTAAAGCGTATGGTGGGTCGCATACGCTAGAGGTCCGTAACAACTCCCCCTTTACTCGCAGGAAAAAAAAATCGAAGATTTTTTTTTCTTACTAGCTTCTCACCAGAGGATGGATAATTGGTGGGGAGACTTAATATGCACGGGGATGGCTAACCCGCCTCCCAAGTTACCATCAGGCATAACAATGAAAATAATGAGACTTAAATGCACGAGGATGACTAACTCGTCTCCCAAGTTATCATCAGGCATAACAACAAAAATAATGTCAAAAATAAGGAGACTTAAATGCACGGGGATGGCTAACTCGTCTCCCAAGTTACCATCAGGCATAACAACACAACTCAAAAAAAAAATACATAGAGAAAAAAAAAAGAAAGAGAAGGGAAAAAAAAGAACAAAAACGCATAAGGACTTAACAGCTAGGAAGTAGCTCGCCCCAAGGCTACTCCACCAGCAAAACAATGAGGTATGGGAGTGTTCCCCGTCACACCACGACGACCACCCTTGCTAGACAACGAGGTTAGTCTGAAGCCCAGTAGTGCCTACCCGGGTAATGATAACCAGGCCTAGACCAGGCTACCTCCAAGCAGCACCTCCCAAGCTCGAGCCCCTCCAGATGGATACCTTTAAAGGCAGCTGCCAGCAATGTGAGCGCCCCCAACGACACGGAGTCCCTCAAGACGCAAGCGCCACACAAGACCATTTTTGGGGACTTTTACCCCTCGCAGGTATAACCACGGTGATGGTATTCGTGCATCCCCCATCACAGAGATCCAACCAAAGACACTTCCTCCCGTGAGGCGGAAAGAGGTGAAAACTTACTCAGTGGGTTTCAGCCACCTGAGCAAGACCAATGAACCAGAAAAACAAATGTTACTACCAAATTAACGACAGAAGTGACCTAAAACCATGTCACTAAGACCAACATAAAAAAAACGAATTCGTCATTGCCTATTCGGATGCCTAAGTACGTCAACGGAACTAACAGAACAGACCACAACTAGTTGTCATCGGGAGGGTGTGCTTTCAGATCTTTTATGTGCCACACCGAACGTTTACCGTCAGAACCTTCAAGCTCATAAGTCCATGGTGACAGAATTTTTCTAATCGTGAAGGGACCCACAAATTTAGGTGCTAACTTTGCCGTGAAATATTTAGAGGCATCAGACTGGGCGTGAGAACGTCTCCAGACCTTTTGCTTCAAAACAAACTTATCAGGTCTGCGTCTTAAGTTATACTGTTTCTTACTGGATTTATGGGCCTTTAATATTCTACTCTGAACATCCTTATAAATCTTAGCGAAAGCAAGCTTACGGTTTTCAGGGTTTACAACTGGATACTCAGACTCAGAAGGTACGTACTTATCACTGTTGCCATCTAACGAAATTTCACGACCAAAATTGACAAAATTAGGCGTTAGGCCTGTAACCTCATGTTTGGACGATCTAATGGCAAAACCTATTTTCGGCAAAAATTGATCCCAAGCCCTGTGATTATCCTTTACATATGCAGATAACATAGTCTTAACAACACGATTGACCCTTTCAGTCAGGTTGCATTGAGGGTGGTAATTTGCGGTGTACGCTATTTCAATGCTGTAGGTTTTCGCAAGATTTTGGAAACGGTTACTCTGAAACTGACGACCATTGTCTACCACTATAGTCTTCGGAGCGCCAAATAAGAGAATTACATTATCCTCAATGACCTGCGATATGCTATTAGCGGTAGCTGACCTCAACGGAAACACCATGGCAAACTTACTAAAATTGTCACACACGACAAGAATAAACTGATAACCCTTGGCCGTTCTGGGTAATGGACCCATCAGATCGGCACTAACTAATTGCCAAGGTTTTCCAACGGTAGGTGTCTTACTCAACAAATTTCCCCTAAGTGACTTCTGTTCGGGTTTAGTACTTATGCAAATCTCACATTGCCTAACGAACTTAGCCACATCGGCCTTTAATTTCGGCCAATAATACCTATTTCCCACTCGAGCCACAGTCTTATGGACCCCTGCGTGTCCACAACTCGCATCACAATGCAACGACCTAATTACTTCTAGGCGTTTCTCTTTGGGTAAAACCAGTCTCCAAGTGTCGGCAGGATCTGCTAACTCGGGATAACGCAAACGTACATACTTGTACAACTGGCCATTCTGTATACGCCATAAGGGATAACGCATAGGAGACCTTTCGACTCGCTCCAACATTCTCAAATACCATTTATCGGTGGGAAAATCAGCATGGTCCGTGACCGACAATACTTCGATGGATTCCACCGTTACTGGTACTGAACGAGACAGAAAATCAGGGACGGTATGTTCAGAGCCCTTGCGATGAATCAGTTCAAAATCATAAGGTTGCACACGAAGTGCCCATCTGGCCAATCGACCTTGGGGATCTTTCAGCTGCTGCAACAATAGCAAAGAATGACAATCCGTTATGATTTTGAAGTGGAAACCTTCCAGATAGTGACGTAGCTTCTCCACTGCCCAAATTACGCCGATGCATTCTCTTTCGACCGAGCTATATTTGCGCTCCTGGCTAGTCAAAGAACGGGACAAATAGCAAATTACCTTTTCGCCATCATCAAATTGCTGCGTGAGCACGGCACCAACACCGAATGCCGACGAATCTGTCTGCACATAAAAGGTACGCTCAAAATCAGGGCAAGTCAAAATAGGTGCAGTAACCAAACACTCCTTAAGAAGTTTAAAAGATTTCTCGCACTCAGGCGACCAACACCAACTAACATTCTTCTTTGTGAGGTTCGACAAAGGAGCCACTATTGTAGAAAACTGCGGTACAAACCTTCGATACCAAGATGCTGTGCCTATAAATCTACGAATTTCCCTAACGTTTTTCGGAGAAGGTACACTCAAAATCGACTCTACTTTCGCTGGGTCAGGACGTAAACCATACTTATCAACAACATATCCCAAGTACTTAAGCTCAGGACGGCAAAATTGACACTTGTCAAAACTAACTATCAGCCCAGCAGAATGCAAGCGATCAAAAACCTTCTGCAACGTCTCTAGGTGAGATTCGAAATCCTTCGACACTACCACAATGTCATCCAAATAAACCAAAACCGAAGGCTGCAAATCAGCTCCAAGCACGGTATCAATAAGACGCTGCCAAGTCGCAGGCGCATTTGACAACCCAAAAGGCATAACTCGAAACCTATACAGGCCATTAGGTACAGTGAAAGCGGTATAGTCTTTGGAAGATTCGGCAATAGGAACTTGCCAATATGCACTCTTAATATCTAATGAACTTAAATATTTGGCATCCCTCAACTGATCTAATATGGAGGAAATCAGCGGCAGAGGATAGGCATCCTTTTTAGTAACGGCGTTAAGGCGCCGGTAATCTACACAAAAACGCAGAGTTTGATCCTTTTTCTGAACTAAACATATTGGGGAAGACCAAGGACTTTTACACGGTTCGATGATATTTAACTCCAGCATTTTCTTAATTTCATCATCAATCAGTTTTTGTCTGGCAGGCAAAACAGGATAGTATCTCTGTTTGATAGGTTTGGTATCTGGGAGTAACTCGATCTCATGAGAAACGAGATGTGTACGACCAAGGGAAGTACCCATCAGTTTCTGGTTTTCATCCACCAAACTATCCAGAGCTAGTTTCTGTGATACACTTAAAGAAGTTTCGTCAAGGACACTGTTAACGTCAACGAGTGGTTCCTGCTCAGAAAAATGCCAAACATCTTGTCGTAAATCTGGTATAATATTCATCGCTACCCAAAAATCTATCCCTAGAATTAACTTATGCGGTATTTCCGGAACTACTAGGACATCTATTACATGAACTTTGTCACCCAAGCAGAAAGGAACAGATACATAACCTATAACGGAACAGACTTGCCCATTAGCCACTCTGCACTCATTGACAGAAGGCTTCAAACTTAAACCAATCTGCTGGAAGACCTCAAAACCAGATGATCCTACCATTGTCCTGGTAGCACCTGAATCCAACAAACCCATCATAGGAAAACCTAACACTGAAAGTTGTAAGTAAGGACGCTGATCACCAACCACATGAGAAATGACATAATCGAGAAAAATTTGTTGCTTTAAGTCAACAACATTGCTGGTCGACTCACATACACCGGGAGAAACTGTTCGACCAATTAGTGTCTCCCTGGACAGTTTTCCGAACGCGAACACTTAGGACAGGACCTAATCGTAACCTCTGCTTTACCACATTTATAGCAGAACTTCTTCCTAGGAGCCTGACACTCCCGATGCCCATGACCTACTTGACCACAATTAAAACATTTGATTCCAGAATGTTGGACTTCATCCAAGACGAGACTAGAACGAGAGGTTGAACGAGAAGTAGTAGAACTAGTAGATGCATAAGCCAACTCTGGTATAAGAGATTTACTCTTAGGCGGAGGAGGAACATACGACTTAGCCAATTGTCGTTTGGAGTCAAGCATACGACAACATTGCAGGAGTTGCGTGACGGAAGTTATATTTTCAAAAGCAAGAAAAGGATGATAGTATGGATCTATGCGCTCCAAAATGATTTCGAGCTGGGTCCCCATAGGTATTGGAGTATGCATCTTCTTGAACAACCCAACCATACTAGCGATGTACAATCCTATACTTTCCTGACTACCTTGAGTACGTCGCTTAATCTCCTCAAATAAGTCGCGGTCAAAAGACTCTGGCATAAACTGTTCCCTCATTGCCTCCACTAAGGATGGCCAATCGGTGGCCCAGTCTTTCACCAGATTATACCAATTGTAGGCATCTCCCTCGAATAAGTCTACTGCATCTTTAAATAACCGTGCGCGTGAAATACCACGAGACCTCCGTTTCTCCTCTACGCGTTCTAAGAAAGTTGAAAAAGACATGTCGCCCTTGCGGCCAGTAAATTTCAAGCCCCAGTCTCTAACCGGTTCGGGTTTAGGTTTCGCAGCCTCCTCCTCATCTGAACTAAAATCAGCAGCTATTGCAGAGCTATGCGCATCAGGCTGAACCTGAGCCATGGCATTATGCAACACCGACATATCGAGGATGGCTGACTCTTTACACTTACGATCCCCGCGGGCCTTATCCTTAAGTTTATCAAAAGTTAACAATAATTTGAGCCGAGTATTGGACTTCACACCTTTTTGCTCTTCATTAGTGGGCATGGACCTGTTAACACGACCCAACGCATGAGCTATCTTGGAAACAATCCCCTTATATTTACTATCGTGCTCACTACCTACAAATTCATCAATAAGTTTTTGAATAGTAGCTAGGGATGCCGTTAGAGCTTCAGAATCGACAGTGAATTGGTACGGGTATGGAGGACTTTTAATAGCCAAAGTAGTTTTTTCTAACTGTATGGCTTCTCTTAAAACAGTGCGCAACTCTGCCACAGTAAGGTCGCTACCATCTCCTAAGCCACGTACTTGTAGTTCATAAACAAGCTCATCCCTAACTAACCTATTAATATCTAACTTGATTTGTGAACTAGCCATATTGAATTTTCAACCAAACACACAAAAAAAAATGACAAAATCAGGTAAATTAACAAAACGACGCTGGGCGTCGGTACGTATATAGACGCGGAAAAGCTTACCAACACTAATAAGTACTTAGCAATGTGTAATAACGGCAAAATCAAGTAAATTGGCAAAACGACGCTGGGCGTCGGTACGTATATAGACACAAAAAAAACTTACCAACACTAACAAGTACTTAGTAATGAGTAAAAACGACAAAATCAGGTAAGTTAACAAAACGACGCTGGGCGTCGGTACGTAAAAAAAGTTTACAAACACTAATAAGCACTTAATAATGTATAAAAACGACAAAATCTAGAAAATTAGCAAAACGACGCTGGGCGTCGGTACATGTATGGACGCAGAAAGAGTTTACTAACACTAGTAAGTACCTAGTAATGTGTAAAAATGACAATATCGGGTAAATTAGCAAAACGACGCTGGGCGTCGGTACGTATCAACAACAAAAAAAACTGTTGGCTGCATTTAGGAATCTTTCCAATGGTTTATACGCAACAACTATTGTTTACTAATCCGCTCATGAAATAGTAAGACAAAAAAAACGAAGTCACCCCCCTACCAAAAAACAAGCGAAGCGATTACGCTAAGGCAAAGTAACCCCCTTTTGATGTGTGTCACGTACGTTACTATGTGTCTGGCTATTATTTCATATGCAAACCACCAACAAATGGAACACTCAATTTATCACCAAAAAAAAATTTAATTAGGGGCGATACTACTATCCCCTTGAGATAACTTCACTATTTAAGTTGGGCGCCACTGCTATCGCCTTGAGATAACTGTACTATTTAAGTTGGGCGCCACTGCTACGAGTTGAACGTACATAAACAAATAGATACGTTGGATCTTAATGATTATCAGATATTACGTAACGAAATCACTTGGGCTACTGTAGCGTAGCAGATACCGTAGGCACTGACTTACCCGGAAAGTGATGTACGTGCCTACGATAAAATTTCTCTAGCTCAGACTATCTCAGGGCGTTAAGCCCAAGCTTACACAAACTATGATAAATTATTAGTTTACTTACTTAACAAATCACTGAGTTTTTCCATATGTAGTGGTCGCAGACGAAATAATGACACTTTGTTTAAAAATGAAATGCACTATATTGAACAATTTACAAAATTGGTTCTCTAGAATATAACCTGGCGATGTTCACAGTTGTGGCCAATATTTCACGATTAATCAGTTATAACATTCATAAAATGCCTCGTGTAGCTACACATCGGTTTACAATATTATCATGAATTGTCATAAATTCTGCCACAAAGGTTTGATTTAAAGAACCTCCTTAAATATATGTAAATATATGCATAAAATACTTAAAAAATGTACAGGTTAAAATGCCAAAAGGTATAAATTGATGTCCAGCGGAACCACTGAAGGTGGTCCCCGGTAAGTAAAAATAATAAACACACACTTATTTAGGGTGGTACGATACCGAGTCCGGTGGAAGAACTGAAGCCCTGCAGAGATGCCTTCGGGACACAAGAAATGGACCCAAGGATGGGGTTGATCGTGGCCTCACCAGCCCTGGAACCTTCCACTGTTTGTGGATGCCCCGTCCGTGGAACCCTCACTGACGTGCGTAGAAGCCCCGTCCGTAGAACCCTAAAGATATCACGATTTAATTCACAGTCAGAAATGCACGTGAAGCGTGCTTAATGTGAGAAATTCTGACATAACCTAAAAATGAAAATAATTTACCTCACTGATGAGGGAACAATCCACCAAAACTCCTGGAAGCCACAGTCGGATAAATGGGGTTGAGTCGCCTTTTAAAGTTGACACTGTATTTCCACAGGAAAGCCTGCAAATTTGCGAAACACGTGGGTAGAGAACGGGCAAGATGGCGTGAAGAGGTTAGCTTACCTTGTGTAATTTAATATCCTGCTTCCGCAGATAAAATTTACTCACAAACACAAAATATTCCGCTAAACGGAACAACAACGGATTGAGGAAATTTTCTTGAGTTGGTTATTCTAAAATCCATGCGGATGCCTTGAATAAAATCAAGGTTCACAGAATAACAACTAACCAACAAGCCAAGCCAAGCCAACCAAAAATGTCTGCTTCCGTTGATCACGTGTCACAAATGTGTCGCCCTCCCATGGAGAATAGCGAAATGTGTTACAGACGTGTAGCAGTTGTTATAATGCGGCCCACAAAACGCTAAAGCGTATGGTGGGTCGCATACGCTAGAGGTCCGTAACAATTAGTTTGTCTTTATATTATCTTTGATTAGATGAGCTGCCAACGGGCAATTGAACTGTTTAATATAAGACGTGCAACTCATACGCAAATACCGTACGATCCCACGCATTTTCCGGATAACGGTACAATCCCCTCTACCCTCGACATAGTGGTCAACAAAAACTCCACTGCACCTGTGGCATTGGAGGAACTCACGTCTGACCACTATCCAATTCTTTTAGAATTGAATAATATGTCGAGGGAAGATATCACTAGGCGTTCCACATCTTATAGGTCTCTATAAGGCATACATTAACACAAACATGACACTCACAACACTATCACTACAGCCGCCGAACTGGAAATGCAGTGGAGGAGTTTACGAGAATACTGCAGGGTGCCAAACAGAGGGTTGCCACAACGATAACCATAAATCCATACAGATACCGACTTGACGAGGCGGTCGTACGAGACATTAGGGAAAAAAACGACTGAGGCAGCAAAATCGCGATGCTAACGCCAAGGCCGAAATGACTAGGCTGCAAGAATGAATCTGGATCTCCATGAACACCGCAAAAAGCCGGAAATGGGGGGATAAGCTGGAAGTTGGCAGGAGCCCTTAGAAATACGCGAGAAGCCATACCCGCATTGACAAATGCGAACGGACGTACCGCGATGACGGACACGCAGAAAGCGAACCAACTAGCTACCACTCACTTTGAAGCTATACATAACAATGACATACCTAATAATTTAGGGCATGGCCGCTTTGAAGATGACCTAAACGAAATTATTGGCCATGACGTACAATTGATAAAACAATAATTTCTGTAGCTCATGGTCCAACCCTCGGAAATGGTAGAAGTCATCAAGACGATACCAAACAATAAAGCACCGAGAAAAGAAATATCTCCTAAGAAAAGTTATTGTGAAATTGGCGTATATCGTTAATGCGATCCTGCGACTACAACACTGTACCAGTTCTGAAACTGAATAAAAACGCGAAACTCGCCGGCAGTTATCGTCCAATTTCGTTACTGTCGGTGATTGAGAAGGCCTTCGATATCGTTTGGATCGCGGCTCCCTGCTCTTCAAAATGCACGACTACCATTTTTCGACACACATCATCAAACTTGTTCATTCGTTCCTGTCAGGCAAATCTCTGCAGGTTCGGGTGACAACAAACTGTCAACGCGGCGGGATATTCACGCGGGAGTTCCGCAAGAGTCGTGCCTGTCACCAAAGTTGTACAACTTGTATATATCCGATTTCCCGGAATTCCAGAATGTGAAGCTGACCAAGTATGCCGATAACACATCCATGGATGCGCAATCGCATAATGTCCAGGCAACAAATATGCTGCTGAAGACATATCTGGCCCGTGCCACGGTATATTACGACCGGTGGAAGATTCTGGTAAACATCGAGAAGTCGGAGTCTAGAGTTTTCACACGCCGCTTCACAGAGAATAGGATATTAACGCCAATTTTGATCAGGGGAATCCCATTCCAGTCAAAAATTGTGTAAAACATTAGGGGGTCAGACACATAAACGAGACCATACGGACTGTCTACTCCATGTCGTATCCGCTCCTGGTCAGGAGTGGCAGACTACACAGACACAACAGGTAATTATTGCACACGATGGTGGTCAGGCCGATTATGACACAAGCTGCACCGGTATGGTGCAGCACGTCGGTGACAACAATGAAACATAAATTCATGCGCCTCATATTAAATTCTGACAGGTACACCTCCCTCAGAGATTTGTATGCACGTTGTAACGACATAATGCCAATAGCGGACCATTTTATAGCTCCAAGCTGGGTGATAGTTCGCTTACTAGAAATATTACACAAATCAGAGCACATAATGTCCCTTTCCCAATCAAACACAATCTACCATACCAGGCGTCGCCTAACTTCCGGCAACCTTCCTTTTCTCACAACTTCTTTTTGCACTCTTAGTTTCTTTTACTCTCAACTTTAAATTTTAAGTTCTTTTTCTATCCCCCTCTTCGTTTCTGTTTGTTATTTTTTTATTTTTTGTTGTTTTCTTCTAAATTCTTTTCAGACACCTCCCATAAAATCATCAAAATTATCAAATATTTTTTTAAAATCACAACATTTTTAATCACATCTTAGGTGGCGCTGATGCTACCCTCATCTGCATTGTTTCAAACGGGTATTTGTTGTTTGTCTGTATCTACCCGTTTCAACAATCAAAATCGAATTAGTGAAGTCCACGAGTTTTAGAATTAAGTTTTAATTGTTTTTATCCATCCTTTTGGAATTTTAAATGTTCTTCATCTATTTTATTCATTGCTGTTGTGTGAAAGGTGATGGATGTTTATGTGAGTGTGTGGATCGATTAGGATATTTTAGATTATACGTTTAGATTTAGGTACTTTTGTTCACAGTTCGCACCATGGTTGGCGAATTGGCTCTAGGCTGGCGCCTGGCAGTACATTGTATTATTTTAAACAGCAAATAAACATATTGGAATCATACGCAAATATAAAGACAGATAAATATAAAGGGATTATAACTATATTTAAAAACAGATAACCAGTAAAATCAAAATTATATGTTAAGAGATCCATATAATCATATTTATACCAGTAGCCCTTTGCTTCTTTTCTTCGTAAGAGTTTGCTTATGTCTGTAAACAACCAAGCTACATTCACTGTATATAATAATATAATAATAATATTTACAGTTTATAAGACCAGTTACAGTGGTATTGAACTCGTCATAAACACATTAAAAGTTTTATTAAAATTTAGATTATTAAATGAATAAATCAGAAAGTCTTGGGACTGTAAAGAAACATCAAATTAGTCACCAAGTTAAGGAAAAATAAATAAATAAAAACAAGCAACGTTAAGTACCTAATTAACTAAGAACACAATCCATATATTCGCAAGTATTATAAAAAACATGATCTAATAAAAATAAGCGTACTTTCCTTCTAAAATGTTTAACATTATTAAGCTGCTTTAAGTGGTCAGGTAGCTTATTATACAATTTTATACCCATATATTTTGGACTCTTTTCATACAATGATAGAGTATGGCTAGGGATTATTAAATTATCTTGATGTTGTGTGTCGTAGTTATGGTTGTGATTATTTCTTAAAAAATCATATACTATTTCTAAAATATAAATACAAGCTAGTGGCAATATTTGCAATCCTTTAAATACATTTCTGTAGAAAGTTAGGTGGTTAACTCCTACTATACTACATAGTGCTCTTTTTTGAAATGTAAGAATTCTTTCACTGTAATGAGAAGAGCCCCAAAAAATATGTTAGCCTGGAATAAAACTGTGCATAATAATATGACAGCAGTACACTTTGATTAGTGATATATTTTAATCTATACAACGCAAAACATAAGATGAAGGTTTATTACACAATGTATCAATATGAACATGCCAATTTAATGAATTATCAATGTGTGTGCCTACAAATTTTGTAGAATTGACTTGGGCTAAGGACTTATCTTTAATCCTGAGAAGGTAACTTTGATTGTAATTTATAATTCTAGATGTAAAATATATAAAAACTCTTTTATCACTATTTATTAGCAGTTTATCAGTATTAAATTTTGCAACAAAACTTAAAATTTTTGCTGGATGTCCGTTCTTAAATCGTTGATATTTTCAGTGGAATTTAGACAAGAGTTATCATCAGCAAACATCATTAAGTTACATTCATTAGCAACATTTGGAAGGTCATTTACAAAAAGTATAAATAGTAGCGGACCCAATATCGAACCTTGTAGTACGCCACAAGTTATACCTAATATGTGAAACATGACGTCATTTATTTCTCCAATTTGTTTTTTGTTAGACAGATATGACAGCAACCACTCACCTATTTTCCCTCTGAATCCGTATTTAGATAATTTTTCCATAAGTAATTTATGTTCTACAAGATCAAAAGCCTTGCTCAAATCCATGGACAAACCGAAATCTTTATGATTTTTATTTAAATTATCATACAAATTATTGGGGAAACTAAGCTTAGTGGTATTACCTATTAACGATTTATCACTTTATTTGTGTACTGGAATGATTTTGGCAACTTTAAGAATATCTGGGAATATCCCTTCAGATAGTGACCAATTTATCAAATATGTTAATGGTTCCAGAATGTAGTTGATAACATATTTGCACGTATTTTATCTATACCAACTGAATTTGACTTCTTAAGATCAGCAATTATATTAATATCTCATTCTCGGTGACAGGGTCTATAAATATAGATGAATAGTTTTTATAGTTAGTTCAAATGTGCTTTTAGAGGGCGGAATATTAAACATAATATGTTTTACATATCGCTATTGTAAAAATACCGGGATGTACTATAGTCAAAGGATTCTCATGTCGGTCGTCGCATACCTACCTTGCACTGACGAGAGCCAACAGCTCGAAACTGCAGTCTGCAAGTGGTGTGTGACGACTGGCAAGGGAGCTCCTTTAAGTAGGATCAGTCTTTCGGCTGGTGTTTGTTGCAATCGAAGCATTAGCGTTTTGATGGTAATATGCAATTATTACACTTAACGCGCCAGGCTTGTAACTTGTAATTCAGCGCTCGGCGGGGCACATAGCCCGGAGAGTAGCTGTTGGTTGCAGTCTGGTTAGGTTCCTTATAGTAAAATAAGGATTTATAGAGGAGTTTGCGACTAAAAATATTATGTTTAGTTTTTATAGTTGCTTGTTTCCTGATTGACTCACTACCGATAAAGTTTTTGACAAATCTATTATTAATTTCTGTAAAATACTCATTCATGCGATTGACAATGTCAGCCGTCCTTTTTATTACCTTATTTTCCATTTTAATTTCCGTTATATATTCAGATTTATTGTTTCTGTTACCTAGCTCAGAATTAGTAATAGACCAAGCCGCTTTAGATTTATTGTTATTGTATCCATTTTCAGATATTGGGCAATCTGGGTGTAATGACGAGAGCAACTTATTTTTACTCTGAAGGCAATAATTCTCCTTTATACTTATAAAGGACACCCATATTTCATGTAATACTTCTTTCTTTTGATCACTTAATGAAAATGCCCTATGTTCTTTGAGTCTCGTCTCACATTCTACAGTAGACTCAACAGTAGCAATTACTTAACGCTGGGCGTCGACAACTGACAACCCAGAATCGGTAGCTTACAGCCTACTTATCACTGGCCTCCTGATTTCACACTGCTGGGTTTATTTTTGTTTTTAGGATATTCCCCAAACATCTCATAAATTCGACGGTATGCTCCATGGCGGGATAAAATATCCAGGACTTTTGTTTCTGAAACCTATGCGAGGATTCCAGAAACGATCGGTTCTCGTCGTTTAGACACACTTTGCAAATTTTAATACATACATTATGTATCATTTCAAAAATTAATAAATTTATTAATGTATTTTAACTGTTAAAATACTCCTTTTATTGATATAAGTACATAACCGCATAGTCAGATTAATGCCCAATGGCTTTTATTGATTACCAACGACATGAAATATCTATTTTTCTTTCCGGTATAGATAAATTTTGCTCTCTGAAAATTGATATACATTACCGACCCAATTTGTTACTTGGTCTAATCACCTCTCTTGCGTGGGAGCAGCCTTTGTCACTGTGATTTAAAATTATCATGTATAAATATAATTCCCCAATCTGAAATATGACAATTCTTGTATTGTCTTTAAGAATTACAATCATAAAATTGTATTTATTTCCTAGTGCAAGCGCTATAGGTAGTTGAGTATGCAAAATGTGAGGACCGGCAACTATGGTCGGATTCTTATATCTGAGACCCAAACAATTACAAAACACATCTTGCCACCAGCTGTGATGGTTCCTTCCCGCTCCCTTCACATCCCCTCTTCGCGCCAACAGTAAACATAGTGCGCTTAGGTATTCAGTGTGTCTCTGCATCTATCGACGTAAAAACGTTTCGTTATTAAGTCGTGTTTGTTGTATACGCATAAAATAATTTGATTTTCGTTATTTTTGAGTGTATGTTTAAAGTGTGCTGTATTGAAAAACGTTAGAAATGTCGTTGAAAGTGATTAATTTGAAAAGAAAAAGACCAAACGAACAGTTTTGTTTATTTTGTGATAAACCAAATGATTTAGTGAAAGAAGGCTGTTTAGCTACCTATTTAAGTGAGGAGAAAATACGGCGTCGAGAAATTGCGTTGTGTAAAGAAGAAGAAAAAGAAGAGTCTGCTTCAACTTCCGAGGCAAGCGTGGGGTTACGTTCTCGAAAATCTCGTTCGTCATCAAGGACACCTGCAGAAGCAAATAAATCGTTGAAATGCTTAATTTGTAGAAAATTAACGAGGAACAAAGATAAGCAGCTCTATTTGTGTTTCGAAATTTCAGCAGCGGAATAAATTTTAAATACTGCACGCAGTAAAAAATACCATGTTTTTACTCAACTTAGCACTAGTCAACGGCCTGAAGATTTGTTTGCTATCGAAGTGAGGTATCACAAACATTGTAACCATGATTATTTAAGAATGCCGAGAAATTCCACAAAACCAGCAGGTCGAGCTTCAAATCAGATCCCTCGAGAAATACTTCACGATGCATTTGACACACTCACAGATGAAATTAAAGATCAGTTTTCAACTCATTCTTTTGAAGTGCACTTCTTAGCTCAGCGACTCGCTAAACTTACAAACATAGAAGATGCTGTGATCGAGATTCGTGTAGTAAAATCACTACTTATTGATAAATTTGGTGAAACCATATTATTTTCTTACCCAACTGATAAATCAATATCTTCATTAGTGTTTATGGGAAATATACCATTGGCGAAAATAATAGAACATGTTCGTAGCATCAATTCAAAAAACTACATCGTTGAGTGCAAAAAAAAAGCATTGCGTCAAGAACTATTAAAAACAGAACTTATACCTAGTGGCTATTTACGTGATGAAAATTTGCTCCAAAAATTCTTAGAAAATGGAAGATTGTCACAAATATGGGAGATTTTTCTGCAAGCTTTGTTTAAAGCAAAAAAACCAAAAATTGAGCGATAACTATTATAGAAGAGCATTATCTGTGTTTTATGACATATTTTTTACGGTTACTGAGAAACAGACACCAAAACATATAGCTTTAGCTGAATAAATTCATCACTTGACTCGATCAAAACAGTTGATAAGTATATTGAATAAGTTTGGACATTGCATCAGCTATAAAGCATTACAAGAGCTTGATTTAGAAGTAACAATTTCAATTGCGTGTGAAGATGCAGAAAAAAATTTGCTTATACCTAAGAATATAGTGAAAAATTCATCGTTATTTCTTCATGGCGCTATTGACAACAATGACTTCAATGAAGAAACATTAAGCGGTAAAAACTCTACCCATGTAACGGCAATGGTAATTTATCAAGAAAAAAATCCTATCGAAAACGAAATAAATCTCGTTAAACTGAAACCTACAGCTGAACAGTTTGAGTATGATTTGAAAGCCTTAATATCTAAATATAAATGAGTAATTGTTTGCCTACTTTATGTATATTTTTGTTTAAATTCACTGTTTTTTTAATGTATAACTTTTTTTATTAATAAAAAAAGATTTTATTACTTTTATTTTTATTTTATTTTTTCATTTAACAATCCATCCTCACTCTCACCATTAGAAAAAAATATAAATTATTACTGAAATAATCATTAATGATTTTATAGATTGTACTCAATACATTCCCTTTACAAATAGGGGTTGGGGGGTAAAAAAAAATGCACCAAATATTTGACCGGCAAGATCCGCATTATTAATTCAAATTCAAAGGTACGCCGATTCACACGACTACAGGAATTTCTTTCAAGGAGTAAAAGCAGTGTACGGCCCCAGTCGGAAAAATATGTGCCCTATTAAAGATTTAAATGGAAATCTCCTCAAAGAAGACCAGGAAATAAGAGCCCGATGGAAAGAACACTACTCTAACATTCTTAACCAGCAAAGTCAAGCCGATCACGATATTATAAATCTTATCCCACAATATGACACCTTCGAAGACTTAGATAAACCACTAACAACGGAAGAGATCTTAACCGCCATTGGGCAGCTAAAAAATAACAAATCTCCCTGCGCCGACTCACTCCCAGCTGAGATCTTAAAGCTGTGTCGTCAGAGCTCATACTCTACCTCAAAAAACTGTTTGATGTCGTGTGGGAAAGTGGTCAAGCTCCGCAGGAGTTTCGTTATACACTTTTAATCAACCTCTTCAAAAACAAAGGGAGCGTTGCGGACTGTGGAAATTACAGGGGTATAGCTCTCCTGGCTGTTGGAGGGAAGATACTCACTAAAGCGATGGCAAATAGGCTAACACCTGTTATGGAAAAGTTACTTCCTGAAACACAGAGTGGCTTTAGACCAAACCGAGGCACATCGGATTTAATCTTCACACTTAAACAGCTTCAAGAAAAAGCACTCGAACATCAAGGAGAAATTCACATGGCCTTCATTGATTTAACCAAGGCGTTTGACTCGGTGGATAGGGAAGTGCTCTGGAAAATTATGTTCCGCTTAGGTATCCCTAGAAAATTTGTGGAAGTATGTCGCAGTCTGCATACAAACAACAACGCCCAGGTTATGTATAATAATGAGGCAACCGAACCTTTCTAAACTCTCACTGGAGTTAGGCAGGGATGTGTCCTGGCGCCCCTACTCTTTAATTTGTTTACTACTGCTCTAACAATTATTGTTGACAACAAACTGACAGTCAGAGGAATAGGTCTCAGATACCGTTTTGATGGCGGTCTCTTTAACATACGGCGCTTTAGAACTTTCACGAAGACACGCACACGATTCATTTATGATCTCCAGTATGCGGATGACTGTGCACTTTTAGCCTCTACGCCGGAAGAGCTTCAAGGACTTTTAGATGTGTATGCCCAGAGCTATGATTCCTTGGGACTTAAAATCAACATCGGAAAGACTAAGATATGTCAACTCCTCATCAAGTGAACCAAATAGACATTACACTTAACGGAAATTCTCTTGAAGTGGTGGATCAGTTCAATTACTTAGGCAACGTTGTTAATGACAAAGTAAACATGGACAGCGAGATTCGCACTAGAATTAACGCTGCATCTAGAGCACTCTGGGGACTTAGAGAGAGAGTATTTGACAACCACGACCTTGCTTTGTCAACGAAAATGGCTGTCTACAGAGCAGTTGTCATTCCAACAGTGCTATATGGATGTGAAAGCTGGGTCACTTACCGTCGTCATGTGAAAGAATTAGAACATTTTCAGCAAAGACACCTCAGAAGTATGATGAAAATCCGTTGGTTCCATCACATATCAAACGTGGAAGTACTCAGGAGAGCAAACAGCCTTCCAATTGAGGTGCTTATTTCAAGAGCACGCCTAAGATGGGCAGGTCACGTTCATCGTATGCATGATAACCGTATTCCTAAATGTACACTTTATGGTGAATTGCTAAGCGGTAGAAGAAGGCGTGGCGGTCAACGAAAGAGGTTCAAAGACGCTCTCCATGAAAATCTAAAATCCTGCGGTATTGCAGACGAGCAATGGGAACAACTTACAGCGGATAGAACCGAATGGCGAGGGGTTGTGGCCAGCTATCAAGGAAATGTTGCTGCAAGAAGGCCGAATCCAAGACCTAATCAGGTCTATGTTTGTCCTGACTGCGGTCGACATGTGCTCTCCCGAATTGGCCTCTATAGCCATAGTCATGTGCACCGTAGATGAATGGGAATTACAATAGACTACACCTTTTACTTGTTTTTTATTGTACAATCTATCGGCTGTAACACTTTTATACTCGGACTCGAGTAACGGCTAATAATAATAATAATAATAATAATTAATTTTTGACCTTTTCTTAACTTAAATCCATTGGCGGAATTCGGTCCTCACATTTTGCATACTCACTTACCTCTAGCGCCCGGTCTATCCAGCTTAAATGAACAATTTGATTTTAAAAGCCATGTTATAACTGAACCGAATAATCCAAATTAGCAATCAAATATCTACTTCTCAAACAACATACTCAGTTATTTAATCTATGTAACATTAGCTCCAAACCTGCTTTTGTTAGTTTAGTCTAGTTTTTTGTAGTTTTATTAAAAACAACGGATACGTTTGTTTCTGTTGAGAAATATATTTTCAAGAGATAATTCAACATTCATATTAATGATTTGGAGGCAACATAAAATATATTTACCGTAATATGGGAAACATTTCTGGAATTTAAGTTCAGATCGTATCCGAACAGTCCACAAATCCCTGTGAAAATCGACAAATTCGTTAGGCTCCAACTTTAACGATAACAATATATCTAATCGCCTTTTTTGAGCTTACAGGAAAATTGATCACGACAAACAAGTAGGAACTGAGAAAAAAAAGCGGATAAGGAACACGGTTAAGAGAGTTGCTCAAAGTTACGGTGGAGTAACAGGGATGGAAAATTAAGTAATAATTCACATATGTATAATGATGAATTGTGATTGCTAGTAAATATCAACAGAGCTCTCCGCTAATGTGTATATCAACTGTTTTTATCTATTTGTACAAGTTCTATTTTTTGAATACGTAAATTTTTAAACAAATGTAGAGATTATTCGCCGGATTATTGAAGTTTTTATATAATTGCTGAACATTCTATATTGTTAATCGCTGTTTTTTAGAAACAAGCTAATATTCAGATATAATTCCTGCATTTGTAATTCTGTTCATCTCCTGATGACGCAAGCTTAGTTAACGAAAAGCTTCGCATTTTATATATGTTTCTGTAGACTCGTATCCCAGGTGACAGCACTCTTCCTAAATATTATTTTTCTTAAAATATCTCATAACTATTCTACTCAAAAATATTAAAGGTATTCTGCTAGCCAACTCTAACTAACAGTTAACTCATTGTACAAATTTCAGTACAGTAGGTCCTTTGCTTGCTTGTCTAGTTATCGTGCTTACAAAGAAGCGAATGGGCTGACCCACATACGGACGGATAGCCAGCCAAATTGACTGGCATTTTCAGTTTTCTTGAAGTTGAAACCCAACTCACCAGTCATGCAAAAATTGTTTCCTTGCAACAGATAATATTAGAAAAGTACCTAGTAAATGCAATAACTGTTCGGCGAATAGTGTAATAGAAGAACTTGACGGCTGCGGCTTAGCGTTTATGTATTATACTTCAGGCCAAGTTCTTTCACGTTTAGTCCCTAACGAAATGTATGTTCACTAATGTTTTTAATTGATATAATTTACATTTAGCTTAGGATCGAACAGCATAACACCATTGAAGGAAAAGGTCCATTGGAAATTGTTAATACCCCGCAAGACATTTACTGAAAACGTCCACTTTAGATATTCTACCCCAATGTATTTGTTTAAATAACAGCCCTATTTGAAAAATTATAAAAGTGCACATCGTTGTTTATCTAAGTAAAAATAAAATTATTTTTAGCTGGTTTTCGAAAAGACTTCTCAATCTAAAATGTAATAGAGAACGTGGATGTTTTTGTTGATTCAGTAAAAGACGTTGACACCCTTAGTCATGGACATTGCTAGACAAACTTGAAGACATTGGAGCAGAAGTCGTCTCTTAATTAGTCTAAAAGTTTTTTGGAGGCAACGAAACGAAAAGTATAAATAAAAAATATCCAAAATAAATAACAAACTTTAACCTGTGGAGTTCCCCAGGGTACACTTTTAGGAAAATAACTAGGGACTTTATGACAAGGATAAATAAAATATGACATGACCACACATAATTAATGTTGGCAATATCTAAAAATGATTAATTTATTTAGGGATGGCAACAATGGAAGCACATCCAATAATTACCTACATATGGTCAATTGCAATTTTATATACTGTAATCACCAAAGATTACAAATATGAAAACGTTATTAAACAATATGTAAATAAAAAGTTCTTCATGATTTACACCCCATATTCCAGAAAGCTATGGATTTTCCGAAAATGACCGATTTCCTGCAAGCTTCCACCCCAATTTTGCCTATAGGTCCCCATCCATGTTTATCTGTCCCTGAACTGACATAAAGTTTTCGATTGATTCAATGCAAATTTATTACCATTAAACGCTATTAAAATTAAAATTATATCTTTTATGCCATACGACGAATGCCTGCCAGGTTATAGCAATATGTCAGTCAATAATCTTTTAATTTAATTATCTGGATCAATATAATATGTCGGTATAATTATTGATTCACACTGGTATATACATGTGAATAACAAAGTAAATAAAAATTGGTGGCTTGATTAATTTATTAATATTATCAATGTCAACAGATATTACGTCTGAAACACCTTAAAATATTGTATTATGCTCTTATTGAATCCGTCATATAGTAAGATATAATTGGTTATGTGGAAGTAAGAAACATATATTATACTCCTAGAAATTATTAAAAATAATCTTAAGACTTATTTCTTAATTCAAACCTTTTAGTTATCCCACTAAAATATTATTTTTAGAACTTGGCATATTGGACTTAAACCAGTTTTATGCTAAAGGCATTCTGTTATCTTTGTTTCGTGAGACACAATACATTATTAAGATAGATCATGAACGTAGTGGTAAGGAAAAAGTTGCTACGCCTTTGGTTATACCCAGAACTCATAAAAATATAGGTCAAATAGAGCAAATTTTTATTTTTGACCGTTAGGAACCAAGTAACGTTCCAATTGGCATCAACACGAGATGGAATAAAGCAAAGCCCCAGCCCCTTCACGAGTTTCATTTTGGTGAAATTGTGTCATAAAAATGCTTCTCGCCATGATGCTAATATTATTAACGAAACTTGCATAGAGTAGTGTTTTTAAGTGTAGTGTTGTGTTTTGGTAATTGTGCAAACGACAGAGGTAGTATCACACCAAAGATTCTAGCCCTCATCAGAACTCAAGGTTTAACGGATCCTGGGCCCCAGGAATACACATGTATATCGTGAATGATCTATGGATGATAGGTATATACCGTCCCAGACATTTTTGTAGTAGATATTTGGGTTCACTATTCGCTACTCTAAAGTCAGAGTAAAATTGTTTGGACAGTAGACAATCTTCCACAAGATATAAACTATAATGGTATGGTAGCTGAGTGTGTTAAAGCGACTGGCTAGCAAACTGAGTTGCCTAGCGAAGTGGGTTCTATTCCCGCAAGGCGAAACAATTTTTCATTAAAAAAATTACCCCAAGAGTGGTTCGGAGTCTACATTAAACTGTAGGGCTTCGTCTCTCTTTACCTAGCACAAGATCCTTGAGATCTTCCAGGGGGTTACTTCGGTAACTTGAGAGGCGGTTAAGAAAACATTTCAAGAAAGAAACAAAACATTTTTAATGTGATAAAATCTACAAAAAAATTCAGAACGGTCATATAGATGGATAGACATACAGGAAGACAGATGGGCATAGGTAACTTCCTGTTGTCAGAATATGCAAAGCAATATTCTTCTATACAACATAAACTCTCAAATATTAATTTTCATCTAGAAACAACAAATTACCCTTATGTAGTAACATGTAATGTGGTGACTTTTATATAGAAAATAATTTAAAATGTTTTTCATATAAATAGGTAATAATACGGCTAGATAATGCACCCAATTTAAAGATCTCGGGATCCTTTTTGATTCAAAATAACGTTTGGTGCGTACATAAAATACGATACTGCTAATTAGTTTAATAACGGGGTACTTTATAGTTACAGCAAACGAGGTAGTAGATTTTTTTTATCATCTTGTATATATTGTAGAGAGTATGCAGAATCCAAATTTTAGACCTTCATACCCTTGGCAAATTTTTGGCACTTTTTTCAGTTTGTGGCCTATAACTTAACAACAGTGCCGTCCAATTGAAAAGTCAAGAAAGAGCATTAAATTTCGCTTTGAATAAGTACATCAAAGTTGAAATTTCATCAAGAGGTATGGGCATAATTGGCAGTCGAATAACAATTTTTACCAACTTGTAAAACATCGTTTGAAGACATCAGGTTCTTCAGCAGACATCATTTTCAGTGAAGAAACAAATGCTGCAGTGTCACAGGAAACGAGAGCAACAAGAACCATTTGATTTTTAAGCTTATACAAAAATTTAAGGTAAGAGGAATCCAAACGCAACAAGCAGAAGAAGATTCAGATTTATTAATAGCAGAAACAGTTATTTCCCCAGAAGCAAAATCCGACAGTGAGGCGATTGTTAGCGAGGACATTGACGTTCTCGTTCTCCTAATGAGCCTCGAAAGCAAGTACGAGAACTTGTACTTCCACAAACCAGAGAAAGGAAAAACCAGGTTTATGGTACTCAAACACTTCTTTCAACTTTGATCCAACACATGTCCTCTTCATGCATGCATTTACCAAGTGCAAACTTGGCTAGGAAACGCAATGAACCCATGCCAATGGAACTGGAACAAAGGCTCATCAGGCTTATTGCTTATAACAATGTCAAAGGATGCTGGACCCGACATGCTGCTAAAAATGGTTTCGTGTACGTGCAGCACTGCACTGCAGCTGTCGGACATCAGACCTGCACTGCTTTTTGACCTGTAAACACTGCTATGGTCGCTCATGTCAGAACGCTCCTGACATTGAATTGGATGAAGATGAAGACGACGACGAAGATTACTTCGAGCTTGAGGAAGTTGGTGGTGCTGCTACAATAAATCAGGAATATAGGATGCAGTATTGCAATACGAGGGCATTAGTCAGTCTCAATCCAAACGGATTATACTACTATAACCACTACATGTAAATAATTCGTTTTTCCAAACCTCATTTTTACTTCATTTCAGTTTTTTCTTACACCTTGTATTGTTTTTGCACTCTGTATTTGTTTATTTTTTTACACTTTGTTGTGTTACTACAATTGGATAAATTTTTATTTTTGGTTAATAAACTTTGGATATTTCTTTACATTATGCTTTTATTTCGACAACCCATTTTCTAAAATTATTGTTGAAAAATTAAAAAGGAATAAAAGGAAATAATAAATATATTTACATGTAGGACATTTCGGATTTTGAGTGTATTTTGATCAATATTGATCGAAATTGGAAAACCAGGTAATCTATGAACTTAAAATTATATGCTCTACACAATTTTCATTCTACGGATTTTTTCATTTTGATTAGCCGTTTCAGACCTGAAGACATTTAAAAAGTTACCCAATGTGAATTTTTTACAAGTTGGTAAAAATTGTTGTTATTCGACTGCCAATTACGCCCATACCTCTTAATGAAATTTCAACTCATTCGAAGCGAAATTTAATGCTCTTTAATTTTGATAATAGATGACTTTTCAATTGGACGCATTGTTTTTCAGTTATAGGCCACAAGCTGAAAAAATTGCCAAAAATTCCTGGTTTTTTCGGCTACACAAAAACTTGGATTCTACATACTGTCTACAGTATATACAAGACGGTAAAAAAATGGTACTACCTCGTTTAAAGTAACTATCACCTCCTTTCGACGACGCCGTTCCTGGACTAAATGCCTACGATAATATAGGGCTTATTATTAAAAACTCCAAGCATTTTAAAGGCATTTACTTTGCTGCTACGCCAAAAATTGAATAACATTCTGATATTATTTGGCATTGTAATAACCATTTCTTAATCTAAAACAAATTCAATGTGAACATCTTAAATATCCTCAAAACCGAAGGTATTTGTCCACCCAGGGCTACTTCACAACCTCATTTCTTAGTTATATTTGACACGAACGACTTAGAATAGTTACGGGTCGACTATTTCTTCTGTATTTACATAAATTTCTAACAAATGAGACGTACGGCCCGGAATTTTAATGTTCGGCAGCTTGAAACTCCCTAATATGCCTTATTTCATCTAGCTATGCCTAAACAGTGTATTTTGAGTCCTCCTTTATGTGTATTTGTCTGGTCGATAGCTGAGTGGGTTAAGACGCGAGGTGGCAATCGCGATTAATCACACGGACATCGCACCACCGGGTTCGAATCATGGCTTCGGTACTGGCACTGTCGGAGGAAATGCGCGTTTTTTTCAATGTGTAATCCCCTTCCGCACAAGCCCTGGCTTCTGGAATTTGGGGTTGTCTAATTTCTGTGGTGTCTGTGGTGTTTATTTAGTACATAAGATAACATTAAATCAAATCAAATTTATTCAAATTTACATGTAAAGATAGGGAAAATCAATTTTTCGGACATAAATCGTTTAATTTGATTCGGATCGAGAAAGTGTATAGGGATAAAATAAAGGGCTCGGGAATGCGCGTAATCTGAATTTTGACTCATTGAAATCGGTCCAGCGGTTCCCGAGATATTGCGATTTGAATGTACGGATTTGTATACGAATTTTTCGCTGCGGCACGGCGTGAACGTACCGAGAGCCGTTTTTGCGTTTTTTTGGGGAAGAAAGTAACTTTCATCTTCCCCTGATAGACACTCAGGACTAAGTACTGTGTCCAAATTTGTAGTCGCTAGGTTAATTAGGAGGAGAGGGGGAAGGGTAAACGTAAACGAAATTAAAACTGCTGTAACTGCGATTGGATGATTAGGAGGGGAGAGGAGGGCCCGCAAAGTTTTTGCCCTGTAGAAGGGTAACGGAAAGGGTTAGGGACTTTGGGCCGAGCCCATTTTCAAGGGCAATCAATTCCCTTTTAACATTTTTTACCACGAAGTTTTAACTTCATTAGGACCTGCACGCATGCACGATACATTTATAAAAACGAGTGCGGTAATTCAGCAGCCGTGCAGCGAGATGCCGGGAGAGGAGCCTAGCACTCCCACTTCTTTCTACCACTTCCACTCCGCTCGTCCGCTTTCGTTTATTTATACATGAATATGTATGAAACTGAAGTTTATCTATCTTAGGTACGTTTCTGTCACATATGCTAAAGTACATAAATTTAGGTTAACTGTTAGGTAATTTTCCGATAGCCACTGTTGTAGCTCTACCATCGCTTTATTGGCAACAATTTCCTAGGAGTGATCCTCATTCAGAAGAACAGTGTCAACTGTATATGCTACTACTTTTACATTAATTGGAAGTTGACATACATTTTTAAAAGAATTGACCCCAGAACCGTTCCTTAAGGAACGCGATATTTTATTATTTTTATTATGACTTCTACTTTCACCAATTTTCACATATTGCTCCCTATTTTGAAGATAACTTCCGAACAAGTCATTCACTATACCCCTTTTACCGTATTATATTAAGTAAAATATCACAAGACACCGTATCGAAGGCATTGGCCAAATATTACGATTTGTTCCTTATTATTATTATTATTATTATTTACAGTATTATATATAGTCTTTATAACCTCTTAGATACCATCATCACTACTTATACCTTCCTTAAAGCGATATTGATTGGCAGAAAGAATTTTGCTATAATTGCTATGTCCTACTACTCTATTTTTATACATTTTTCTAAAACTTTTGCAATATTGTTGATTACCGAGATGGGTCTGTAGTTACTTACTATTGTTCTATCACTTGTTTTGCATCTAGGTGTCACAGTTGATATTATTAGCATGTTTGGAAAGAAACCTTTTGAAAACATAAGTTAAAAATGTAACATAGAGGTTTAGCAACAATTACGTTCAAAAACTTCAATATCTTTGAGGATATATTATTTTCACCTGAGGAAGATTTTTTTAAATTGGTTATATTTTTTATAATGAATGAAACATGTTACTACAACTAATGTTCCTCTATTAACTCGATTTTTTCTTGCCATGTTTTCTCCAATATTTACAAAGAAATTATTAAAATTTTCACTAATTTCCTTATCATTTACTATTTCAACATTGTTTTGATTTATAATAATTTTTTTGCTAGACCTTTGCTTGTTAAGACTTTCATTTACTATTTCCCAGAATTTTTTAATATTATTCCTGTTTTCGAAGATTGCGCTATAGTTTATGTACTTATAGCATTTTAGTTAATTTTTCGTTCTACATTAATTTATTTCCTTTTTTATAATTTACTTTAATATGATTATTATTAAATTTATATTGTCTATTTTATATGTACATTTATATAATTCTCGCCGCCTATTTGAATGTCTATCTTCCTTGGCAGATCTGCTCTTAAATAATTGAAATTAATAAATAACCTTTAAAAAGGCGCCTACAGTCAAATCAGCCTATGTGCCATATTCCACAAAATGACATGCGGCACTTGTAAGTTTCTAACTTTTGTCGGTTTATATCAAAGAAGCACTATTTGCATGATAGTCGTTTGTAGATGCAAATTCTCATAGCACATTCTTTGTTTGTGAAAAGAATTCATTTCTATGTCCTCGAATGTTGAGTTTTTGTGGTTGGAATAAAGCTTCATTGTTTTCTATGATGAAATGAAAGTGCACATGCATGTATTAAATTTTATAATCCATTCAAAAAGACATGCTTTACAAAAGTGTACTTAAAATGTACAACGCCACTGTTCTGATTAAAATGAATGTGAACGATCCATCTTTATGATGTCTGAAGGACTTTTATTTCTACTTTAAAAAAATAGGAAAAAGAAAAATAAATTTTTCCTTTTCCACTAGTCTATTTTATTTCAAAAATGAATATTTACGTTCACAAAATTTTTAGGGTTCAACACGACTGTTTCAAACGGAGAATAATATAAAAAATCATACTTACTGTCGTTTATGCTTAACTGCTGCTCTGATGGTATCAATTGGACGTCGTGACAATATAAACCTAACACTGGATGTATCACACTTTCTTAAAATTAAACCTGAAAGGGAATTTTGTTAGAAAACACAACTAAAAGACCATATAAAGTTCAAAAATGTATATATTAAATCTTTAAAAAATTATGTTTTTACAACAACTTTTATTTCAAGAAAAATGTTTAACAAACACTAGTCTGGCCCGTGTACAACACATGGTGAGGAACGGGACGATTTATACTGTACCAACTACCATCCAATATGCGGTTTTATAAGCTAACGATGCACAAAAAGATTCAAGAAAAGTTCAATGTAACTGAAATTTTGGTGGGCTTTTGCTTGCCTGTCTTATAAACGTATTATTTAATTCACATGAATTTTGGTCGCTCCTCGGAGCTTAAAATTGTTTGAAGCGCTACTACTTCAATTGTATTCTACAATAACAACTTTTTACGTTCAGGCAAGGCGGATCCCATGCACGTATGAGTACATGGTAATAATACTTTTTTGACTCCGAATCACTGAGGAACCGGTTTAGGGCAAACCCTGTCAAAACTCATCATTTCCTCGTCAAGAACCGACTGCTAGGAAATGATGGAGGTCCCATGTCGCTAAGGGCTATTTTCGCTATAACTTTCGATATACTTTGAATAGTCGTTGGACTAACTTGTCCTCATATTCAATACCTCGTAAGAGTTGCAGTGCTTGACAACGTGGATTCGTAAAAGGGTTTTTAATCTTGAAAATTTCGAAGTTAAAGTCAGATTTTATTATACTTTCTAAATTTAGGTGGTCGGGGCGACATTACGTCCCTGTGCAGCGTCATTTGCTACACTTTCTAAATTAACGCTCCTTGAGGAGTTAGTGAAAATTTTGCATAAAAAAACGCTCCGAAGACCGAAAATATTATTACAAGTATTAAAAACCTCTTCCACGGCGTTTCTACGTGAAGCACGCTTTTCGTACGAAGTATTTCCTAAGTCGGATTTTGTTACAACGTCGAAAAGTATATCGGGGTTATAGCGTGTTCTTTAACATGAACACAAGTTGACACATGTGGAAGTCAGTTCATTTGTTTTATTCATTTATTTAACGTAGGCCTATTTCCGCTACCAAGGCCAATCACCGACGCCAGGGGATAAGCTCATTAGTATCTGTGTAGGTGTGAACGATCCATCTTTACACGTCTGAAGGACTTTTATTATATTTTCCAAATTGTATATTAAACGATCACAAAGAAGGGTTCAAATCGACTGTTTCAGATAGAGAATAATACAAAATCTATACTTACTGTTTCGTTTTTGCTTAACTGCTTCACTGATGGAACCAATTGGACATCGTAACACAATAAATACTAACACTTTCTTAAATTTAAACCTGAAAAGGAATTTTAAAGCACAAGAAAAAGACAATATAAAGCTCAAAAATATATATTAAATGTTTTTTTTTTTAATTATGTTTTTACAAAACGCTCAAGAAAAATGTTTTGACAAACTATAGTCTGGCCCGTATACAACACATAGTGAAGAACGGAACGGCTCATAATGTCCAAACTACCGTTCAATGTTTATAATTTTTTGGTGGGCTTTTGCTTGCCTGTCCATTGACGTATTTTCAGTTCAATATCAATTTTGGTCACTCCTGGGAGCTTAAAAATGCTTGAATCGTAACGACTTTGAATTAAATTCTGCAATTACAGATCCATACGTTCAGGCAAGGTGGCCCCATGCACGTTCTGAGTACATGGTGACTATAATTTTCTGGCACCCAATCACTGAGGAACCGGTTTAGGGCAAATACTTAAAACCCATCATTTTCCCGTCAAAATCGACTGCCAGAAAATGATAGGGCACCCTCGACGCTAAGGGCTATTTTCGCTAAATCTTTCGAAATACTTTGACTAGAGACTGGATAACTTGTCTTCATATTTAACACAACGCATGAGTTGCAGTGCTTAACAACGTGGATTCGTAAAAAGGTTTTTATTTTCAAAATTTCCGAAGTAAAGTCGTTTTTCGTTATACTTTCTAAATTTTGTGGTCGGGACGACATTACGTCCCCGTGCAGCGACATTTACTACACTTTCTATAATTACACTCCTTGATGAGTTTCCAAGATTTTGGCATAAAAAACGCTCCGTAGAGCGAAAATGTGATTGAATGTATAAAAACCTCTTCCAACGGCATTTTTACGTGAAGCACGCTTTTCATGCGAAATGTTTCCTCGGATTTTGTTACAGTTTCGAAATGTTCATCAAGAGTTTCGGCGTGTTCTTTAACATATAGACACTGGGACCAACCTAGAAATTTTGCCGAATCCCCACAGTTTGTCGTGGGGTAAGAATCTTTAACGTTCTCATATCGTAGATCTACAGTTTTACATCTCTTTCGAAAGATAGTGATGCGAGCAGGTCCGCTCATCCACTATATCTCATTGACTTGCTGTGTCCTGGTTTTGAACCCGGGCCCTCTGCACACCACCAAGCCGACCTTGCAGTTCATTTATAGACATCTTTTTGACCAGATTAGTTTGGACTCTACATGTGTGTAAACACAGTACTTAAATTTTATCAGTTGCTCTCCAGCCACATGTCTTAGGGTCTTTTATCCTGAGCCACTTTCTGAAGTTGAAATAAACTGGAAAAATGTCGTTGTACTATCAACTAGACCATTAAAAAGGTTAAGCACAGCCACATAACTATCTAATTGATCAAAAATTTATGGTTTGAGTAAGACTGACCAGTTTGTGGCCGGTTATTACATTGATCTTCAATTTTTTTGCTATTTTGCTAGTTGAATACCTTATAAATGACAATAAATGTTTATTATAACGTGCAGATGGTGAAAAGAGGCCAAATACACACTCCACCTAGCTCTGCGTGTGGGTGGGGTTCGTTGGTCTGTTGTATAAAAAAAAAGAATGACAATAAAATGTTGGTTTTGTTAGATACATTGTTGCAATCTGGCACTTACCTTATGAAACTTTTTGCAGTATTAGAGTTGTTACATGTATGGAATTAAATAAACTGGTTTTAAGCAGGAAGTGACAACGAAAAGAAGATAAAAATGAGAACATCTTCAAAATCGTTTACTGATTACCTAAAATATTGATAATTACATAAATCCCACTTAATTATTGAAGTATTAAGTATTATTTTCTGTAGCAGAAACTCAAAAACAATTAACCAATAAAACCAGTCATATAGAACTATATCTCTGGTTTTACAAAAATTAATAATAAATCAATATGATTGATGGGAGAGGTAAGCGCACTTGCCTCTCAGCCAAAAGTTCCGGATTCAATTCCTGGTCATGGCAGTAAAAAATACTGTGAGAGGGATTTTTCCACTATACACAGATATCGGGTATGTGTCAGTAGAGGAAGTTAGCCGTAGGTCGGTCTCCCCCCACCACTGACCTTGACCTTGACCGTGCACCTGTGGTCCGTTCCTTCAAGGCCACGGTGGCATCGTAGGTTCGCATAGCATATACCGTGACCTTGACCTTGGACGGCCGCAGTGCGTTTCGACTTCAAGGGCGCAGTGTTGCTGTTACCCAGAACGATCACTTGCGGTGACCTTGGCCTTGGCTAACACTATTAGAGAATGCAAGGACGGAGCTTCCTCCTTGCCACGCAACTTGACCTCTAAAATTACATTAGTTCAATACGTACACAGTAAAATGTGGTGGGGTTCTATATTTTGTGACGTAGTATACTTTTTCTATAAAAAAAGCACGGACTATTAGAACAAAATCATATTTAGTCTGGTTCACCTACAGTTAATAAGTGAGCATAGTGTTGTGATCTGAAATATTTTAAGTAAGCAAAGTTCTGTAATATTTCTTGGTTAGTAATTCTTTCACTGTACTCAACTACTTAAATATGACTACCAATATCGATTTATTAGCCCTTAATGAACTTATTATTAAAGATACTGAAGTTTTAGACCAAAAACCTATTTCATCGTTAATTTTAAATAAGGTTTACGCCATTAAAAAAATGTTAATGCTTAATACACGTTTTGGAAAATCGATATTAGTACATTTATTTGATGAAAGTACAAGTACTACCTTTAAATCATTTTTGCCTAAACGTATTGCTGAACTATTAAATATAACTTTTATAGAAGAAATAAATTCGTCTAGTGGTAAATATGCGTTGATTTATTTAGGAGAGAATTCACCCATTTATACCGGTGCTAAATCAAGGTCACTAATAAAATTCGAAATTATTGCGTGATTTAAACTATTTAAAATATTTGTATACTTTAAATTATCAGACCAATAAATAAGGTATAGTGAAAGTATAACTTAGACTGAAATATTATAAATACACTACAATAGTAGTAGAGATGTAAGTAGTTTTATCATATATTTGATAACTTGTTCTAATTTTATTTATGTAATTTCTAGCCTCACTATAACTGGCAAGAATGTGGATGCAATATTCAGCAGAACGTTGGGTAAGGGCAGAAGACATTAATTCGGCAATTGAAAGACTATCTTCTGTACTAGGCGACTTAAGTATGGATAGACTCCATGCAATAAATTATGATCTGAATTACTGCTTCGATGCTGAAAAAGTTAAACAGCTTAATGAGGATTCTGAGAGGTATTACAGAGGTGCACAACTATGTGGTAAATTCTCTCGTGGTATTGTGAATTTAGAAGAATTCTGTGAGCAACTAGTGGAAATAAATTTAAAACATTTCCTATGTGACATAGAAAAATACTTACCTAAGAAAATTATTGAAAAGTATCAACTCGACCAATCTGATGAAGAACAGGATGAAGACAACTCAATTAGTAGTTAATCACTTATTGTAATTCTTCTGTTAATAATATTAATATGTAAATGGTGTAATAAAATTATTATTATGGAAATATAGTTGTTTTTATTTTTAAAATTAAAATTGAAATAAATGAAACACATTATTAGATTATACATTAATTTATTTATAATTATTTTTGGTGACATACATTAAAAAATATTAATTATTAATCCTAAATATAAACATATTTAAAGATATTTATTTTAACTCTATATTTAAATCTATAATACATTTGTTAAGAAAGTGAACGTTTGCAAGAGAGCAGTGACTATATTTTGGTTGGGTGTGTTCCATACATCTTGGTACCTTTAACGATTTTAGATTGGGTATGCAGGGTGAGAAGTCATCTAGATCTATAACTCTATTCCATTTTAGATGATGCTGTAGAACATTTTTCTTTAATTTGCCTTTGCATACAATTATAACATCCTCTGACAATACGTTGCGTCGAAAATTATTAACAGCGTTTTGACAAAGTCGATGAAGTATTAGTGGGAATTCTGACAGTTGAATATATCCATCACTCCATTTTATGCCCCCATGGTAGTTGTTTTCTAACCATCGGTAGTGAGTCTGTTCGCCTTGGGTTAGTGATGAGAAAGGATTTGGTGGTTTGAAGAAATAGTGTGCTTGCTGATTAGTGTTACAACATAGAACAGCTAATTCTTTAACGGTAAAATCATTTGTTTTATATTGAAACCCCTGCAAGTCAACTATCAAAGTAGGAAATTGGCTACCTAATGACGTCATGGTAATAGGTATTCGTTACTTAGCACCAGCAATGCCACACTGAACTGAACCATCTAATGCGCTATAACTTAAATACGCATCGTGAAGTATAAGTGCATATACTCGAGTTTGTTCGGGAAACTTCGTCTTCCGTGTCTCAAATTCAATTTTTATATCGACGGTGGATGATTTCATTGCATCTGGTTGGTGTGAGCAATCAATAACAAACAATGGATTTTTTCTGAATTCGCCAAGGTCCATCATAGGTTCACTCATATCTTTATCGTAATAACTACGTTGGAAATTTTCATAGGCGTAGTAGGCTGCAGAGTCGAGTTTCTTATCGAAATTTAAATTCCAACGTTCATATGGAAATACTTCGGCATTTAAATATAGCCGAATATTATTTATATCTGCATGTATAAAACTTGCGGCGTCCTTGGTTCTGTCACTAGAGTTGCCATTGTTTTGAAATCCGATAATGATGTATCGAGGTCTCTCAAGACTGTTAGTGGTTTTAACAGCCCATATATCAGAAGCAGTATCACGTAGAGTGGGTAGCTCATAGAGATCCCACATACGGTAAGCCATTTTAACTTTAGCATTATTACTGCTCGTATCAATTTTCTTTAATAGTTTAACCTTTTGTCTAACTTCAGGCACAATATGTCTTATCTTCCATTCGATTTTGTTAATTTCTAACTGTGCATCAACTTCTCCAATGTAAGAGTCTTTAAAGGAACGTGCTATAATTAAAATTAATTCCTGTTTTGTATTTAAAATACCTTTGGTATAATCTTCTGCAAAACCCATGAGGTACTTAAGAGGGAGTTTACCGCTGAAAACGTGGCTGGTAGTATCTAAAATATCCTGTTTTTTCTCGGTGAGACCCCAACCTATAGTTAGTAGCGATGGGAGGGATGTTTGTCCATATGACACCCTAGTTTTCATTGTAGTAGTGATGCCAGGCTTCCTAACGACAGCGACCTGTTCACCACCCATTTCATATCTTATTTCTTCGAAGAGAAAAGCTAGCGCATTGTTAGATAGATAACACTTCTTGGTAACATCACTAGGGGTAAATTTTCCTTCTATATAAATGTAACTCTCTGTAATGTCAAGTATTAAGTCCTGAAAATTGACAGGAATGCGTACTTCATCAGAGTTTCTATAATATGGTGAACCGTGTGGTTTATATGTATGCTCATGTAAGCTAACGAGTGACTGATCGAATACAGGTTCCTCGAACACCTCAAGTTTTTCACTAGATGTAAAAGTCACCATTATTAACTATTTTTCTCTCAGTTTCAATCCGATGGATCGAAGAAATGCACGATCTTTAGCTGGCAGGTTATGTCTTAACCGTTTAAGCTCTACACGTTGAATGAGTCGATTTCCGCAGTCATTAGTCTTTTTATCGTCAATCACATTGAAACGATTGTGTGCTAATCGTTGTTGATTATATCGGAAACCCATTGTGTTTGCGATTTTAAAACTGTTTCAATTCTAGCTTTACGATAATCTTCTCACCACGAAAATTGATTAAATCTCCATTATCATCCAATATGCGTAGTGTAATGTTGTCGATAAACTGACGTCCTTCAGGTCTAACAGGCAAATATATGATGTTCGCTGGCTCTCTGGTAAGTTTGTAACCTGGTTCAACGTCTATGTCGAACTCGAAAAGGGTATGGGATTTAAGGGTATTCAGATATGCTCCAGAGATAATGTTGCAATCTACACGTATCATCCTTACTTTCATAATATCAACAGGTAATGTTGATTCATGATTAGTGTTTGGATGCAAATAAGTCGATTCAAATCCCAATAAATTACCAATAGAGTTTGCTGGTGTAAAGTCAATTCCATATTTTGACCAAATCTCACACTTTAGCGTATTGTTGTTCGCTCGCAGTCGAAATAGTTTTTCTTTTTCCTCTTTCTTATCACCGGGCATAGCTTTCAGTATTGCACGATATATCTCTTCAATTTCATAGGCTCCGCAAGGTATGTGGATAAGTGTGGGGGCTACTTTTGGTCCAATTCGATAGCAAAAACGATTGTTGGTTTCGTCCACATTGAATATAGAATTGTAAGAATAGAATCCTGTTAATCCTAACCCATATCGACTATTAGTATCTAATTCAATGGGAGGATAAAACTCAGCACTGAGCACACTAGATCGGTTTGATAGAGTGAACGTATACGACATGACTGATGATATTTAGTGTTCTCTCATGAATTTATTGTGAACTACAGCAATAATCGTGGTGTAATTTTCGTTTTTTGCTGGATGACGGAGACGTTTGTATCTCATTATTTGATGCAACATTGACATCGCGCACTTTACAGTAGCAGCAAAATATTCTTCGAGGCGGCGGCCCATCATTAACATCAACACTGCTACCACCGCCATCATCATCATCATCATGATAATGTTCCTGACAGTATTGATATTTTAAAATATCAATATCATTCTGGAGATGCTGGGGTAGTTTGTCCCATACTAATGCAATTTCATGTGCAGCACATCCAATCATTACTTCTTTAGGCATATTTGCCAGTTGTTGTTTGCTCATCTTCAATAGACTGCGTAAACGGGAGAATGCGATTAGTGATTGACCCATCTGCTTGATGCTTTCCCGATCCATTTCAAGGTCTGCAGATGTTATTTCACAAGCGTTTGTATTTATTTTGTAGTGAGAAACTTCAAACACAAATGACCACACCACACTGTGTTAAAATTTTGTTGGCGTTCATAGTTATAGTAAATTTTGTCGGTCGACTTTGAACCTCTGCGCAGATATAAAACTAATTCTGTCGGTGGGGGTAAATCACCAAAACTATCGAAATATGTGACTAAACTACCACGTTTTTTAAATGCAACCCAGTGTGTTCCAGGGCCATTTATACTGTCTAGATTTATGATGGCCGACTCATTATGACGTGGTCCAGAATATGGTAGAGTGTCCCGCATAAATATCCCCCGAAAATAGGGCACTTTCATCTTCTCTGCATAATATTTAAGATCGATATTAGTGAGAGGTTTTCGGGGTAGAGCATCTAGAAGTTTTTTGAACTTTGTGGTTTTAGATAAAGTCCTAGTCCTTTGCGATATGGTTTTAAATATAGCCCTTTACCACTTTTTCCTATAGAAATCGCCTCCATCTGCCTATTATGGCGATTTTTTTCAGCTAATTCCTCTCTACTCGTTTTAACATCATTTACAGCTTTAGCTATACCAGCAGCAGTGCCAGCTAAACTACCCAAAGCTGATAATCCAGCAAAAATGGGTATTAATGGTAGAATTCCACCCACTTTCGGTATTGGTATTATCCTAGGTGTACGAATATTACGTTTTCCACCAGCTGCTCTCATGTGTCGTCGTGCTGCTTGAAGCGCAATTTGCGTAACTTTTTTCGTGTCCTTAGCGATTTTTCGTTTACCACCGGCTTTACGTATGTCATCACGTACTTTACGTACTATTCCAGCACCAAAAGCTATATTTCTAGTTTTTTTCTTGTTTTTCTTTTTAATTATACGTTTCTTTGTAGTACGGGGTGTTGTTGACGTACAACCCATACCAAGACGTTGCTTCCCCTTCATTATAGTTGTAACTAACCACGCGGCGGCCTTTTCTTTGAAACTTACGTCTTTTGATTTAACTCGTTTCCAGGCAGCTTGTTCAAGTTGATAGTCTGCTTTGTGTCGGGCTGCTAAATTACTGGTGTTTTGATCGTATGCAATATCGTGCTGCTTGCATGCAGCATCGAGTTTGTTTATGCCTGGATCACCTCGGGCTAATCTTTTTTGTAATTTGGTGCCTGGACCACAATACTGGTAACCTCCCGGTAAGTGTAGTTCAAATGGGAGCTTATTTATTAGAGAATTGACTACCCCCTTACCAATCTTTAAACCACGACGATTTTCACGTGTGTGCTTCTCGGTTGACACCATTTAAATAACAATCACAATACGTACATCTATTTATATAGTATCCATCCGTGCTACGATGCGCATTGTGAAGCAGAAACAGAAACTTGCTGTAGATAATTTAGATGAAAAAGTAGGGTGTGGACTACAAGTCGAATCACGCCATGGCCCGCTACTTCCCTCAACTATTCGCGGACTCTTAATAGGTCCAAGTGGTTGTGGCAAAACAAATTTACTAATAACTTTGCTTACTCATCCACTTGGGCTACGTTTTTCAAACATTTACTTATATTCAAAGTCCTTACATCAACCCAAGTATGAATATTTACGCGATATATTAGCACCGATTACGGGGCTAGGATATTACACCTTCAGTAACAACGCGGAAATAGTGCAACCATCCGACGCTGAGCCTGAGTCTATATTTATATTTGATGATGTTATATGTGAAAAGCAAGATGTTATTCGAGCATACTTCTCAATGGGGCGTCATAAACATGTAGATTGTTTCTATTTGGCACAAACGTATTCCCGCGTCCCTAAACAGTTGGTAAGGGATAATAGTAATTTCATAGCAATTTTTAAGCAGGATGATATGAATTTACACCACATTTTCTCAGACCATGTCTCACCGGATGTGACTTATAAAGAATTTCAAGAAATGTGTGCAGAGTGCTGGAAAGACAAATATGGGTTTCTTGTAATTGACAAGGATAGAGAAGTAAATGAAGGGAGATATCGCAAAGAACTTGATAGTTTCATATATCCATGAAGTATTGTAATTAAAATTTTAATTGGTCTACAGATAGCATCGGGATAACTTCAGCAGTGAGGCTGCATTTGTTAGACATGAATGACAATGGTGAGAATAAACTCAGTAGTGCTATAGGTAGAAACATGAGAGAAGAAATAAGACTGAAACGTGAATTGATTGAGGCCACCGATTCAGTGCGCAAAAAATTCAACTCTGTGAAGAGAAGAAACGTTGAGAATCAGTTAACACTCGAAAAAATTTATGAACCCATAACAAAACCATTAAAGGTTATATCATCTGCTTCACATAACCAATCGCTAACACAACCTCAGAAACCAACACAACCGATAGAAAGTGCAAGAGCTAGTACTAGTACATTTAAAGCAACACCTGAAACTAGTGATGAAGATGGTGACAAAAATGCAAGTCAACAATATTTTTTGGAAACACCACCGGGATCGTCGTTAATGAGCACTCCATGTTCAGAAAGTTCTATTAGTGGCGCAGAAGGAAAATGTGATATAGTGCAAACACATTTAGAAAATCTGAAATTCGACAATGCTAGGTATGATACTATATACGGTGTACGTTTAGACCCCCATACAGAAAAACTACAAATGGGTAATGCTGAAATACGCTTTTCTAATGGAAATATCACATTGTGGCGTGGAACTAAGAAGGTGGGGACGTATTCTGGCAGTCCTAAGTTATATGATATGATATTTATGAAACAACCACAAATTTCGCGTAGTAATGAGGCTATTATTGGCGACAAAGAGTGTCAATTATATGGGGGGATTTTAAAACAGACAAAAGCACCATATAAAAATTATGATATGAAACAGGGTTTGAATAAAGCTAAATGGAAGAAATTCACTAATATTATAGAACCATTGGTATCTTCTACAGTTGTGACGAGATCTAAAACTGGCTTAGGTGTTCCTATTAATAAATTATACAATAATAGAGGTGTTGACTATGTATATTGGAATAAACCGAAAGAACTGGTGGACCGCCTACGCCTGCTCTATAGCTCAAAAATGGTTGGTAACAATGGTGTCAATAACGAAATAGTCAGTTTATTGGAAGAAATGAGGGAAGAAAGGATAATCTATTAGTGAAGTTAAAATTCATTTCACACTTATTTAATTAGTATAAAATATTGTGAAATGCTTAAACGGGGTCAGACGTAAACAGAAATGGCTGTTGTAAACAACACAATTGACAAGTTCGGTAGACGAAGAAGTAATAATAATAAATCGATTATCGTACATGGACCTCCAGGTATTGGTTTTAAGCTTACCGCAGATAATCAATTTGATATGCAAAATAAGCGTTTACTGAACATTGGTGAACCAATAAATCAAAAAGATGGTGTAACTCGTAACTATGTAGACGAAAATATCGATAAATGTATAAAAGACATTAAAAAGTCACACATTACTTTTATGGAGAATCAGTGGACTGAATATAGTAAGTTTGTACACAGCAAAATTACCGAGATGATTAATGACGCTCTGCAACACATTAATAAAGAAATTTCTGGAGTTAAGAAATTAACCGAGGACAATTATACTATTTTATATGATGCAATAAGCAAAGTGCACCACATTCTCGATGAATCCCGTCTGAAAGGTATGACAGTGCGACAGAAATCACTTGGAAATATTGTGGCACAAGCTGGGAGGAACGATCGTAATCAGCAAGTGATAGATGAAATAGTGGCTGAAGTCACGGACAACGCTGCTACATTAGGAAAAAAGTGAAAAAACAGACCTAAATTATCTATATAAACGCCTGACTTAAACTTCAATTATGGTGATTAGTAATGAGAAATTACAAGTTGTTAACGAATTGCATAAAGCTTGTAGGAGAAATTTCCGTAGAAGAAGAACAATAATCAAAGGTTATGGTGACTTATGGCAAATGGATTTAGCTGAAATGCAACCATACGCTGATGAAAACAATGGTTATCGATACATTCTCGTAGTGATCGACTGTTACTCAAAATATTTGTGGACTAAACCTCTAAAAAATAAAACTGGTGTTGAAATTACTAAGGTTATGAGAAGTATTTTACAAGAATCAAATTATTCTCCTAAAAATCTACAAAGCGATCAGGGTACGGAATTTTACAACAAAAACTTTTCTGCTTTAATGAAACAGTACATCATTAATCATTACTCCACGTATAGTACGAAAAAAGCAGCAATTGCAGAAAGAGTAATACGAACATTAAAAACCTGGTTATATAAAGAATTCTCAGCTAGAGGTAAATACAAATGGGTTGACATTCTATCCGACATTACAAAATTGTACAATAATAAAATACATCGTACGACTGGTATGAAACCTGCTGATGTTAAACCAACTACACGTTTAAATGCTTATAATCACATTAAAATTGCTTTGAAACCTAAATTTCGTATTGGCGATATAGTTCGAATCAGTAAATATAAAGGTATATTTGAAAAGGGGTTCACACCAAATTTTTCAACTGAACTTTTCAAGATCGTTAAAATAAATGTAACAAATCCCACAACATATACACTCCAGGACATTCATGGCCAACCAATAAAGGGGTGCTTTTATGAAATGGAGCTACAAAAAGCTAAATACCCTGATGTCTACTTGGTGGAAAAGGTTTTAAGAAGGAGAGGGAACAAGGTTTTTGTGAAGTGGCTCGGATTCTCTAATGACCACAACTCTTGGATTAACGAAGCAGCTCTTATTTAATATTGTCACATTCTTTATATAAAATGTGTATATTTATAACAACTAATATTTTACTTATGTTTAGAAATTTCATAATAAAATGTGTGTATTCCATTAATATTTGTTTTATTTATTTTCCCCATATAAGACTCCAAAGCCTTAGTAATTATATACACATTAACGAAAAAATATATACAAATGCAAATTTGTTAAAATTTTTGAATTAATTTTTACTCCTAAAAATTATTAGATGAAATCAAGAAAATCATTTTAATAAATTTTATTGAGAAGAAAATATTTACAACGAATTATAGATTAAATATATTTATTTAAAACGTATATAATACAGAAAAAATACAAATACATATTTATGGAATTAATCAGATGAAATCCCCCCGTCTCGACAGTAACGCTTCCTGACAGAAACATTCTCTGTTGTGTTTCATCACACCTCCATAAATATGTCCAACATATTCACAAAGTAAAACACTGTATGTCTTCTCGTCTCTGCATTTGCTGCAAATATTGTTCCAACAATCACCAGTGTACTTGTTGCAAACCAGACACCGCTGCCTCAATGGGTGCTCCACCTTGCATGTCTCACAAACATCTCGGATAATTCCAAAATTTGTACGAGTCGTGGGTTGTAGACACTTGTAGCACTCTTGCTCCAGACGCTCACGTGATGCTGCTTTTCGGACGGTATTCACTGGCACTGGATTTTCTTTTATACAATTTGAACATAGTCCAGTACATGGATTAATTTGCTGCTTTGCCCAGAATTGGGAACAATTATAGCACAGAATTGCACCATCCATACTATATGGATATACGGCGATTGTTGGTTTCGATTGCCACTCTCTTGGACAAGACATTGCTGTTTTAAAAACAAGTGTACGGTATGACAGCTGAATAATAACTGAGTTCCTCCTCATGGTCTTGTTTGTTTAAGTAGTCGCTGGAATTGCCGATATTAGAGCCATGGTATGTCGTTAGAGATGATGTGACGTCACCAGCAACATGTTTAAAAGAGGAGGTGTAACTCCACGTTAGATCAGTTGCTTTGCAAACTTCAACGTTGATCATTCCGTCTACTGTCTTATATATTCGTTTCCAAGTATTAATATGGCTGCTGTACCTGCTGGTTGGGCTAACCTCAGATTCCTGGACTGGTTAGCATCCCTAGATGTCCTCAACAATATATGGTACCTTGAAGAGGTAGAGGACGACTTGGCTGCTCCCGAAGACGACGAGGTAGAAGTTGAAGACGATGAGGAAGGCGATGAGGAAAGCGACGAGGAAGACGATGAGGAATTTTTTGACGCTGAAGAGGGTGCAGACGATTCAAGTGATGATGAGGGTATCGTCGTAGATGTTCCCCACCAAAGAGGGCAGCGGTGGATAACATCAGAATATTTAGCAAGGGTGAACCCGATGGATGGCATCTTCTGCACCACCATGACCTTTGTTGCGGTCCAAGTAGTGGGTGGTATGGAATACAATCTTTGCCACGGATGTTTTCTGGGATACCAGTCTAGGGTGGATCCTGGGAGACATCGTCATGTGGACTACCATGCCACTACAAGGATAATGAGAGGCAGGCGGGGATATTGCAAATCTTGCAGAGATCCACTCTATCAGATTAGGCGAGTGGAAATCTGCAATATTTGCAATATGGACAGATAATTTGTAGTTTTTTTTTGTAAATATGTATATATCTCTTAGTTTATTGTAAATAATTATGTAATTAGTTTTAGTGATAAATAAATGTATATATTTAATTTTTAGTTTATTGTAAATATTATATAACTAGTTTAAGTGTTAAATAAACGTTAAATTGAATCTTATTTTTTGTTTTATTTACTAAATATTTAAATGTAAGTAACACAATGTTACTAGAGAAATCTGTGTTTCACTTCGATTATTGCTTATGTTGACAGTGCTATTGATATTGATGGTGTTAAAAATATGAGTATTAGGACACTTTCTACTCTTATTTGTGTGAGTAGTGAGGTGGGGAGTGATGAGGTGGGGGTGGTGGTAGGGGCTATATATACATAAGAAAGCCCTCACCACCCTCAGTTTACTTTCTACGCTCCAACATGTCTGAAGTACAAGACAATACTGTATCTTCCACTTCAACCATGTTCGTTTTGTGCGAAAGGTATCGTGCCTACCTGCAGCGCGTTAGAGAGGCGACAAGGGGTGGTGTAGCAGATAGCACCACCTCACCAGAAGAATACCAACCATTGGAGAGGTCTCCGTCCACATGGTCGATGGACACTGTGCCCAATGATGATTCCGAAGACGAGATGGATGGAGTAATTCTGGAGGAATCATCGACGGACACAGCGGAATCGTCTGACTCGGAAGATGATGCAGCCATTCTGGTGGAGGAATCTACCGATGAAGATGAGGATGCAGCCATTCTGGTGGAGGAATCTGCCGATGAAGATGAGGATGCAGTCATTCTGGTGGAGCATGATTCGGACGGATAATTCTGTTTTATTTTATGTATATATATTTTTGTTATTTATAAATAAATGTATTAAGAGTTATTCTTTTTTTATTTCATTTCATATACAATAAATAACAGTAGTAAAGTAAAGAATAAAAAATTGCTTTAATATAAGAAATAACGGGGTACTTATTTAAGTAAATTGGTTATTCGTATTTGGACTGTCGGTCAAAAGTGTTGCAAAAGGTGTATCGAGGTCACAGTTGTCCTCCAGTACCGTTTCTACTCACTTCCGACCTTTAGTTTTGCCGCAGCAGACTTTTTCCCGGAACGGCTAGTCGTATCGCTCCGAAAGTGGTTGCAATCGCTTCCCAGTGATCGATTTAGTCGAAAACGATACCTCGCGTGTCCTCGGGCGTCTTCGGGTGGCTTCGGGAAACTTCGGGAGTGTTCGGCATGAGTTCGGCTTTTCGCTTAAAATTGCAGCCTTTGCATGTGTGAACTCCCCTGAAACGTGTTTTGATTTTTTTATTCCCCCAATCCTTGACAAAACAGTGAATAACGCGTTCGGTAGTGTTCGGATCGATTCGGAAATTATCGGAATCGATTCCCAGTGGTCAGTTTAGTCGAAAATGACCCCTTACGCGTGTCTGAGTGTACTTTGGAAGTTTTTCAGTTGTTTATATATATATATATATATATATTTTTTTTTTTTTTTGTCCAATATTTGTGTATAAATAAATGTATTAAAATTTATTTTTTATTTCATCTACGATGAATACAACAGTTCTAATCTAATTATATACTTAAATACACAATTTACCAAAAATTCCATGAAATATATATATAAACTCGCGTTATAGGTAAGTATAAGAGTAAAGTATAAGAGTTTCCTAGGACCAAGGTAGCCCAGTGGTAACGTGGCTTGCTTTGTAAACTTTGTGAACGAAGGTTTGGTAGTTCAATCCCTAGCACTTGCAGGGATTTTTTTCAACACGTAAATTATAAAATTATAAAATTATAGAATTATAAAATTATAGAATTATAAAATTATAATTATAAAATTATAGAGTTATAAAATTATAATTATAAAATTAAATAACAATTTTCCGCTATACCACTGCGCTACCTTGGTCCCCCCCCCGGGTGGGTGGGTGGGCGCGGGGGGTTTTGGCAGAGGCGGGGGCGACGCTTGCAGCCTTCGGTCGCTTCGCCCGCATAAACCTTTTTTTAATTTTTTGACCCGCTTTTTTTTTTTTTTTTTTTTTTTTTTTTTTTTTTTTTTTTTTTTTAAATATATAAACCTGAACTAACCATAACCCAGCGCGTGACGCGGGGGGGGGGGGGGTTGGGGGGTTGGGGGGGGTTGGGGGGGGGGTGTTATTACTTTCTACATTTACATTTTTTCTAACCTAACCTAACCTAACCTAATTTTTTTTTCACATTTTTGCATTTAAATTTTTTTTTACATTTTTTCTAACCTAACCTATTTTTTTACATTTCAATTTTTTACATTTTTCTAACCTAATCTAACCTCATTTTTTTTCAGTTTTACATTTTTACTTTTATATTTTTTTACATTTTTTCTCTTAACCCTAACCTAATACTAAATTTATGTACAAACATTTTTAATGCAACATTCTGTAGTGTGTTTACGCACTACCTTATTCCCAGTTTCTTTTTTATAGCATTTAGCTTCCTTGTACATCTCTCAGAGGCTTTGCGACGCTTCGCAATGCCTCTGAGCATTTCATCGGCCCGAGAATTCAACATCTCCGCCTTCCTTTTGAGGGACTGCGCGTGATCCTTTAATTTGCTGTCATCATCAGTTGCACTTTTAAGTTCCCTATCCTCCCGCTGCAACTGTTCATACATGTTCAAGAAATTTTTGAAAGTTTCATTTTGCTCTTCTTGGGAGAATAACTCCGATTGTGAATCAGAATCACTTTCATTCACAACCAGAGCACGGTTACGGGGTTCCTGCGTTGGCAACACCGCATGAGAGCATCCTGGCAACGGCGCGCTCGAACATACCGGTTGCACTTTCGTCGGCTTTTTTGCAGCATCTTTTTTCGGTTTCTTAGCTACCGACTTTTTTGCAGCAGCTTTTTTAACCACCGGTTTCCTTCCCGATAACGGCTTTTTATTTTTAGCTGCTGCTTTCTTAGGCTTTTCAGGTATCTCTACCTGCCCCTCGTCTGAGCCAACATCGGGAATAGGGCTCAGGCGAGCAGGTACAGATGCTTGCGCCGATAAAATTCTTCTAAGAATCGACACGTCATCATCTTTCTCGGTATTCTCTACCTGCGGCTGCTTTGTAGATGTTGAAGGATGCGTCGTCATCTTCTTTTGGCCTTTCTGCGAATAAATCTTTGGTTGGGCAGGTTGAAATTCGTCCTCAGAATTTGTCTCCGTAACCGTAGGGAACCTAGACCACGCGGCGTTCGGGTAGGCCTCTCCATTAGATGTACTAGCTCTGGCTTCATCTGAAGCCAAAGCCTGCGCGTCCAATTCGGAGAAATCGAAATCACCCAGCAAATCATCGTTCAAATCGGTCAAATCCGTCGGGATTTCAATATCCGGTAGTAAACCCATGCCAGGACTCGTCTGGTTGTTCGCCACACCATTACCCGGACAAGCGTCGCCATTGTCACCCACGCCAGGGCTCGTCTGGTTGTTCGCCACACCATTACCCGGACAAGCGTCGCCATTGTTCGCCACACCATTACCCGGACAAGCGTCGCCATTGTCGTCTTGCCCTGGCATATAATTAATTAAGTATGCAGCCACAGCACTCAACAAAGCGCCTCCCTTACCGCTACCACCAGAAACACCAATCTTTTTTTGTCCTACCATTGTCACAACAAACACAAAACGGACACGAGAAACGGGCACGAAACACAAAACACAGAACACAAAGAATGCTAGGAATAGAGCAGACAGCACTATTTTGCACACTTCCTTACAACTCGAGAGCTGGAGACGGAAAGAATCTTTGTAGCATCTCTGAAGCCCATAACGCTGAACTAACCCCTCCACTCCCTACCACTCTTGTTTCTATTGGTTCAAATTATTTCCCTACACACTCTAACTAACCCCCTACTTCCCACCCCACTCTTCCTATCGTCTCTCTCTATCTTATTGCCTACAGTACTCATACAATAAAAATACCATTTAGTAATTTAAATCTTTATTTATAAATTAACATTTTATTTCATACAAATATCTCTTACTTCGACTTACACATAACATGAAATATCACAATGAATTTTTCAATTGAATATTATAATTGTCGACCTTTGCGTTAACAAGTAGAAACATTATTAACAATTAATCACTCAACTCATTCATTGCTTTGAGTAACACATCTAGTTTATCATCATCCTTTAAAACATTTCGTTCAACGACACTATTTAAGGCTGATATTAACCACTTTAAATTCTGCTCTGGTTCACTCTGAAAAAATGTTATGTCTGAGTGACCCCAGGGTAGAGTTTTAGTGGTATTGGGAATCACAAAACGTTTATCGTCATAATAAGAAAGAGCAACTTTATTCCGCATCTCTGTATAGATATCATGCAAGTGACTTCTGAAAGTATTCATTTTACGAAATATTAACCCGCCCTGCTCAACAATTTTTCTGTAGTCATCTATTGTAAGTTGTTTTTCAATCACAGATTTCTTTACTCCCTTGGCTTTTTTCAACTCATTACCGACCGATTGCACGTAGTACGCTTTCGCTCCAGTACCATAAAAGCTGATAATAGGATCTTCGGGGAATTCGTCTTTCATATTCCCAAGCACAGACGAGCCTTTTGGAATATTAAATTTATTTCCCTCCCTGTAATTAGAAGTATCAAATTTTTCTGGATTTTGTACAATAAAGTCATAGAAGTTATCTGTATAAACTTTCATAATTAAGGAATCGGTGTCGGTGTACAACAAAGAAGCATTAGCACCGAATTGACGTTTAATAACACCATAAAAAAAATTATACAGTACCGTCTTCGATAATTCAAGAATACAAAATCCTACGTAAATTGGTTTGTTATAGACTACTTGCAATTTGCTCATTTCAATCGCTACAAAATCCTCAGAAAAAATTGTGCAAGATTTGAAATTTGGACGAGCGATTAATGCGTTTGCACCTATAGTTCTTCTAACATTTTCCCAATGAGTAATCAACTTTATATCTCTTCTATTATCAACATTTTCCATGGTTTTACCAAATACTGCATTATTCATTAATTTATATTGGTCTTTTTCAAATTTATTGGTCGCTGAATTTCTCATTTGCGTATTTAAATCGATGTATTTTTTTAACCAGGGCGACTGCTTGAACTTAAGTACTCTATGGGTTTTTAACACCATTAAACCATTTTCAATGGCTTGTTTCAAGTTTCTATAATGCACAACATATCGTCTCTTATCATTCAAATTTGGGATTAATTTTGGTGATTTTGATTTTGATTGGGGGGGTATAATATTTTCTACTAAGAAAGGGAGATCTGAATGTAAATCGTGTAACTCTTGCGGATAATGTATGTCTACTTCAAAAACATACCCGTGTGGACTCTCGTCTGAAATATTAGTAACATCTAAGTCGATAATTTCTCTTTCGGACAGCCACTCAAATCCCCCTGTTGGTAATGCTTGGGACATACTATGACCGTATAAGTTCGTAGCATCAAGATATGTGATAAATGACGACGGTTCTGAGGGATCATAATTGGGTACAAACTTATTATTTGCGATATGCTTCCTTTCTGTACACTGGCTGACACCACCGCGTATAGCTTTTTTAAAAAAATGTATCATATCGATATCTGTTAACAATTCAAGTTCTACCGCTGTTAGTTTCAACATAGCGTCCCAAGATAAACCTGGAGCTGTGTAATATTGAGCTGGATCCAATTTATATTTATTCACGCAAATTTTACGAAAATTTTCAAATACGTCACACAAAAGAAGGACATCTGATTTTAAATACAGGTCTGAATAGTCACCCAAACTCTGGCACTCAAACAATTCCCACACATTTTTAGCCCTTTCATAATCGTCATCTGATATATGTGTTTCATTTAGGCTGTCATAGAATTCCTGCTTGGTGGGTAGAACACGATTATTTAATTTCTCTAAGTTATCTACGAAACTATATGGAAATACACCCTTCCGTCGCATTAAAATAAATTTTGCATTATCGGTAAAAAAGTTCTTCATTGTAACCATTTGACCTTCATTTAAATTTTCCCCTAAATTTTGTAGTGATGCTGACATAAATTTAAAACTATCGATGAAACGTAACCGCAAATATTTATTTTTTGTTTCCCCCTTGTCAGTAACGTAATCATGCATGTAAAGATGTTTTGTAAAAGATATATATTTTTCTTTGTTTTGTGGTATTACGTCAACTTTATCTTTATGAGCGCATAACTCTTTTACAAATAAGTGAATATCGTATCCACTCATGTTGTGAAATATGATAGGTACAAAATTTGGTAGTTTATAATTTAAATTACAGATCGAGTGCGCGGCACCGAATCGTATCTTACCAGTTAAGTGGCAATGATCTTTCACCTTTATATCACCTTCTGCAAAAGGCTTCTCACATATACCACAGATGGTTGCATTGTCAAAATTTTCTCTTTCTATCGCTGTAAGCGGGGACATGGGGATTACATCTTTCATATATCTATTATAAATTTCCCTTAAATCAGCCTCTATACATGATACAAATACTTTTGCTGCATCAGATCCGCGATATAGTTCAAATTTAGAAATGCTATTATCAAAGGAACATTTTATGTAATACGCGAAAGAGTAAGGTTCATGAATAAACGTTTTGTTGGTATAAGAGCGTTCAGGATTTGGCTCGCAAGTATTTATCGGTTTCAAAATGGATTCAAAGTCTGCATATACTACAAATGGTACTTGCATTTGTCTGTCAAAATTCTCAAATTTTAATATATTTTCCGGTACACGTTTCCCATATTTATCAACCCGAAATTGTGTCGATGGTGTTGTAGTGTAAATATGATTACAATCATTTGTTTGGTGAGACATTAGCTGACGTTCGTTACAGAAATACAGCAAACACCCATCACAAAAATATTTTCTATGTCCGTGAGCGGATATTTGATTTGATACTAATCCAGATAAATTTTTTATCCAACAATAGTGAGTTTTAGCACAATCCGATTTACAATGATGATTCTGATCACATTCCGCGGAAATTAATAATAAGTTAACATGAATACGTAGTTTCTTCTGAGAATAACGCAAAGGTCCGACAACATCATATTTTACTTTATTATTCTCGAATTTCTTTTCTAACCCATACACATTAATAGATATATTATTCAATTCCTCAAATTTTGAAATGTCTCTCAATTTCATTGGAAAATTCATACCTGTCAAATTTAGAACTCTTGAATAATGTGGATAAGATGACATTTGAGATGTACCACCATTTGCAGGATACAATGCTGAAGTGACTGCCCAAGCAAAACAGTATTGGTCCTGGTTTTCTATATTCACTACGGCCTTCTTATTTGCGATGAACTTTGGTAACTTGATATATGATGAACCACCCATTGGACTGTACTTGTTTATATTAATTTCAACAAATTTTATTTGTTCGAGGGCCCACCCTAAAAATAAAAAAAAAATGTCAATTGTTATTCCACATACCAGAAGATATTTACATACCAGAATCACGCTCTTGGAACTCAGTAGTTTGCGCAACCATCATGTCTATAAAAGTGTCGAGTGCAATGTTTAAATCCACACCTTGATCCAATATTTTATTACACGTATTAAACGATTTAATTTCAGCTATTTCTTGTGCTTGTAATATATAGCTGGCAAATGTCTCCATGTTTACTTTCACAGTTTTATGAAGTAATAATATTTCTTCTAGTAAATTCAATATTTTATGTCGAATTTCGTTGAAAAATATTATATAGTCCAGTTTCTCATTATCACTATGCACTCGGTATGTTATGATTCTATATTTGAAAGCACTGCGAACAATTTCTGTACCATCCATCAAACGTACACATGAATTTGTTCTGTGTTGTAGTGTTCTTTTATGAGACTTCATTTGGTTAGTTGTTAAAGTCACATTACAGCTATAACACGTCTGCATAATTACCGATGTTGATGGATTCGAATCCAATTTCACTTTCTTTGCTGGCGGTCCATTACCATTTAAACTGTTACACGCCTCCCTCTGATGACGTCGCATATTGTCACTGCGAGTGAAGCTTGCACCACAAAAACTGCACGAATACATATTTGCTTCTTTACTCTAGGAAATTGACGTTAAGAATGATCCCATATTAACTCCTTTCACTCTTTTATAGAAAAGATATACTACGTCACAAAATATCAAACCACGGCACATTACGAGTTGCGTGGCAAGGAGGAAGCTCCGTCCTTGCATTCTCTAATAGTGTTAGCCAAGGCCAAGGTCACAGCAAGTGATCGTTCTGGGTAACAGCAACACTGCGCCCTTGAAGTCGAAACGCACTGCGGCCGTCCAAGGTCAAGGTCACGGTATATGCTATGCGAACCTACGGTGCCACCGTGGCCTTGAAGGAACGGACCACAGGTGCACGGTCAAGGTCAAGGTCAGTGGTGGGGGGAGACCGACCTACGGCTAACTTCCTCTACTTGTGTCCCTTATCTCTAAATGTGTAGCCCCCTCCCACACAAGACTTTTCTAGAGCCTTCCGGTATAAAGTGGGTCGTAATTACCTGTGATGTTATTATTATTATTATCAATGTATGTCTGTTATATACAATATATACTAAATTACTAAAATAAGGGACGAAACATAAGGTATATTTATTATACAAGAAGGATCTTATTTATATGCAAAATAGGTTGGCATACATATATAGAAAAATGAATTATTATATTTTCCAGTTTGTTAATTATTTTCCGTCAAGCCGCTCTAGTCGTTAGAGAGACCAACAGATGGGTATTGTTTTCTAAACATTTCATGCTGTCTATATATACGTATATTTTACTTCCGCTCTCATCATTGTGAACGACAATAAAAGTATTTTCCAGCCGGTCACGAGCAGCACTAGAAGTATTTGATGAAAAATACAATGGTGTTTATTTCAATGCATATTCGATGTTTGAGAAAAATATAATTATTTAATAAGAAGCAAAATGATTTCTGGCGTCTCGACCGCTTTTGCAGAACTCACTTCACTCGTTAGTTAAGTACGTCCTCGACACAAAAAATGCCACTTTTACTCCATATAAAACAATATACCACCTATACGAACCTCCAGCACAGAAACCTTATTGCTGAGATATTTTAAATTCCATGTGTTCCAAGGAAAAATAAATCTATAACTATGCGTTTTAAGACACAATTTAACTTGTAAATAACAATAATGAACGTCATTAATTTACGTCTCTTGGGCGATTTAAACTTTTATCGATTTTCAACGAGAAAATAACAATAATTTGTTTTCAGTTACAGGACACTTAAACTAGTCAAACGGTCGAACTCTAATTCTCCGATATCAATTAATTATAATCAGTCGTGTATTATTTATTTTGTCAAATATCGTAAGCGGTATTCTTACGCTCTGGGCAGTAATGTTAAATCTAGATCCACATGTTTACTTATTAATTAAGAATATAAACACGGATATTTAATATTTTTACTAAAATTCTTGTATCAACTTATTTAAATAGTTTTAAAAAATGAAGCTACTATGCTTAACTTAAACGCTATTCATCGTTTATATCGCACTCAACATCGTATAATAAGATTTTCAGATGATAATTAAACTTTATTTGGTAGACACGGTTAAGTTTATTTACTATCTTCTTATTTATATTCACAACATCTCAACAGACATTTTTTTCGACCCATATGTTATTCTAATTGGCTTCGCCATTCCTTGGCCGTATGGCTTGTTTAATAACTCTACGCTATATACCGTGGTTGCCTGATAGGCCTATGATTTTAACAAGGCTGTTTCTTATTATAGCCCAATAAAATGGGACGAAGTTTGTCGATTTGGATAAAATAATTCAGAACGGGCTGAAATTTTGGGAACGGGCTTATTTTGAGGTAATTTTTATTTAACCGAACCAAGCCTATTCCGCCCAATCCTGCAATCCACTACCGCGATTAACGCGGTGGTTGCACGGTCGGTCTCGGAATGAATTCTGGGGAGGTACTGTTGTACTTTTAATTTATAATAAAGCCTTGTTGATTGATTGATTGGTAATAAAAAATCCGCACAATTTCGTTTTTTTAACTTTGTACGACCTATTGGAGCCGAGATAGTTTTTTTGAAATTTTGACAGTTATGCGATGCAACGAAAATGCGCGCGTTCTTCGCTAAAATCTCAAAAATTGTCAATCGGATCGCAAAATGTTTCAAATGAAAGTTGTAGAGAATTCGATTATGAATAATTTCCTTTTATTAACACGTTTTTATTAGCTTCACCTGCATGTTTGTTTGTTTGTTTGTTTGTCTGTTAGTTTGTTTGTTTGTGACGGAATTTTTGAACGTGATTCTCACCCACTTCAAAAGGCCAGATTAAACGGAAACTTTGCACACTTATCAAGGACCGATGAGAATACAATAATTTGACAACTTTGTCCTAATGTCCTCTCCAGGATCATCAGGATAAAATAAAATAAAATGTTCGAGATTTTGCCGGAGGGGCCGCTGTTATTAATATATATTCTAACTGAAAGTATAATAATAAAAAGCGTGTTAATTAAATGATTTTTAGTAAGTTTTAAAAAATTATAGTTTAAAAAAACTAAAAAGACACGCTTTAATAGCAAACCGAACTAAAAAGAAAAGAATAATTAAATATTAAGATTTTATTCAACAGCGATAGATTGTAAAAAGCGTGGGGTGCTTGATATCAATTGTTATAAATATTTTATTGGTAGCTATTGATAGAAGTAGAATTATAATAAAAATGTAGTAAAAAGCACCCCCACGCTTTTTACAATCTATCGCTGTTGAACAAAATCTTAATATTTAATTATTTTTTACTTTTTAATTCGGTTTGCTATTAAAGCGCGTATTTTTAGTTTTTTAAACTATAATTTTTTTTCATTCCCATTCCATCAATATTGGCAGAGATATGAATTTTTAAACATCTTTATAGCTGGCTATTAGAACACTTGCTTCATGATAAAATCGATAAAGATTCGAAAACGATAGATCGTACGCATATAGTATACCTAATGAAAGTTGAAGAGCATCAAATTTTGAATAAGTTGGTGATGTACCAAATCGTTTTGATAACGAGTGAATGGAGCTAAAAGGGAAAAACATTAATACAGTCATTCAACGTTAAAAAGGGGCCAAATCTCCGAAATCTGAAGTACTGCTCCGATCTTCTTGAAAATTTAGAATTAAGTTCATCTTACCCTCCTCTTCAAACGTGACTTAGTCGCAAAGTGTGCTTTTTGTTTTTAAGGGGTGAAAAGTACCCCTTATCCCAATAAATTGAAAACTAATAAATTAACGCAGTGATAGGCTATAATTATGTTCAAATATGTTAAATATCAATTGTTTTTAATCATGGATCTAATATTTCAATATTTTACTATTTAACTACTCTTAAAAACAACCCCTCACTCGAAAATTAATTAAAAAATGTGTTTAAAAAGCATGAAACCCTCTTATTTTGGATCGTAATAGGAGAATTTTTCCCTTTAAGTATAAGAAATCTGATACTTCATTTTTTTAATGATGCAACCCCCAAAAGCCACCCCTAACAATAAAATTTAGGAAAAATTTAAAACTAATAGATGGAAGCAGTGATAGGTTATCATTATATTCAAATATGTTATATATTTATTGTTTTTTATAATGTAACTAATATTTCGATATTTTACTATGTAACTACCCTTAAAAACTACCCATCACACAATTATTAAAAAAACGGTTTAAAAAGCATAAAATCTTTTTATTTCGGATCTCGAATAGAAAAAATATATTTTTTAAGTGTAAACGACCTGATACATCATTTCTCAATATGATTCAACCCCTAAAAACCACCCTTTGCAATAAAAATTAGGGAAAAAATCCTTTTGAAAGCTCCAAGTAGTGGAATGCGTAAAAAAATGAAAATAAATTGCTGCTTATGATATAATGAAATTTTTCTAAAATTTTCATCCCTTAAAAACATCCCTCTCAGGGAAATTAAACTCTTAAAACTTCACATTGTAATTATAATAAAAATATAAGAGCCCCTTCCTCTGTTGAAGGTTGCCTTCAGAGGAATTTCGCCTAGAGAAGCGCACCTTTCCTTTTCTATCTTTTACTCATATTATCTATATAACATCTTTTTATGCATGTGTTTATACATATGGGAATCCAGATATGGTATGTATCAAGAAGGCACAGCATGTACAAAAGAATAAATGCTCCAAAACGTTCAAAATTTAGGCGCTCCGTAATTTTCCTACGTTATCTCTAGAAAAATGTATTTAGTTTTTTAACGATAACTCGGCCTCCTTTTAAGCTTATTGCACTCACCCACACATCATGTTGTAGATAATTTCATAAGATATAAAGTCATTATGATCGCAATATTTCTACACCCTTTCGTTCAGAGAATTTTAAGGTTGAAGGGCTAAAAAGAGGTTTACTTCGCATAGAAATCAAAGCTTTAAATGCCCATATCTCGCTTAATTTTTAAGCTACATGAATTTAAAAAAAAGAAAAATTTTCAGCAAAAAGCAAGCTAAATTCTTGTTGAGAACACGTCTTTACGTAAAACCATTATTTTTGAGTTATTTTGAAAAAACAACGTATTTTTTGAAAAATTTAAAAAAAAATTTTTACTTAAAACAACATTTTTCAAAATGTATATTCTCTAAACCATTCAAATTTTTGAAACGTGTTATTGGGACATAAATAAAGTTAATTTTTCATGGGCTACGATTAATTTTAATTTTGCCGCTCATAGCGCCAATTCTATTGTCAATTTTTTTTCAAAAATCCCAGAGATTTAATTTATTTTCGTCATAACTTCCTTAATTTTTATGCTAGAGACTTTCGAAAAGCTTATTTTAAAGGTCTAGTAAAGCACTTTAAAAAAGGTTATTAACATTTTCTCTGAAAATTACTCATTTTTCCGTTATTTGAGTTTAAATCTTTAGATAAATTTACGACAAACAAAAATTCGTCTTCAATGACTCATAAGTCGCTTAATATGACCTAAAACATTAAAGAAAAACCGACGAATCGCTTTGTTTCTTTATAAACTTCAATTTTGATAAGAATAGTTTTTTCCATAAAACGTTTAATTTTCGAGTTATTCACAAAAAACTGTTGAAAAACGTATTTTTTACTGGAATTTTCAATCGCGAATAACTCAGAAATTATTAGGTTGTAGAAAAAACTTTATACTACATTTTCTTCTTATAATTTGATTATCTATTGATTTTGATTTTTTAAATTTCTACCCCCGAGAAAGGGTGGCATTCACCCCCGGGGTGGAAGCACATATCGGCACTAAGTCAGGTTTGTTATTTGCATCATTTTTGAGCTACTGTCAAAATTTCAAACAAATCAGTTGAGTTGATCAGCTTTCGGAGGTGAATCGGTTCATTGATTGTACTAATGAAAAATTGTCAATTTCAAGTGCATTTTTGCAAGTAGCTATTTTTTGATTGGTTTTAGGCAATAATTACACTATAGATTTTTTGAAGAGCAATAAATTATCTGTAAAATGAGCCAAGTGACCTTCATACGATGAATGGTTCATGTTGTTGTTGTCATCAGCTGTTTAAAGCTATGAGCAAAAATTTCTTTTTTATTACAAATTAAGATTTTCCTGCAAGAACTGTGCATAATAATTTTTTTTAAAATATGGGCCTAGTTTGAAATAACTCAGAAATGCTCATAGGATAACTTCTTATACTTCAAAAGATGGAAAAATATTATTAAATTTACTTTTTTGTTCTTCAAACGTGATGAAATTGCCTGTTTGCTAAAAATTAAAAATCAACCGCATTTTTAATCGTCAGTTTCTTGTCGCTGCTTACTGAACATCATAGGAAATTTTGTAAGCTTTCATTAAGGTCTTATGAAATTTTGTCGTAAAATCAAAAGAAACGATGATATACACAAGAAAAGGAATTAAAAAGTAATGTTACTTCAATTTTTCTGAACAAAAACAGTTTTCAAGAACTTCTTTTTTAAAGAAAATATACCTTGCGAACGAATTATGCTATTGCATTACTTTCAAATGTATATAAACTATTGGAAATATTTTAAAACCAATTTTAAAAAAATTGTTGTGCACAGTTCTTGCAGGAAAGTCTTAATTTATAATAAAAAAGAAATTTTTGCTCATAGCTTGTGTGATTTATCAAAACCTCGAGTTCTCATTGTCCCGAATCCACTCAGCCTCATGGGCTTGAATCAAAAATTCTGCAAAATGAACCTCCAGAAGAAAATATATGGGTTTTTGCCACTCTTCTGATGCAAATGATATTTAAACAAGGGGTAACCATATTAGCTGAGAATTTCTTTTGCTGTCTCAGAACCAATTTGTACCTCTTGGCCAATTTCTGGAGTAGAAGCAGTAGGATTCACTTCTACAAAAGCCAACACGTTAATTTCTATCTCTTCATCAACGATAAAAGCTGCGCGATTGCTATCAATACTTTTCTGATGTATTTCTTCACAATCGGAAAATATTAAAAACATGGATGATATCCGTTCGGATACCTTTGAGCATACAGTTCCACTGCTTTTCTGGAATTTTTGTGGCATTTTCCAAACATTTATAACTTAACCATTTTTTCATCCCCTATATACGTGTTAAACAGTAATAACAGTTAAAAGCAACAAACAACAACAAGTTTAACGATAAAGAGTAAACTTATTATCATTTGTCAAACTTCTCTTTGTTTCTATAGCACACTTCATTTATTTGCAGTACTGTTTTGTTGGCAAAATGCATGATGACCATTTAGTTTTTTTCAATTCCACTGCTTACGCGTCCCGCGTTCCAATCCTAGCTGGAATGTGGACATTCAGCAGCGTTTTTAATGTTACCAAGTTTGTGTAAATTAATGTAAACTAGACTGGGTTGTGCAACACTCCAATTCTTTTACTTTTTTAATTATACAACTATCAAAAACATATCATTTTTGTTCACAATCGAATGATCGTAAAAAATATGTTGATGCCTGAAATTAAGGAAAATTGGAAATTATTTCATTTATGTTGTTATAAAACTCGTCTAATTCCACGTCTTGCAACTTTCGTATGAATGGAGTAACCACGCCAGGTTCTTACCAGCTTCACAATTAGCTATTAGGACTACAGATTCTAAAAGTTACGAAAATCTGCGACAAATATTGATCGACAAGTACAAAGGAAACTACGCAATATAATGTTTTAAAATTCAAACTCAATTTACTGCAAAATGAAGGGCAGGGGAATTACATTTCTCGTTTTATTCCTTTAGCGATCTTTTGAAAATTGTACGAGATCTAAATGTCTAGAAAATCGTTATTTATATGATGAAAGTTTGTCTTCCTTTTAACCCGTGTTGACTTCCCTAAGAATGTCAGGTTGCGGTTGTAGATAGTGGCATGCTTGATAAAATTCCTAATATTCTTATTATATTCGTTTTAACATAGGTGGCCTTAAAGCTTACACATTCCTGTAGTGCTTTGAGCTATTTCATAATATACCGGCAACATTAGTATAGTTGTAGGCTTATAATTTATAGGGATTTGAGATCATACAATGATATGTTTATTTTTCTTAGGGGTTTACTAATTTAGATCCTTAAATTTTTATAAAATTCACTGTTTAAACACTTATGTTTTGTCAATATGTATATTAGATATAATAATCTTCAAAAATATCTTTATAGCTTAGAATCTTTACTTCCACAATTAAAAAAGCAATATTTGTATTTGTAGTATTAACAACTTTTTCACTCGGCTTTCAAGGAAGGTATCAAAATCTAGTCAAATGTAAAAATTAAACGAATATATAAGACAAACATAAGAAGAAATGATATAGATATTATGCGTGTGATCGTCCGGATTTTATAGAATGACATTACGACTATTTACATAGTCGAACAGAGTGTTAGCGTTGACGTTGTTGCGAGTTGCACCGCAGACAGCTAAGGGTGAAAATCTTGGACCAACTCTCCACTTACAGGACCGTGGAGGCGGGAGTCCCGCAAGGTTCGGTGCTGTCACCGCACCTGTTCGCTATCTACACCTCAGACCTCCCCAGGACCGACCACACAGCCCTGGCCCTGTATGCAGACGACACAGCAATAATTGCCAGATCCTGGAAAGCCAGGAACGCAACCATAAAACTCCAGGAAACGGCCACACTCCTGGAAGAATGGTGCACGAAGTGGAAAGTCGCCGTCAATGCCGACAAATGCCAAGCCATTCTCTTCAGACGAGTGCGGAAAGAAATTCCCACAGGACACGTCTCCATGAACGGCGAGGACATCCAATGGCACGACACCGTCAAGTACCTTGGCGTGGTCATGGACAGAAGCCTAACGTGGAGACAGAACACGGACGCTATCACAGCCAAGGCCTGGCGCACGAGAGCCCTCATCTACCCGATGATGGGAAATGGGAGCCGTTTCAACTTGAGGAATAAGCTCACGCTTATCAAGACCCTCATCAGGCCGCAGCTGACGTACGCCTCGGTAGCGTGGGGCTACCAGGCAAAGTCCTACATGAAGAAAATCCAGGCAGTGGAAAACATCGCCCTCAGAACGGCAGTCGACGCCCCATGGTACGTGAGAACCGCAGATATCGTCAGAGACCTGGAGTACACCACGGTCACTGAAGTCATCCGGGAACGAGCGAAGAAGCTGTACGCCCAAGCCGAGGAGCATGGGAACCCGCTGATCAGACAGGCCACTGATTATGACCCTGCCGACGCCCCGAGGCATAAACGGCCGAGGGTACAGCTACTGCACAACGGGTGAGTATAACTTATATTTCCCGCTAACCGATCTGTTTCAGATATCCCAGGACGGACCACTACTACCAGGGACATGACGTTTTTCTACCCTAACCCAACCTCCTTGCGGTCGTCGGACAACATACCGTCCAACGCCCGTTGTCCCACCTGCTCCGTGGAGTCAGAAAGTACTAAAATAAACACTTAGGGTCTCCACACTCCCGAGCTACACAACTCATATCCTTACCTTTCCGATGATCCGGGGTAGGATATCAATTGATGTCCTACGTACCGGCAGTCAGTCCCAGCCAAAACTTCCTAAACCCAACTCGACCGATGACTACCCCCGGAGGCGACAAGCTGGCGAAGAAAGAAAATATCAAGACAAGAAGAGCGCCAGAAGAGACCTCAGCCAGCGAGGTTCAACAGCCAGGACCAGGGGAGGTCCGCAGAAAATACCACGACACATCTCGCATTTGCGAGCTGGGTCTGGTAGAAGTAAGCGGGCCCACCTATCACGAAGGCCGGTCCAGGTCTACAGAGATAATCTAGGAGCAAAGAGTAGTAGTCCTACTCGGCCCTAGTTATCGAGACCGACATCCAGCCAATGGATATTGGCGCGCGTTGCGAGTTGCGATGGCAGTTCCAGTTGCGATGCCTAGCGTTAAGGTCGCTTATAAGTAGACTGTGCTGGCTCGCTTTCATCAAATTCTCTAGGTAATCCGCCGTGAAGTCGTTACCAGTGCACCAATTGACAGAGCAACTATGTTGTGAAAAATTCAAACTTATTTTACTGCTAAACTTGTGCGCTCTCTCAGAATGAGAAGATGATGACTATTTTCATGACAACAAAATATGCGATTCTCGAGCATTTAGGAAGGATATAAATTGTAATGAAGCGGAAGTCAGCCGTGGTGGCGGTGTCTTGTACTGTGTAAAATGAAAATATAGGCCTACGTTAGTGTCAAAAAGTATAAATACTAACTTTCAGTGGATTACTGTTAGAACTACTATATAAAACCTTGAGAAATTGATTGTGTGTATACATAACGTCAGGATCACCATTGTATCTTCACGATAGCTTTCTGGAATTTTTACGAATTTCCAAAAAATTTCACTTTGATGAGAAGTCATGCACAACAGGATATTTGAATATTACGGAAATTACTGTGGCGGCATATAACCTTGGAAATGATAAGTACATACAAAGCCAAATTAATTATTCAGTTAGAGAGTGAATACGATCTGTATTCTATCAATATTAATAAAGGAACAAGTGCTCTGAACTTGGTTTTAACAAATGAACCAGAAGCCAAATTAAATGAATGTAACACGCCTATGATAAATATTGAAATATTTCGTCTTCGTCTTCACCTTTAGTTTATAGGATGCAATACCTGAAAATAAAACAAAAACTGTAAACAATAATAATCCCTCTTAGAAAAGCTGATTACATCCGGCTCTGTCAGATGCTCTCGCAATATAATTAGGTTGAAGAATTACGTATAGATAATGCCGACAGTTGTGTAGATAGTTTTTATGTTATACTAAATAACATAAGTAACTTATCTAAAAACCGCTATAAATTTGGAAATTTGTATTGCCAGAAATGGATCGCGGATTTGATCTTACAGCTCACTTTGCAATTTTCGTTGCATGAGAAACAGGTATACCATTTAAATCAATTAGATCATGTATGTAAAGATTTGAGGTCATAGTTATTATTAATCTTTTTTAAAGAATAAATAAAATGTTCACGATGAATAAGCAAGCTAAAATTGCAGAAGCACCATGTGCTTTTTTAATGGAGTAGTAGCAGTGACGTCATCATTTGAGAGCCTGAAAACGGTTCAGTGGACTTTGAGGAATTTGACATAAGAGTATGTCGTAGTTTGTGATCGATTTAAATATTACTGGCGCATAATTTTAATATCAAATTTGTGTGGTGACATTTATCAACGTTTTTTAAAAAACCTAGTTTAAGAGGAATTTCTATATATATCGTGTCAGTGCTGTTGTTGGAAAAAGAAAATTTGTTGTCAGGTTTGTTGACATCCCTGTTAACTCGTAAATTGTAAAAATAAGCACTAATAACACTAATAATTTTGTTTTTCGGCTTTTTTTGTTAAGTAGTTATATTGTATGACTTAAATGCTTAAATATTCATTTAATATATGTTCATAAATTTGGTATACGCCAATACTGACATAAATATAATAGGTTAGGTAGTAGTAATTTCTATTTACTAATATTAATGGTTTTATAAAATATTAATATCTATTGCTGTGAAATTTATATTATCTGAAAATATTATTAATTAATGAGTTTCTATGCCATTCTATTGCACAACGGCTTTACATCATATTGAGGAAGAATATCTCTTGGAATGTTTATGGTTATTGATATGACTGTATGTGGAATCGACAAATTTCGTTCAAAAACTGATATCGGTCTCATAGCTTTATTTTTATCTGTTTCTATGAGCACTTTTTGGCAGAGTTGTACTTCAAGCTCAAAAGTTTCTAATGAGTTTGAATTTGTTACCATTTTAGAAACAGAATGTCGACGACGGCTGTTGTTGGGTGCACTAATCGATGGAATCGAAAAAGAACAGTCAGATTTTTGGGATTTCCATCTGCTTAAACCAGACGACAAGAGCTTGCAAGAACAGACACACGTATTCAGCCCAGCAGCGTTCTGTAGAGATGATTTTCTCGAATCGAGAATAATAAATGCAAGAATATGTTCCAAACATTTTGTTATGGGTACCTCTATGATAGTTTTTACATGATTTATAATATAATATTGCAATGTTGACAGTGAATTTGCCTATTTAGTTAAAATAGGATGCATAAATGTTCTTAAAATTTCACTTAAAGTGTAGATTGCTCTTAAGGTGATGTGTAACATGTTTTTTTTAGTACGATTTACATATTATTTTAATATGTATTCTATTATATTGGCTTGTGTAAAAAAGTACTGTTAATAACACAAATAAACATGATTGAATATGTAGTTATATGGTTATTATCCTCCAGTAACCTGCGAATAGATATAGTTTTAGGTTGATAAGTGAAGGTAGGTTTTAAGATCAAATCAGATTTTAAACCGAGTGTACTAAACAATGCAAAATACACGGAAGAATAAAAAATAAAACCCTAACTTTTTGAAAAACTTCGTTGAACTTTTTATGTATCTGAACATTTTTAAATTCATGAAGAAAGAACGTTGAATATAATAAATGTAGATAGAACAGCATAGAGCAAAATACTTTATTTTATAGCAACACATAGTGGTTTTGTTGTTTTTATTAACATATTCTACATGTAAACTTAGGAAACATACATCTGTATATACATTAATAAAGCCATTGACTTATATATCATAACCGCATAATTTACAAATGTATAGATTACATAAAAATTTTTGTGAAATGCTAAAGCGCATTACATACTCTAAGCATCTGGCCTTGTTTTTTAATTAATACTACAGCCATATCAATGTTCTTGTTACTTGGTTCTATCCAATAAACCAATACATCCGTCACAGACGTATCCTCATGCAACAATCCATGGCTTAAATGGCACTTCTGGTAATCTCTGAGAATACCTAACCTAAAACCAAAATTACATTCATCCTTAATCTGTTTTAATAATGTACAAATATTGAAAAGCAGTAATTTGTGATTAGACATTACAGACATAAGCAGTATACTTTGATAATAAACTTTGAATTTCATATTATTCATATAGAATCTACACTACTTACTTCACCAACAATGAGATATCGCTCGCTAATTTTTTTTGTATCCAGAAATTCTATCCAGTTACAGGCAAGCTGGGCAAAGGCATCTAAACTTGGTCGTAAAGCTCGTTCGAAATAACATATAATCCATCACCACACATTTAGAAATCTTTGGAATATAATTTAGAGATGCAGTTAAATCTTCTACTTTTAAACTATATGGATCAACACCGTTAATGTACTCTAACTTAGAAATATAATTTGGTGACTCCTAAAATGATTTGTATAGATTAAATTTCAATAAATTTAACATTCCTAATTGCTAGAATTAACTCATCATTTCGAAAATGAACAACTTTTGACAGTACGGAAAAAAACACGTCGGTTAAAAAACGCAAATAAAACACAAAATTAAAGCCAGTTCAACAAATCACCGAACGTATTAGTAAAAGGGAACACTAATAATTAATTTTACACAAAAAAATCTTTTCAAAAAGCTTTAAAATTCCTTAAAACTTGGATAATTAAATGACCGTAAATATCACAAAAACTTTTGAGTCCACTGAGCTGAAGTTGCAGCTTGATTGTGACGTCAGCTGCTACTACTCTATTGGCGCTACTGCACTACTATTACAAAACCAAAGAGATAGAAAGTGATGGTTAAATCCCTGATAAAATATCGAGACGAGGGTTATATTTTTTTATGACCCAAGTAGATAGACAGATAGTAGGCTAAAGATGAAGCCGTTCAATTAAGGGAGGAATTTAAGGAATATGTAAATGGCTGCGGCAGTGCTCCCTGGCAGGATAATATGATTTAAATTTTTTTTAGGAAATAATAGGTGATTTTGTTTATTACGTAATATAAAATATTAAAAAATACGAATAGTAACAATAAGTTATACACAGTTGGCACGTAAATACCCTAAAAATATCACTAAATTGCCGCCGCAATGCAATTAAAATTAGGTAGGGTTCTAATTTCTACAATGCAAGGAACATTACCACAACTGATAAAAGACGTAGTAGTGCGCTAACGCGCAAGGGTAATTTTATTGCTGACAATGAAAATTGCAAAGTGTAAAGTGGCTTTAACAACTTTGATAAAAAGTTTCCTAGCTATAATCTAAATAACTGAGATATAAACAATATAACTGAAAATCAAGAACTAATGGCAATTACGTCGCTAAACCCCAAGGCAGCCATTGGTGTAGATGGTACATCTGCTTGTTTTTTTTAAAGCATATGGTGGATTGTTTGCGAAACCACTAGCTTTATAAAAAGCTATAGACCCATAACCGTCCAACCATACCCTTCAAAAATATTTGAAAAGATTTTTTTTATTCGTTACAAACAAACCTACAACGATAGATAAAATAAAAATATTTTAAGATCACAAAAAGGGAAAAGAAAACAGACGCTTCTCGCCCTGGGGTCTGTGAGGACATTTTTAATAGCAAAACAATTTTAGAGGACCACTATTAATTAGAAGGTGTTAGAAAGGAAAAACAACAGAGGATACGAAGCTAAACTATTCAGACATTCATACAAAATTTATAACAAAATTTTCATTTCTTCCAAAAAGCAGATCATGCAGTCAAAAACTGGTTTATTAAACTGGCTGAGAAGGGAAGGTATATTAAAAGGCGATTGATTTTTGTGTTTAATAAGGTTCGTATATAATCTGTCACAATATGTTTTATATTTGGAAGAAAATATGATCCAGATCACATTTAACTAAACAAATATCACAATTCTCTGAAGGCAGAACATTTATTTTAAACAGATGTGCTGGAAAACAAGCGTGCCCAAATTTGACACGTATTATGGTTGTTACGAGTTTTCTGGGGCGGAAATAATTTTCATGCCAAAACTTAGATGAAAGATCAAGGTGAAAAGCATATATCTAGTAGGATTGGGAACTGCAGTACTCTCACCATATCCTCAACAACCTACCTCGCAATTTGGATTTTAAAATATTAAAAGAGTCAGATAGATATATATAAGTCAACAATTTCATTATTTTTTATATATGTGCTTCCACCATACGAAACGAACTTCTTTTCCCATTTCTATTATAGTACGCAATTATTTTTTTATTTTCAATATATATGGATTGGTTTTAATATTAAATGAGACACTATTTCCTAATCAGGTTAGAACAGATAAAGAGTCAGATAATACTATGGAGGTATCCGCATTATAAGTGTAAATAAATTCAAGCGATTGCTACTGCTGTAAAAATGGAGACGTGTGGTGGCAATTTGATTTTTATTACACTATTGGTGGAAGGAATGTAGCATGCATAGCCGGTACCTAAGGGAGATTTGGAAGCATCTGAGAATACCAACAAAGGGTTAACCCACTTTTCCACAATTGAATTTAGGACGTTCGAATGAAAATTGGGGTGATCCCTGTATAGGGGTGTTATTATTGACTGTTGGAAAAAGGGTGTAAATATTCAAAATTCGAAATGTAACTGTAAGGGTTGTCCAATAGTGGCAAGATGTTACTGGAATCTCGAAAAGGTATATATAGAGGCGGGGAACTTTTATTACTCCAAAATTTATTTGTTAAGTCAAATGTAATAATGATACAGTATATAAAAGAGGCCGATTATTAATATGAATTCTGTGAATAAACTTTTTACTAAGGTATTGCTGTCTGAATAGAAATGTTCCACTTCAGTTTTTTGTCGAGTATGACTCCTAAATATTGACATGAGATTGAACAGGAAACAAATAATTCCCAAGGTTAATGCTGTCAATATTAGGACCTAATCTAGTTATACATGAAGTAAGAAGTTCTGTTACTATATTGTACTTTTTATGCTCGGTATATACATAAAAATCATGGGCATATTGCACTAAACTACATTGAAGATCATTAATTATTTGAAAGGGTAATATAATATAGAATTTACTCATATGTTAGCCCAGTTATAATCAACCAACAACACGGCTTTGTACATGATAAATCAATAATTACCAATTTGTGTATAACTAGTGATTCAGTTCCTAATGAGATTAAACACGGATTAGAACTTGATGTCATTTACACAGACCTGGTAAAGGCATTTGATAGGATGAATCACCAAATACTTATCCTAAAATTAGAATCATTATCATTTGGCAGAAACAATTTGCATTTTCTATAGAATGTCTAACAGGGAGAGCGTAGTTTGTTCTTCTGTTTTCTGTAAAGCAATTTTCCATTTTATATTTTTGTATATACAATTAATTCATATTTATAGTAGACCGAAGAGATTTAACAAAAAAAAGTACTGTCTTTATAGCTTACATATAACACGCACCGCGAGTAAACAATTGTACTTTGAGGGTAAGTGGAGCAAATACATTTTTGAATTTTTATTATGCCAAAGATCATTAGTTGTCAAAATCTTACTGGATATAAGCCGGAATAATTATTGAATCGTATTGTATTCAATGATATGTATGATATTTATTTATTACTTGTAGGTATAAGCTTCCAAGTAAGAGAATTCTGTAATTGTTTTCCCCGATCACTGCTACATTACCCTCTCGTAACTGGACCTTCCAATTATCGTTTTATGTACCTATATGCAGAGGTGGACTAAGAAAATTTATTTATTCTTGGGTGCGTCAACAGATGCAATCTTACCGCATATTTGAGTTGCGTATCAATATATTATTGCTAGAGTATCAGTGAATATGTCATTTTTCAGGCCACGGGAAAAAGGAAGCGGCTCTGTATTTAACTAATTATTTTCATATTTGGTATAAAAGTAAGCAAATATTATTTTAGCAAACATTTATTTATTCTACTTGAAGGAAAATAAACAAAAAAATATCTTATGAATAAATGTTGCCTGCTGTACATTTTAAAATATTTAATTTTTGTGCATAACTAGGCCTACATATCAAAATTCCAATCCAATCCTGGACACAACAACTGTCGGCATTCATTTATTATTTTTTATGTCTGTTAAATCTTTTCTGTGTACTATACAATATAATTGTCACCAAGGGCAGCACAATAGTATTTGTTTCCAATTTTCTACCAAAATGTATTCACTAACATCTAAGAAATTATTATGGTCAAGAAGATATAGGTACAGATGAAATAGTATATGTCAAAAAATATTACAAATATACCTATCAACCTTCATTGTTATATCACGGGACCTATAAAAGTAATTGTTTTCTTAATTGCAAATTGGAAAGAAATATATACAAGGTGGTACAAAATTGTTTCCCGATATTTTTGCGAGTGGGAGAAGGGAGATATACCCCTTAAAATGGGGACAATAAATTTCCATTTTTCTGCCATAACTTCAGATTACCTTACAATATCAAATTCATATTTTAAACTTAGTCATAACTTGTATGTGGAAGTTTAATTTTATTGCATTGAATAAGCATGATTCTTTTTGGAATCTGGGGAACAAGTAATTTTCGAGATATTTACATTTTTCGAGAAAAAAAAAACATAAAAAACGGAAAACTTCATAGGTGTTTTTTTATTTTAAATATTCTATCTGGGCTTATTGTAACCGTTGAAATGTCTACTGTAAAGTGGTCTATATGTTCATGGTTTGTTTTCGTGAAATCGCTTAAAATTGTGGAAAACCAAAAAAATTACTTTTCGAATCACGAATTTTTCAATATTTTTTATTCTCAATTTTTTTATTATATATGTAAATAGTGGATTTAATTTCAATCATAGAATTTATTTCAATGTAGTATTGCTAAAGTTGAATGAATTTAACCTTCCGTCAGTCGCGCCTATCTAACTTGCCGGATTAGTTGCGCATGTATCTGATAGATACCTACATTGCTATTTTGAATGAACACTCCTTCTGCCTTAAAAAAACTTCAAATTCAAATTAAACTAAAATATTTGCTGAGGAAAGGAACACAATTTTACAAATATTTCTACAGTGTTCAAGGCACAAATATTTTACACAGGAGAATTTTGTGAGGCGAGATTTTTTCGTTTGAGAATAGCAAGTACTACGTCTTTTTCTGGGTATGTTTTCATTCGGCGAACAGGGGCCATTTTACACAGCTTAATAAATATCCAATTCACCTTTGAAACTGGTAAAAACATGCAAAAAAATATATTTACAAAATTTACTAACGGAGTCGTGTATATCTGTGAGATACAAAATATCAATATTTCAAAAGGAGTTTACTGTACGAAACCAGTTTGTGCACTGCTAGAACAAGTCTAATAAGTGAGGAAGCTACTGGGTCGGTGGGTTGTCAGCACATAAACTAGCTGGTGGGGTGAAATATAAACTCTCCATGTATCTAGACATGCAACTAACTGAAGGTTAAATGAGAAAGTGGCGAAAACCATCCTGAAACTTTTAAATAAATAACAAATTAACAAAAAATCTTTTAAGTTATGCATAAAAACGTGGTAGAAAAATGGGCTCAGAAAAAAACACAAAATCTGAACTTTAAGAAGAATTTACTAGCATTGATATTTTACCGGCCTGTAACAAATTTTACGTGTCGTTGATTACATGAAGTTATTGGGCAAAAGAACGATACTATTGAAGAAATTGCAAATAAATATTTCAATTATGTTCGAAGCCATTATACAGCTAATAGTTTTATAGTATTTAATGGGTATCCCGAAGTAAATAAAAATTTTACCATAACACTAGCAGCATCCACTTCGATGGGTACGAAACAAGCCGAACGTTCATGAAGAAATCTGCAAAGATCCCTATCATATCAAGATATAAGTAAAATACCGTTTTCGCAAGAGAAATTTGTATCCAATCAAAGTAACAAAAACAATTTAATACAAACTATATCAGATAAACTACAGTCAGAGGGATTTTTGTGCAGGCAAGCTCCCGAAGATGCCGATGAATTAATTACAAATATTGCAATTGAACCAGCAAAACACGATGATAAAACTATCGTCGTCGTGGATCAAGATATTGATTTACTAGTACTTCTGCATCAACTTAATTCAAATGATCTCAGTATTTTTTTCCACAAACCAGGCTCAGACAACGAAAAGGATTAATTTTATACGTCTAATTGTTTCAGACACGAATCGTACACAAATATAATAGCATGTATTCACTCTTTTTCGGGTTGTGATACAATTTCTGGTTTTGAAGGAAAAGGAAAGAAAAACAATAGTAAAATCATTATTGTGCATCAAAAATTTATCAAGCCTAGCTAGTATTTTTTTTAAAGATGCAGCCCAAATAACCATTGCAAAAAATGGACCTCAACTTATAGCTGGTATCTTCATAACTAAAAGAATTGATATGCCATTAAATCAATTAAGATTTGAGCATTACCAACTGGTAACTAACAAATCTACATTTAAATTGGAAAAGCTTCCCCCAACTGAAGGAGTAGCTGCACAACACTCCTATATAGTTTATTACCAATTGCAAACTTGGGTTGGTTATTTGGGCAATGAGCCCGATAACAAAAAGCTAAGAAATGGGGCTGGAACGAACATCTAAGTAGACTCGTGCCCAAATTTATCACAGACAGTTCAGACTTAATACCTGATAAATTATTAAAAAGTATTAGCTGCAGCTGTGAAGTTTGTTGTAATAAACAAAGATGTGGCTACCGAAAACACGTCTTAAAATGTACCAATTTATGCAGTAATTGTCATGAAAACTTCTCAAGTAGAGATAAAGAATTATTTGCAGAGCTCAAAGACGTCAGTAATCTCGAAGATTCTTCAAAATTTTAAAATTTTATTGATGAACAATGTACCTGTGAAAGTAGCTGTAATAAACAAAGATGTGGTTGCCGAAAGCATGGCTTAAAATGTGCTAATTTATGCAGTAGTTTTCATGAAAACTGCTCAAATAAAGATAAAGAAATATTTGAAGACAAAAAAATCGGTTCTACGCCGTTTTCTCAGAAAATTTGAGGTTATGCTGAGAAACGCCTGATTTGAAAGTTTTTAGTTTATTTAACATAAAGTCGCTGAGGGTTCCATTCTTAGTAGTCGCAGACGAAATTCTGACACTTTCTCTCAACATGAAATGTACCATATTTACAACTTATGGTTCTCTAATATGAACCTGGCGATGTTCAGTTATAATCTGATAAATATGGTACAAAATAAAAAAAGGTAAATTCCCCTCGTGTAGCTATACTTGGTTTACAAGCGTAAGGATTGACTATAGTAAACATGGCCGCAATAGGTTACATTAGAGAACGTACTTAATTAACAATAACTGAGTAAAACCTTTGTTTAAAATATATACAAACGTTAGTTAAAAGAAAAACAAAAACTGCTACGCAGAACCACTGGAGATCGTTTCCAGGTGGAGGAAAAAATAACACGTATCTAGATGGTACGATACCCAGACGTCAACAAGTGGTGAGTGACTTCGGGGCCAGACGATGGTGGTGGGTTTATAGCCTCCCTAAACCGTGGCACATTTCAGCCTAGACCGTGGTACTTACTAACCTATTCCCTGGATCGCTCTAACCCAGTCCGTGGAACATTCTAACCTAGTTCGTGGACCCTAAAGATACACCCATTTAATTTGCAACTCGGAGATGCACTGAGAGCAACGGAAATCAGATATAATTCACAAAAGATTTACCTCTGACTTGTTGAGGGTTCAATCCACATAAAACTCTAGTAGAATGCTGCAGCTCAATTGACAGGGTCGAGTCTGTCTCTCTAGCAAAGATACTTCCAAAGGAAAGTGGTCAACCAATCTAAAAATTTTTGAAATACGTGGGTAAGGTCGTAAAAGATGGCGCCAATAAGGTTACTTACCCGTACACATAAATTCCGCACAAATGCAGATTAAACTCCCTCCGTGACAACAAAATACTTTGATAAGCATAAACAACCTAAAACGGAGGAAATTTTATCGTTGCCAAAAGTCCAAAATCCACTAAGATGACTTGAATAATTAAGTTTTAGAAAATTATCTGCAGCGCACGCGAAGCTAATAACCACTTTTCATCTTCTTCCTTTTCGTTTCCACCAGCTGGAAGCACAGGACCGCTCCTAGCGGAGAGAAGCCAAACCTCCAATGGCTCGTGGCTCTTGGCGATATGTGGCCTGCGAAACACAAATGTGTGTTGCGGGTCGCATATGCATTAAGCCGGTAACAAAAGGACATTTCCACTAGGAGGTCACGTTTCGCCGAAAATTGCAAAAAACCACTTTCAACCCTTAAACAGCACCCCCATTTCACAATTTGACTTTATCTCGTGTTTAATTTTTTTTCTCTTAATTATAACCTTAACTGATATTTCCGACTGGTCCCTGCTTTTCACAGAAATATTGGCACCAGCCTATACAGGGTGGGGCAATAGTGCGTCGGACCTCGATATCTCGAGTTATGCAATAGCTAGTAATTTTTAAAAAATTGCAAGTAAACTAGATAAAAAGGTCTATAATTGGAAATTATTTTCGAACATACAGGGCGGGCCAAGACGAAATTACAGTACCAAGCGCCTTTTTTAAAATGGAATGTATGTATATCAGTACATTTTTTGAAGTCTCTTTCTAGGTTCTAGTCATTCCTACATTAGCATTGAATATCTCTCAACCACTTGGATGTAATGAATTTTTTTGTTGAAATAATGTGTTTAGTTTCCATTAATTTTCTTTTTTTTTTATTATTAGTTTAAATTTTATTGTTTGGTTTTTTGTTTGTAAGTGCACCAAATCTACTTTTAAATTGTACGCGTTTATTTTCATTATTTGTCCGCGCATGTGAGAGTCTATTTTTTCTCTAACCTTTTTTGGAAAGAAACAAAAAAAAAAACTCTGAAAAAAGGCAGACCAGATATCTCTGTATGTGTGTACCGTGAAACGGTATTCGTCGTTTTCGCTCCGCAATTGTTATTGAAATTTATCCTTTTTTAAAAGTATATGTTTAGCTAAATTATTATCGCTTTTGTACTATTGTTCATGTGTTATTGTTGGTGTGGAGATAATCCAGCTGAAGTACATAAAAGAGGGCCCTCACGAAGCTATCCCAAAGACCTGAAGCAACTCCACTTCAAGATTTAAGATTGGTAAGAGAATTTCTCGACTTATCGCCATATATACATTTCTTTATCGATCTATTACTAGATTACATATACACCTATCTATATATTATAGGAAAATTACGCATACAGCCATTTTTCTCTCTCTGAGATTTTGTATATAATTTTTGTTTCGTTACGCTATTTCTATACATTTTGTTGAAGTCTGTACATACATTTTAGAAAAATAAACAATATAATGATTATGGTATTTGTGGTTTAGATTTCGATGACGCGGAGGATCTTAAGCTCCTGACGAGTTTTCAACAAAATGTATAAAAATCGCGTAACAAAACAAAAATTATATACAAAATCTCACAGAGAGAAAAATGGCTGTATGCGTAATTTTCCTATAATATATAGATAGGTGTATATGTAATCTAATAATAGATCGATAAAGAAATGTATATATGGCGATAAGTCGAGAAATTCTCTTACCAATCTTAAATTTTGAAGTGGACTTGATTCAGGTCTTTGGGATGGCTTCGTGAGGGCCCTCTTTTATGTACTTCAACTGGATTATCTCCACACCAACAATAACACATGAACAATAGTACAACAGCGATAATAATTTAGCTAAACATATACTTTAAAAAAAGGATAAATTTCAATAACAATTGCGGAGCGAAAACGGCGAATATCGTTCCACGGTACACACATGCAGAGATATAGATAGTTTTTTTTGTTTCTTTCCAAAAAAGGTTAGAGAAAACCTAGACTCTCACATGCGCGGACAAATAATGAAAATAAACGCGTACAATTTAAAAGTAGATTTGGTGCACTTACAAACAAACAACCAAACAATAAAATTTAAACTAATAATAAAAAAGAAGAAAATTAATGGAAACTAAACATAATGCAATCTGCAGTTGGATATTAAAAAAATCACCACAGTCACAATTATGGATTTTAAGAAAAACTTATGTGAATACCAGTTACGAGGCATCTAAGTAATGTTTTTGAATCATTTTCATTGCCTAAAAATGTACAGGGTGGCCAAAAATTATTTTTCAATTAAGAACATTTTAAATAGAATTTTCTCAATTTTTTCAAATGGAACACCCTGTATATTATTCAAAGTTGTGATGTAGAAATGAAAAACGAACATTTTTTGTAAGTACTTCCCTGTGGTTAATTGCAAAAATTTTCGTTTTATAAATAAGTGTTTATTTTTCAATTAAGAACTTTTAAATTGAATTTTCTCAATTTTTTCAAATGGAACACCCTGTATATTTATTTAAAAAAAAATTCATTGCATCCAAGTGGTTGGGAGATATTCAATGCTAATATAGGAATGAATAGAGTCTAGAAAGAGGATTCAAAAAATGTACTGATATACATAGCATTCCATTAAAAAAATGCACTTAGTCCTGTAATTTCGTCTTGGCTCGCCCTGTATGGTCGAAACTAATTTCCAGTTATAGACTTTTTTATGTAGTTTACTTGCAATTTTTTTTTAAATTTATAGCTATCGTATAACTCGAAATATCGAGGTCCGACGCACTATTGCCCCACTCTGTATAGTTCAATTTCGGAAAGTTTATATAAACGACTACCATTATTTTTGGATGTACTATCAGCCACAGAAATGTTGGGGACAATTTTGGAACACCTTGTATGTAAAAACCGACAATAAAATTATAAAAAAGATGAAAGTAATACATACTACGTGCAACTTAAATAATAAATTTCAAATTGTGGATCATAGCCTCTCGCTGTAGTAAAATTAAAAAAGTTCTATCTCTTATATGAACCTTTACATTTTCTAACCTCTCTTATTTTTTCGTCTGATTTATGGATGGATTTGATGAAACATTTGCCTTAGAGTGAACGCTTTTGTTTACCTAAATATTTTGAATAAATGGGTGCTTAAAAATTCATGATGAATTATTGTTATCATAAAATTTTAATCGGGTTGTATTAAAAAAATGTACAGAAGGGATTTACGACTCAGCACTGGTATCTTGAAATACGGTTTGATAATTATGCAAAAACACGGTAGGATAAAATATGTTTGGATTCATATTGTTGCTAAACTTAATTAAAATACACACGAAAATGACCCCACTCGCTCAGACCATATCGACTTTTCAATTTTCTGCCTCTGACAGGATAATGCGATGTCTCCTTGTTAGTGTTATTAAATTTTGCACTACTCACAAGAGATAATGAGAAAACCAGATGGATACAAAATTGTATAAAGACAAATAAAATATAAAATACAAAATTACCATTGTTTTCATGACACTGAACAAGAACAAGATAACAACATTAGCTTAAACATTATGTGGTCTAATCTAAATTGTACAAAAGAGAGCCAAATTAGCGTATAGAAAATGTAGCTTCTGTAATGAGTGGTGGAATAATAGTGACTAATTTCAAAATTTCCCTATAACTTTATAGTCAATTATTATCAAATCAAGTGCTTTAAATGGCTTAAAAAAAATTCTAGTGGGTAATGATATATGTTAATAAGAAACAGAATTTAAGTGTTCTTCATATATATAATTAGCCTTTTACAATAACAAAATGGCAGCATTTACATGGAGAAATTATGGAATCGCATGTTTTATTGGCCTTAACTTATATGTTTTTCATCATAGAGTAATAATTGAGAACTCATTTTAGGCTTATTCCATTAAGTTTCATGTTCATTATTACCAATTTTGAACTAGGTGTTATTGATTTGTCAGTTTTTACCATTTTTACATTACACTTCATCAAAAAAATATTGTAATGCCACTTTAAAGCTATGATTTCTACAAAATTACTAACTCTACATAAATTTTACTACTTATTTAGTTATTATTTATTTTTATAAAGAATTATATTAGACTTTTTTCTCTTATAATTCCATTATCTATTGATTCCAATGGCTATTTTTCTGATTTTTTGCGCCCTAGACAAAAGGAAACCCTCACATGGTGTAACGAAGTTCTTAAGACCTTTTTACTACAATTTGTAAAAGAGAATTCTGATCAGCAGATCTTTGCTTCCAAAGTTCAACCCTTGAGTTGTTACTGCTTTAATAATAGTGTACGTAGGTGAACATTTATAATAATAATAATAATAATAATAATAACATCACAGGTAATTACGACCCCTTTGTCCCGGAAAGCTCTAGAAGAAACTTATGATACATTTAGATGAAAGAGACACACACCCAATATCTGTGTATAGTGGAAAAATCCCTCTCACAGTATTTTCCACTTCCACGACCGGGGATCGAACCCTGAACTTTTGGGAGATAGGCAAATGTGCTCGCCTCTCGACCACCAGTCATTTAATATGAAAACTGCAAATATTATTTAAATCAATGATGGTGTTAGACGTGCTTATACAAGGAAGCCAGAACATTACATTAATCACAAAACATGACGTATAGAAACTTTTATATCCAATGTAGATATTATACTCTTGTGACGTGTTTTTCTCGTTCAGTAACGAGAAATAGCTGTCACTTTGACACTTGAGCTTTCTTATTTGTTACTCGGGCGTCTCAGTTCAAGTTTAAAGTGATTGAACAACACTACCCAAAAGTCTGTAAGCTGGACTAAGCAGCTCAGTGAAGAACCGGTCGTTTCCAGTGGGTCAATATGGAAAATTAGCAGTAGTTCCAAAAAAAATAACAAAGTATATTACTCTTCTTCTTGCAATTTAAAACTCCAAGTTAAAAAATATTTATATACACAAGAAACTAAGCACAATTTATACAGATGGTAAAAAGGGGTTAATAAGCTAAAAACAAGATTAGTGGCAAAAGCAGTATAAGCGAGTATAACGTTATAATGAGCAGTAAAATGAATGCTAAAGTGGTTATTAAGTGGGCAGTGCACGGATACCAGAAACTAAGAAGCAAATAGAATTAAAACAGCATTACACGACAGGTTATGAAACAGATCGGAAACTTGGCTAGTGCTTAATGACGTTAAACAATACAGCGAGCTAAGTATCAAGTAATTAGCAATTATTGTGGTTTTAATCGTGAAAGTTTTAGTTCCGGATTCAACAAAATATACAAGACCAAGAAGTTAAATAGCCGAGGTTCCCTACCATGGCATCGCAAGGACTCCCCACTTCTTAGAGACGCGCATGGACCAGTGTTCTGGCTATATGATAGCGAGGAGGGCTGCTTTGAATTACTGAATATACCGGTAAATTACTATTACGTGCGTCAGTTAGTATAAACAAGGCATACTAAATATTGTAATGCCTAGAATCGGTTTCATATAATTATTCTAATCAACTGCGAAAAAGAAACGGATTTAATCGGCCACAGATAACTAATTATTAAATTAATTACTTCAAAGATTAAACAATAATTCCTAGTTTATAAACATTGTTATTTTAAATAAATGTTCGGATACTCAAATAATGATTATTGCCTGGTAATATACTATAATTCGCTTAATGCGGTACAATATGGATTTTATTTTAACAGAAAACAAGAAAATACTTATCTAGAGGGCACAAATAAATATAAATTCTGTGCATATTTTGTTAACGAAAAACGCTTCGTTACACTCTTACGGTGGACATACCACATTTTCTTCATCTCTTAGTAACAAAAATATAACTGACCGCGCAACAATTCAACTAAAATAAGTGACGTCTTGATAATTCAGAAAAGGATCACAAGTACTATGTATTGTAAAATTATGACTTACTCTTACAGAAATCTTTTCAGGCAATTGTATATTTTAACAGTTATTTACATATACATACTTAAATGCGTTATATGTATAGAAAAAAATGCTGAGAAATTTACACAAATCTCAGAAGCAACTAATTGTAACTTAAGATACAGGAACCACACAAGATTATCCCCTCAGAAACTTACTCTATTGGTAAATAACTCCTTTGTAATGCCTATCAGATTGTTTAATAACTAACTTTCCGCTTAAGAAACATTGAAAATGTAAGTACCTTCATGAAATCTGTAAAGTTATTGTTATTAGAGCACATTTTTTTATACAGTACATGAGCTTTTTTTCTACTTCCCTGCTCTATATTAATTGACATCACTCATTAATTTTCTTCTTCACATATAATAATTTTTATATATAATAATTGTTGTTCATTTAGTGTAAATTTACACATATTTTATCAACCATATATTTATAACTTATCTATTTATATACCGAGTGTCCCATATTCAAAGCGACTTAAACTAATGAGAGATGAAACAAAGTTTGCTGACTTCAAAGCACCCTCAAACTTACCAATGAATTCTCACGGTTTTTAAGATACGAAGCATAATTTAGTTTGGGAAATTCTAGAACATGTCTCCATTTTTATGTATTACATTTAGAGTCAATTACATCACATTGTTTATCAGTTTCTGATAAATGTCGAGAAACTGTTTAAAAGTCTATAAATTATTGTACAGAATACTGTCATAATATTTGACGGGGCACGTTTATTGTTACTTCCTAGCAAATATTTGATAATAATGGTGAATGTTAATTAAATTCTGCAAAATACGTGCAGAACTAGTTAACATTATCATTTTATTAATTTTAGTTAAACACTTGTTTAATAATTATTTAATGTATTAAAGTTATTTAAATTCAATTCGAACTGCACGACTATTTACATTGTACAATGAAAAAACCATTAAATCGTAATTCATAACACTGAAATAATAAAACACTAGTTATTTAATACACTGATGCACTTAATTAAAATTATAATAAATTTTCGATATGAGCACACCCAGCGTCAATACATTTTTGTGAAGGCTTGAAAAGAGTTTTCACCGATCTATCGATTACAACCATGTTATATCTAATATTGACACATACATCAAAATTTTGTTCTGTAATTGTTCCCGGATATTAATATTTTCACTGCACACATCTGACTTCAAGTAGCCTCATAAAAAACAATCCATAGGGGTGAGATGAGGAAATCTTGTTGGCCAGCTAACCGGACCTCCTCTACTAATTCGTCTTTTGGATTTGTGTTGATTAAGGTGCTCCATCTGAAGTACAGAAAATGGGGTCCAGCTTTATAGTACTGAAATAAATTACCTCTGATTTGCTGCGTTCTAATAAATTTAGTAAAACATCTATTAAAGAATTTATGTATACTTCATCGATCAGTCTCTTTTCAAAAATGTGAGGAATTGTTAGGTAGCTATTGTATATTCCTCACCAGACGTTTATTTTAAATCTCTATGAAAAGGATATAAACTAGGGCCAATAATTCGAATCAGTAAAGGAATGCTGATGGCCCATGTATTGGCGGAGTGGCACATGCTTTTAGTATGCTTATGGCAGTGCGTGTGCGGCTGTCTTACCTGTCCGCTCCATTCTTGTTGGTCACAATTACTGACTCGAATCATTGACCCAGGTATACATTTTATTTTTGAAAAGTTCGCCATACTCTTGTTCCGGAAATTGTTAACTGATGATTCATTTGTCTTACGGTTACAATTGGATTCATACGAACCATCTCGAATTTCGAAAACCTCTGGGAAAATGTACACGTTTTGCCTGTAAGGGAAATTGCCCATATTTGGTATCAAATTAAAAATATTTTATGATTTGGTATTTGGCGATTTCGAAAACTTCTTCTATATTCTTCTCTGCAGGTCTTCTGCCGATCTTGCCGCTAATATCATACAAATAAATCATATCTGCATACTCTTCAGTTGTAAATTGGAATGGCATCTTAAAATTATTATATTTGCAAATTTAATACTTTCATGACTCAAACAACTTATTTTATCATTTTAAACTTAACTTCCAAAGTACTAGTCTATGTCAACTTAAATCTAAGACACTCTGTATATATTATTAATTTTATGCACAATATTATATTTATTTATACTTTGATTTATATCCATATGTTTGACAATTCTAATATTTTGCATTCAAAAGTGATATAGAAATACAATTTATTATTGAACATAATATATATTTTGACATTTTCTTACTCAAGTAATGTATCTGAAAATTCAGAATGATGATTTTACATTCTGAATATAAAGTTATTACAAGCTAAGTAAAAATTCGAATAAACTGATGTTAAAAAGTATCGAAAATCTGCCAAACATTTAAACCGCATATATCTTGTCTAGGACGATAAATATTTGATCTCGCACAACCGACATATGCAGATTTTATTCAATTTCACATACTTTGCCAAGGATTTTGTGTAAACTTCCAGTCAATACGTATTTTTTTCCAGTTTAATGAATCCCCTGTCAAAGATTATTCTTCTTTTTGTACAGGAAAATCGACAGGGATAGTGACAAACACGAGGATAACTCATGCCACGCCCGCGGCCTTATACGGGCATTCTCCTTCTCGCTACTGGGAGGATGATTCCAAAGTCCCTCCGGCTTCCCGTAAATCCTGCAAGGATCTAGCACGCCAGCTTATTGAGAACGATCCAGGTCGAAATATTAATGTGAGTATAAATATATTTTTCCTATTTCTGACGCCCGCATTTTAAAATTATTTAAGGATCTTGCGAATGTAGTCCAGGACTCATCAATCATTTTTATTCAATAAGAGAGAATTATGTCTTTAACGGATTTAATTCTGTCTAATGCCTATTTGCAATTAGAAAAGTATACACTTGAGCTATATTTTATGGTAATGATATCTCGTTTAGAATCGCAGCACATCAGTTAAACGCCAATCATTAACATTAACAATACCCTTGTTGTCACTGCATATATTTTTTTAATTTAATGAGTATTAAAATGGCCTTGTTGTCCAATAAATTTCGCACTTCTTTAAGAAGAATAAATTAATTATCTTAAAATATAAATCGATATCTTGAAATTTATTTACAGCAGCTATAAACAATAGGTCTGTCCACAAAAAACTAATTTACATTAAAAGTAGCGAAAGAAAAAGACTTTTACCCAATAATAACCATATTAGAGCTGTGGTTGAAAAAAGTTATTGTTTCATAAATCACTGGAAATGGAAGACCATTGGATATGGATATAAAAAAGTGGTGAATACTTTATTTTATTTATTAATAAATAGTGAAAGTTATTAAGTTCTTTTATTCCTGTTGCTGAATGCACTTTCTTTATTATTATCAAATATAAAACATCTAATATGGTAAATTTTAAAATGTGCTGTGCATATAAACGTCATATTTTTAAAAAACAGGTGCTTTTTTAAAATATTTATTATTATAGCTTAATATAAAATAAAAAAGGATAACTGAATAGCGACTTCTAATTACTGTTTGGAAATTAACTTTTTTCAGATTTTGTTTACAATGATACTGAGTATATAAATCAAGTTTCAGGTTAGCGGACATAAATTTCGATTGAGCTATATTTTCGTGTCAGGTATATTTTATAAAGGAAGCAGTAGACAATAAATACGGGAAGCCAAGCACCGATGACAGTTCCCAATGTATAAGAGAAAATTTAAAACACTGAATAATAACAAAACGACTCTATAGGGGACCAGTTATTATTTTTTTCTATAAAAGATATATGAAACGGGCTGAAAACTTTTTTACGTGGAAATTTTATAGCTTGATAGCAGACAAGCTGACAACTTGTAATTAAGGACAACCTAATAAAAAAGGTTAATATAGCGTCTGTTTATTTTTCGAGGGCCATACCAAAATATTTTATTTATTTTATTTATTTATTTATTTAACAATACACTGCCCAACAGAAGATTCCAATTACTGGGCAGGAAATTACAAGTAAATGATTACAAATGTTTACAAATTACAAGTAAATGTTTACAAAATATAAGAAAGAGAAATGTAGGAATACCAGATAATTAAAAACAGAAATAAAAACAAAGCTAAGTTTAAATTTATGCAATTGACCTTTTTATCTCAGCTACATTGCAGTGGAAAATATCAAACCGGTCTTGAAGATTATTATAGTTTTCACACATTTTATATAGTGGCGAGAATTTCAGAACGTTAGTTCTGGAATTCGGCAGATAAAATAGTGAGTTTTCTTAGAACCGGGTCTAGGTATTCGAAAATTTAATAAGTTCAATATAGCGCCGCAATCTCTTATATTATGTAATACTTTAAAAATAAATATTTGCTGTGCTATAGTTCTGCGTGTCGCTAGGCTTGAAAATGACAATCTATTTAAAAGTGTAATATGAGGAAAACCAATAGCAGCGTAAACACCATCTTGTTATCGCATAATGTTTTTAAGAAGCGCCTCTGAATTCTCTCTATGTTTTGTATATGTATGTTATAGTGAGGAGACCAAATAGTTGACAAATATTCCAATTTGGATCGAACAAAAGATTGATATAGTAGTATCAGTGTGTTAATGTCATTAAAGTCGTGTGAACACCTTATTATAAATCCGAGTGTTCTAAAGCTTTCACTTGTGATTGTATTTATATGACAATTAAATGATAGTTTACTGTCAAATGTTACACCGAGGTCACGAAATGTTGATGGACCTGTGAGCACTGAATTTTCTAAGCTATATTTAAATTCGATATATATATTGATGTTTGTTAGTAAATGTAAGAGCATTATATTTTCGTATATTTAACTGCAATTTGATTAAGTTACACCATTCACTGATTTTATCTAGAGCACTTTGTAAAGCCACCCAATCACTTTCATCATTTATTTTATTATACAATTTCATATCGTTAGCATATAAAAGACACTCAACACCCAATTCAACTGTAATGTCATTAATGAAGATGTTAAAGAATAATGGCCCTAACACAGACCCTTGAGGTATACCTGAAGTAGATACAAATTCAGCAGACCGTTGACCATAGTATTCGATATGGTGGTGTCTATTTTCCAGATATGATTTGAAAAAAAAACAACAAATTTCTTGAGAAGCCAAACTTCTGAAATTTTGAACATAGAATACCATGATCAAGTCTGTCAAATACTTTAGTGAAGTCTGTGTAAATTACATCAACTTGTGAGTTACCGTCTATAGCCTCAGCTATATATTGGACGATACAGAAAAGATTGGTTGAAGTAGATCTTCCCTTGACGAAATCGTGCTGATATTCAGTAATGTGATTCATCGCATAAAAAAATGTTGGGTCATATAATAATATTTCGAAGGCTTTAGAGAAATTGTTGATAATCGTTACAGGTCTGTAATTCTCAATATTATTTTTTTCTCCTTTTTTATATATAGGGATTATTTCAGAGCATTTTAAAATATCGGGAAAATTGTTTGATTTAATGGCGAAATTAAATAGAAATACAAGAGAAGTTGTAAAAACACTAACAAAATCATGTAATATAAAAGCAGGAATTTTATCGGGGCTCATCGTATATTTAGGCTTGATTTTTCTTAAAGAATTCAAGACTTCATATTCAGTAAATTGTTCAATTGTTAAAACATCGGTATTTGTATCTTCTACATTGTCCGTAACTGAGACATTAGAGGTGCAAGAATATTGAGCAAAGTCATTTACTAACTCTTTATTGCCTACTAAACGTTCATCTCCGTAATGCATTGCTGTTGGTAAATTGCTGCGAGTTTTCTTACTGTTAATAAATTGCCAAAACCTATTGGGGTTGATATTAATATCTTGCTTAATATATAATGTAACAGAATAAAGCTTTAGAAACCATTATCCCATTTTTTTGTAAGCTATATTTCAGTAAAAACAAATTTGAAATCCATAGCCTACTTTGTGAAATATGTTACAAAAACCTGACAAATAGGAAAACCACAAACGGTTATAGCTTTCTTATTTGAGGAGATATGAAAAAAATTAAAGGGATGGAAGTTGACGAAAAAGACAATAACAATAATGATGTGTATTAAAAAATTCGAAAAACGCATTTGGCTTTGACATACGCTCTTATGCAAAAATGAAAAGAACAAATCTCAGAGTAGACCATGACACCGCTAATTCCGTTCATTTTTTCTCTTTCCAACGATATAAAACATGCCACAAAAATTTTCACTGATAGTGTCAATATTTAATATTTTACGAAATCACAATCTTAAGATCTCAGAAATAGAATACGTGTTGAATGTCGCAGATTACATATTGAAGTTCTTCAAAATGTATGCATCCAAGGCTAACGGAGGTAACTTCGAGCATGTGAAGTAATAAATAATGTTTTTAGTTTTTTTATTGTTAGTTGTTGGTTGTCATTCTTAAGTATTAGTAGTTATATATTGGTAATTGTTATTTATTTTTAATTATTATTTAAATATTATTGTTGAGCATTATTATCATTAATTAACTAAAGATATGATTTAATTATTTGTTTTTATAAAAATGAATTCATTCTTATTTAAAATAAAACTTTCTTTAGTTAAAACATCAAACTGTTTCTAAATGTTTACTTCTCATCAGTGCCATATACGATCCTCGATGAATCCCCCTCTCTTTCGAGTTAGATTCCCCTAGGTGATAGTACCACCATGGAAATGTAGAATGGGACTACTACTCGCCAAAAAAAAAAAAAAAAAATTATGAAAACAATTTTACAATAATTATTTATTAATATCTACAATTATTCACTACAGCTGTATTTGTCAGTCATGAGGGAGGTAGATTTATAAATGAAATATCAGTGTATACATCTCTAGTACCAGATAAAGATCTTTGGTTAGATCCTATTTACTTTAAATCTGCAAATAATGATATCAAATGGCAAATTGCAAATGCAAAGATATATCACGCAAAGTGACAACAATTCTTTCAATAATACTTTTATGTGTGAAGTCGCAATCTATTTTCCATTAGGTAAATAAGGATATAAAATATAACCCCGTAGTGACATGAAAATAATTGTAAATGTAATTTTCAGCAACTATGCGCTTTAATATGTCAAATAAATTATTTGCTAATGACATAAATTAGACTTGCCTCTGCTATCACGAGATAATCACAAATGAATATATGACGCTCACAAAAATTAAATATCATCAGGACGCTAAATCCTTTTAAAACTACATTTGTATTTATAATATCATTTTATATTTGTCAACAGAATAACAAAGCTTTTTAGCTCCGTTCTATTCTATTTACATAGTTATTACATCCGTATGGAATAGAAAAATAATTATATTGGCATTTATACAAGTTGTCCACAGGTGTATGGAAGAGCAAAAAGTTGACGATTTTTACTAAGAAACATCGTTCCTCGTAAAATGAGCATCTCAGATAGAGCCATCACACCCATATAACTCTTGATATTGAAACAACTTTTGATTTTTCTTTAATTTATTAGAAGGTATTTTATGCAAAGGGCTCTAGACTACGTCAAAATCAGGAGGTGGAGGAGAACTGAGTTTTAGAATAAAACAATAAAACAACATGTTACATAAAAAAAACATTCCGTAACTAGATGAATTTGTATATAAATAAAGCAATAGCTATAATAATAATAATAAATAATAAATACACCACAGATAATGACGACCCCCTTTATCCCGGAAGGCTCTTGAAGAGCCTTGTGTGGGAGAGGACTCCACATTTAAAGACAAGGGACACACACCCAATATCCGTGTATAGTGGAAAAATCCTTCTCACAGTATTTTCCACTGCCACGAGCGGGGATCGAACCCGGATCTTTTGGGTGAGTGGCAAGTGCGCTCACTTCTTGACCATCAGCTATGATAACAAAATTTCAGTTACTCAAAACAATGTCCGAAGTTAATCCTGGAATTTATAACTCAAAATTAACTGTACTTGATTACATCGATCGAGATCTTTATAATTATTAACTGTGCAATAGTAATGACATTAAAACCACTACATTAACGAAACTTAAAACAAACAACAAACACCACCACCGAAATTAGAAAAACATGCAATATTTTATTATTACAACTATTACAGCTGCAGAATTAACTGAAACTTGTTTAAAGATAGGGATACTTAAACAAATTTTGCCAAAACACAATAAACGGCATTTCAAGTAGTATTTATAAAAAGTAGGTACATGCTGACACCTTTCCAAATATATTATTTACATCGCAAACAGAAATGTTGGGCACCACTACTTTTAATGTTTTTATTATACCCTGGTAAAAGCTAAAAATAGGGAGTCGTAGCAATGATCTTCTTACATTGTCTCTAAGAACTCGCACTATACCGAAAGATAGAAATGTTGCTACTTATTGTAATATGCCAAAAATTCACACAATACACGTGAAGCTAGATTGAATTGTCTTTGAAAATTCGCACTCTAATATTCTATTTATGGTAGTCTATTAAAAATTGCATTACGCACTTAAGAAGGTCTCGGTCGAGAAAACATAATTTTCAACAAGGAAAGCTTATAAGTCACTACATATTGGTAAAAATCACAATATTGTTAATCAAAGACATAAAATCATAACAGACTTAACATTACTTGTGACGTGGCTCAATTCACTACTTCTACAGTAGAGGAAGTTAGCCGTAGGTCGGTCTCCCCCCACCACTGACCTTGACCTTGACCGTGCACCTGTGGTCCGTTCCTTCAAGGCCACGGTGGCACCGTAGGTTCGCATAGCATATACCGTGACCTTGACCTTGGACGGCCGCAGTGCGTTTCGACTTCAAGGGCGCAGTGTTGCTGTTACCCAGAACGATCACTTGCTGTGACCTTGGCCTTGGCTAACACTATTAGAGAATGCAAGGACGGAGCTTCCTCCTTGCCACGCAACTCGTAATGTGCCGTGGTTTGATATTTTGTGACGTAGTATATCTTTTCTATAAAAGAGTGAAAGGAGTTAATATGGGATCATTCTTAACGTCAATTTCCTAGAGTAAAGAAGCAAATATGTATTCGTGCAGTTTTTGTGGTGCAAGCTTCACTCGCAGTGACAATATGCGACGTCATCAGAGGGAGGCGTGTAACAGTTTAAATGGTAATGGACCGCCAGCAAAGAAAGTGAAATTGGATTCGAATCCATCAACATCGGTAATTATGCAGACGTGTTATAGCTGTAATGTGACTTTAACAACTAACCAAATGAAGTCTCATAAAAGAACACTACAACACAGAACAAATTCATGTGTACGTTTGATGGATGGTACAGAAATTGTTCGCAGTGCTTTCAAATATAGAATCATAACATACCGAGTGCATAGTGATAATGAGAAACTGGACTATATAATATTTTTCAACGAAATTCGACATAAAATATTGAATTTACTAGAAGAAATATTATTACTTCATAAAACTGTGAAAGTAAACATGGAGACATTTGCCAGCTATATATTACAAGCACAAGAAATAGCTGAAATTAAATCGTTTAATACGTGTAATAAAATATTGGATCAAGGTGTGGATTTAAACATTGCACTCGACACTTTTATAGACATGATGGTTGCGCAAACTACTGAGTTCCAAGAGCGTGATTCTGGTATGTAAATATCTTCTGGTATGTGGAATAACAATTGACATTTTTTTTTTTATTTTTAGGGTGGGCCCTCGAACAAATAAAATTTGTTGAAATTAATATAAACAAGTACAGTCCAATGGGTGGTTCATCATATATCAAGTTACCAAAGTTCATCGCAAATAAGAAGGCCGTAGTGAATATAGAAAACCAGGACCAATACTGTTTTGCTTGGGCAGTCACTTCAGCATTGTATCCTGCAAATGGTGGTACATCTCAAATGTCATCTTATCCACATTATTCAAGAGTTCTAAATTTGACAGGTATGAATTTTCCAATGAAATTGAGAGACATTTCAAAATTTGAGGAATTGAATAATATATCTATTAATGTGTATGGGTTAGAAAAGAAATTCGAGAATAATAAAGTAAAATATGATGTTGTCGGACCTTTGCGTTATTCTCAGAAGAAACTACGTATTCATGTTAACTTATTATTAATTTCCGCGGAATGTGATCAGAATCATCATTGTAAATCGGATTGTGCTAAAACTCACTATTGTTGGATAAAAAATTTATCTGGATTAGTATCAAATCAAATATCCGCTCACGGACATAGAAAATATTTTTGTGATGGGTGTTTGCTGTATTTCTGTAACGAACGTCAGCTAATGTCTCACCAAACAAATGATTGTAATCATATTTACACTACAACACCATCGACACAATTTCGGGTTGATAAATATGGGAAACGTGTACCGGAAAATATATTAAAATTTGAGAATTTTGACAGACAAATGCAAGTACCATTTGTAGTATATGCAGACTTTGAATCCATTTTGAAACCGATAAATACTTGCGAGCCAAATCCTGAACGCTCTTATACCAACAAAACGTTTATTCATGAACCTTACTCTTTCGCGTATTACATAAAATGTTCCTTTGATAATAGCATTTCTAAATTTGAACTATATCGCGGATCTGATGCAGCAAAAGTATTTGTATCATGTATAGAGGCTGATTTAAGGGAAATTTATAATAGATATATGAAAGATGTAATCCCCATGTCCCCGCTTACAGCGATAGAAAGAGAAAATTTTGACAATGCAACCATCTGTGGTATATGTGAGAAGCCTTTTGCAGAAGGTGATATAAAGGTGAAAGATCATTGCCACTTAACTGGTAAGATACGATTCGGTGCCGCGCACTCGATCTGTAATTTAAATTATAAACTACCAAATTTTGTACCTATCATATTTCACAACATGAGTGGATACGATATTCACTTATTTGTAAAAGAGTTATGCGCTCATAAAGATAAAGTTGACGTAATACCACAAAACAAAGAAAAATATATATCTTTTACAAAACATCTTTACATGCATGATTACGTTACTGACAAGGGGGAAACAAAAAATAAATATTTGCGGTTACGTTTCATCGATAGTTTTAAATTTATGTCAGCATCACTACAAAATTTAGGGGAAAATTTAAATGAAGGTCAAATGGTTACAATGAAGAACTTTTTTACCGATAATGCAAAATTTATTTTAATGCGACGGAAGGGTGTATTTCCATATAGTTTCGTAGATAACTTAGAGAAATTAAATAATCGTGTTCTACCCACCAAGCAGGAATTCTATGACAGCCTAAATGAAACACATATATCAGATGACGATTATGAAAGGGCTAAAAATGTGTGGGAATTGTTTGAGTGCCAGAGTTTGGGTGACTATTCAGACCTGTATTTAAAATCAGATGTCCTTCTTTTGTGTGACGTATTTGAAAATTTTCGTAAAATTTGCGTGAATAAATATAAATTGGATCCAGCTCAATATTACACAGCTCCAGGTTTATCTTGGGACGCTATGTTGAAACTAACAGCGGTAGAACTTGAATTGTTAACAGATATCGATATGATACATTTTTTTAAAAAAGCTATACGCGGTGGTGTCAGCCAGTGTACAGAAAGGAAGCATATCGCAAATAATAAGTTTGTACCCAATTATGATCCCTCAGAACCGTCGTCATTTATCACATATCTTGATGCTACGAACTTATACGGTCATAGTATGTCCCAAGCATTACCAACAGGGGGATTTGAGTGGCTGTCCGAAAGAGAAATTATCGACTTAGATGTTACTAATATTTCAGACGAGAGTCCACACGGGTATGTTTTTGAAGTAGACATACATTATCCGCAAGAGTTACACGATTTACATTCAGATCTCCCTTTCTTAGTAGAAAATATTATACCCCCCCAATCAAAATCAAAATCACCAAAATTAATCCCAAATTTGAATGATAAGAGACGATATGTTGTGCATTATAGAAACTTGAAACAAGCCATTGAAAATGGTTTAATGGTGTTAAAAACCCATAGAGTACTTAAGTTCAAGCAGTCGCCCTGGTTAAAAAAATACATCGATTTAAATACGCAAATGAGAAATTCAGCGACCAATAAATTTGAAAAAGACCAATATAAATTAATGAATAATGCAGTATTTGGTAAAACCATGGAAAATGTTGATAATAGAAGAGATATAAAGTTGATTACTCATTGGGAAAATGTTAGAAGAACTATAGGTGCAAACGCATTAATCGCTCGTCCAAATTTCAAATCTTGCACAATTTTTTCTGAGGATTTTGTAGCGATTGAAATGAGCAAATTGCAAGTAGTCTATAACAAACCAATTTACGTAGGATTTTGTATTCTTGAATTATCGAAGACGGTACTGTATAATTTTTTTTATGGTGTTATTAAACGTCAATTCGGTGCTAATGCTTCTTTGTTGTACACCGACACCGATTCCTTAATTATGAAAGTTTATACAGATAACTTCTATGACTTTATTGTACAAAATCCAGAAAAATTTGATACTTCTAATTACAGGGAGGGAAATAAATTTAATATTCCAAAAGGCTCGTCTGTGCTTGGGAATATGAAAGACGAATTCCCCGAAGATCCTATTATCAGCTTTTATGGTACTGGAGCGAAAGCGTACTACGTGCAATCGGTCGGTAATGAGTTGAAAAAAGCCAAGGGAGTAAAGAAATCTGTGATTGAAAAACAACTTACAATAGATGACTACAGAAAAATTGTTGAGCAGGGCGGGTTAATATTTCGTAAAATGAATACTTTCAGAAGTCACTTGCATGATATCTATACAGAGATGCGGAATAAAGTTGCTCTTTCTTATTATGACGATAAACGTTTTGTGATTCCCAATACCACTAAAACTCTACCCTGGGGTCACTCAGACATAACATTTTTTCAGAGTGAACCAGAGCAGAATTTAAAGTGGTTAATATCAGCCTTAAATAGTGTCGTTGAACGAAATGTTTTAAAGGATGATGATAAACTAGATGTGTTACTCAAAGCAATGAATGAGTTGAGTGATTAATTGTTAATAATGTTTCTACTTGTTAACGCAAAGGTCGACAATTATAATATTCAATTGAAAAATTCATTGTGATATTTCATGTTATGTGTAAGCCGAAGTAAGAGATATTTGTATGAAATAAAATGTTAATTTATAAATAAAGATTTAAATTACTAAATGGTATTTTTATTGTATGAGTACTGTAGGCAATAAGATAGAGAGAGACGATAGGAAGAGTGGGGTGGGAAGTAGGGGGTTAGTTAGAGTGTGTAGGGAAATAATTTGAACCAATAGGAACAAGAGTGGTAGGGAGTGGAGGGGTTAGTTCAGCGTTATGGGCTTCAGAGATGCTACAAAGATTCTTTCCGTCTCCAGCTCTCGAGTTGTAAGGAAGTGTGCAAAATAGTGCTGTCTGCTCTATTCCTAGCATTCTTTGTGTTCTGTGTTTTGTGTTTCGTGCCCGTTTCTCGTGTCCGTTTTGTGTTTGTTGTGACAATGGTAGGACAAAAAAAGATTGGTGTTTCTGGTGGTAGCGGTAAGGGAGGCGCTTTGTTGAGTGCTGTGGCTGCATACTTAATTAATTATATGCCAGGGCAAGACGACAATGGCGACGCTTGTCCGGGTAATGGTGTGGCGAACAATGGCGACGCTTGTCCGGGTAATGGTGTGGCGAACAACCAGACGAGCCCTGGCGTGGGTGACAATGGCGACGCTTGTCCGGGTAATGGTGTGGCGAACAACCAGACGAGTCCTGGCATGGGTTTACTACCGGATATTGAAATCCCGACGGATTTGACCGATTTGAACGATGATTTGCTGGGTGATTTCGATTTCTCCGAATTGGACGCGCAGGCTTTGGCTTCAGATGAAGCCAGAGCTAGTACATCTAATGGAGAGGCCTACCCGAACGCCGCGTGGTCTAGGTTCCCTACGGTTACGGAGACAAATTCTGAGGACGAATTTCAACCTGCCCAACCAAAGATTTATTCGCAGAAAGGCCAAAAGAAGATGACGACGCATCCTTCAACATCTACAAAGCAGCCGCAGGTAGAGAATACCGAGAAAGATGATGACGTGTCGATTCTTAGAAGAATTTTATCGGCGCAAGCATCTGTACCTGCTCGCCTGAGCCCTATTCCCGATGTTGGCTCAGACGAGGGGCAGGTAGAGATACCTGAAAAGCCTAAGAAAGCAGCAGCTAAAAATAAAAAGCCGTTATCGGGAAGGAAACCGGTGGTTAAAAAAGCTGCTGCAAAAAAGTCGGTAGCTAAGAAACCGAAAAAAGATGCTGCAAAAAAGCCGACGAAAGTGCAACCGGTATGTTCGAGCGCGCCGTTGCCAGGATGCTCTCATGCGGTGTTGCCAACGCAGGAACCCCGTAACCGTGCTCTGGTTGTGAATGAAAGTGATTCTGATTCACAATCGGAGTTATTCTCCCAAGAAGAGCAAAATGAAACTTTCAAAAATTTCTTGAACATGTATGAACAGTTGCAGCGGGAGGATAGGGAACTTAAAAGTGCAACTGATGATGACAGCAAATTAAAGGATCACGCGCAGTCCCTCAAAAGGAAGGCGGAGATGTTGAATTCTCGGGCCGATGAAATGCTCAGAGGCATTGCGAAGCGTCGCAAAGCCTCTGAGAGATGTACAAGGAAGCTAAATGCTATAAAAAAGAAACTGGGAATAAGGTAGTGCGTAAACACACTACAGAATGTTGCATTAAAAATGTTTGTACATAAATTTAGTATTAGGTTAGGGTTAAGAGAAAAAATGTAAAAAAATATAAAAGTAAAAATGTAAAACTGAAAAAAAATGAGGTTAGATTAGGTTAGAAAAATGTAAAAAATTGAAATGTAAAAAAATAGGTTAGGTTAGAAAAAATGTAAAAAAAAATTTAAATGCAAAAATGTGAAAAAAAATTAGGTTAGGTTAGGTTAGGTTAGAAAAAATGTAAATGTAGAAAGTAATAACACCCCCCCCAACCCCCCTCCAACCCCCCCCCCCCAACCCCCCCCCCCGCGTCACGCGCTGGGTTATGGTTAGTTCAGGTTTATATATAAAAAAAAAAAAAAAAACGGGTCAAAAAATTAAAAAAAGGTTTATGCGGGCGAAGCGACCGAAGGCTGCAAGCGTCGCCCCCGCCTCTGCCAAAACCCCCCGCGCCCACCCACCCACCCGGGGGGGGGACCAAGGTAGCGCAGTGGTATAGCGGAAAATTGTTATTTAATTTTATAATTATAATTTTATAATTCTATAATTTTATAATTATAATTTTATAATTCTATAATTTTATAATTCTATAATTTTATAATTTTATAATTTACGTGTTGAAAAAAATCCCTGCAAGTGCTAGGGATTGAACTACCAAACCTTCGTTCACAAAGTTTACAAAGCAAGCCACGTTACCACTGGGCTACCTTGGTCCTAGGAAACTCTTATACTTTACTCTTATACTTACCTATAACGCGAGTTTATATATATATTTCATGGAATTTTTGGTAAATTGTGTATTTAAGTATATAATTAGATTAGAACTGTTGTATTCATCGTAGATGAAATAAAAAATAAATTTTAATACATTTATTTATACACAAATATTGGACAAAAAAAAAAATATATATATATATATATATAAACAACTGAAAAACTTCCAAAGTACACTCAGACACGCGTAAGGGGTCATTTTCGACTAAACTGACCACTGGGAATCGATTCCGATAATTTCCGAATCGATCCGAACACTACCGAACGCGTTATTCACTGTTTTGTCAAGGATTGGGGGAATAAAAAAATCAAAACACGTTTCAGGGGAGTTCACACATGCAAAGGCTGCAATTTTAAGCGAAAAGCCGAACTCATGCCGAACACTCCCGAAGTTTCCCGAAGCCACCCGAAGACGCCCGAGGACACGCGAGGTATCGTTTTCGACTAAATCGATCACTGGGAAGCGATTGCAACCACTTTCGGAGCGATACGACTAGCCGTTCCGGGAAAAAGTCTGCTGCGGCAAAACTAAAGGTCGGAAGTGAGTAGAAACGGTACTGGAGGACAACTGTGACCTCGATACACCTTTTGCAACACTTTTGACCGACAGTCCAAATACGAATAACCAATTTACTTAAATAAGTACCCCGTTATTTCTTATATTAAAGCAATTTTTTATTCTTTACTTTACTACTGTTATTTATTGTATATGAAATGAAATAAAAAAAGAATAACTCTTAATACATTTATTTATAAATAACAAAAATATATATACATAAAATAAAACAGAATTATCCGTCCGAATCATGCTCCACCAGAATGACTGCATCCTCATCTTCATCGGCAGATTCCTCCACCAGAATGGCTGCATCCTCATCTTCATCGGTAGATTCCTCCACCAGAATGGCTGCATCATCTTCCGAGTCAGACGATTCCGCTGTGTCCGTCGATGATTCCTCCAGAATTACTCCATCCATCTCGTCTTCGGAATCATCATTGGGCACAGTGTCCATCGACCATGTGGACGGAGACCTCTCCAATGGTTGGTATTCTTCTGGTGAGGTGGTGCTATCTGCTACACCACCCCTTGTCGCCTCTCTAACGCGCTGCAGGTAGGCACGATACCTTTCGCACAAAACGAACATGGTTGAAGTGGAAGATACAGTATTGTCTTGTACTTCAGACATGTTGGAGCGTAGAAAGTAAACTGAGGATGGTGAGGGCTTTCTTATGTATATATAGCCCCTACCACCACCCCCACCTCATCACTCCCCACCTCACTACTCACACAAATAAGAGTAGAAAGTGTCCTAATACTCATATTTTTAACACCATCAATATCAATAGCACTGTCAACATAAGCAATAATCGAAGTGAAACACAGATTTCTCTAGTAACATTGTGTTACTTACATTTAAATATTTAGTAAATAAAACAAAAAATAAGATTCAATTTAACGTTTATTTAACACTTAAACTAGTTATATAATATTTACAATAAACTAAAAATTAAATATATACATTTATTTATCACTAAAACTAATTACATAATTATTTACAATAAACCAAGAGATATATACATATTTACAAAAAAAAACTACAAATTATCTGTCCATATTGCAAATATTGCAGATTTCCACTCGCCTAATCTGATAGAGTGGATCTCTGCAAGATTTGCAATATCCCCGCCTGCCTCTCATTATCCTTGTAGTGGCATGGTAGTCCACATGACGATGTCTCCCAGGATCCACCCTAGACTGGTATCCCAGAAAACATCCGTGGCAAAGATTGTATTCCATACCACCCACTACTTGGACCGCAACAAAGGTCATGGTGGTGCAGAAGATGCCATCCATCGGGTTCACCCTTGCTAAATATTCTGATGTTATCCACCGCTGCCCTCTTTGGTGGGGAACATCTACGACGATACCCTCATCATCACTTGAATCGTCTGCACCCTCTTCAGCGTCAAAAAATTCCTCATCGTCTTCCTCGTCGCTTTCCTCATCGCCTTCCTCATCGTCTTCAACTTCTACCTCGTCGTCTTCGGGAGCAGCCAAGTCGTCCTCTACCTCTTCAAGGTACCATATATTGTTGAGGACATCTAGGGATGCTAACCAGTCCAGGAATCTGAGGTTAGCCCAACCAGCAGGTACAGCAGCCATATTAATACTTGGAAACGAATATATAAGACAGTAGACGGAATGATCAACGTTGAAGTTTGCAAAGCAACTGATCTAACGTGGAGTTACACCTCCTCTTTTAAACATGTTGCTGGTGACGTCACATCATCTCTAACGACATACCATGGCTCTAATATCGGCAATTCCAGCGACTACTTAAACAAACAAGGCCATGAGGAGGAACTCAGTTATTATTCAGCTGTCATACCGTACACTTGTTTTTAAAACAGCAATGTCTTGTCCAAGAGAGTGGCAATCGAAACCAACAATCGCCGTATATCCATATAGTATGGATGGTGCAATTCTGTGCTATAATTGTTCCCAATTCTGGGCAAAGCAGCAAATTAATCCATGTACTGGACTATGTTCAAATTGTATAAAAGAAAATCCAGTGCCAGTGAATACCGTCCGAAAAGCAGCATCACGTGAGCGTCTGGAGCAAGAGTGCTACAAGTGTCTACAACCCACGACTCGTACAAATTTTGGAATTATCCGAGATGTTTGTGAGACATGCAAGGTGGAGCACCCATTGAGGCAGCGGTGTCTGGTTTGCAACAAGTACACTGGTGATTGTTGGAACAATATTTGCAGCAAATGCAGAGACGAGAAGACATACAGTGTTTTACTTTGTGAATATGTTGGACATATTTATGGAGGTGTGATGAAACACAACAGAGAATGTTTCTGTCAGGAAGCGTTACTGTCGAGACGGGGGGATTTCATCTGATTAATTCCATAAATATGTATTTGTATTTTTTCTGTATTATATACGTTTTAAATAAATATATTTAATCTATAATTCGTTGTAAATATTTTCTTCTCAATAAAATTTATTAAAATGATTTTCTTGATTTCATCTAATAATTTTTAGGAGTAAAAATTAATTCAAAAATTTTAACAAATTTGCATTTGTATATATTTTTTCGTTAATGTGTATATAATTACTAAGGCTTTGGAGTCTTATATGGGGAAAATAAATAAAACAAATATTAATGGAATACACACATTTTATTATGAAATTTCTAAACATAAGTAAAATATTAGTTGTTATAAATATACACATTTTATATAAAGAATGTGACAATATTAAATAAGAGCTGCTTCGTTAATCCAAGAGTTGTGGTCATTAGAGAATCCGAGCCACTTCACAAAAACCTTGTTCCCTCTCCTTCTTAAAACCTTTTCCACCAAGTAGACATCAGGGTATTTAGCTTTTTGTAGCTCCATTTCATAAAAGCACCCCTTTATTGGTTGGCCATGAATGTCCTGGAGTGTATATGTTGTGGGATTTGTTACATTTATTTTAACGATCTTGAAAAGTTCAGTTGAAAAATTTGGTGTGAACCCCTTTTCAAATATACCTTTATATTTACTGATTCGAACTATATCGCCAATACGAAATTTAGGTTTCAAAGCAATTTTAATGTGATTATAAGCATTTAAACGTGTAGTTGGTTTAACATCAGCAGGTTTCATACCAGTCGTACGATGTATTTTATTATTGTACAATTTTGTAATGTCGGATAGAATGTCAACCCATTTGTATTTACCTCTAGCTGAGAATTCTTTATATAACCAGGTTTTTAATGTTCGTATTACTCTTTCTGCAATTGCTGCTTTTTTCGTACTATACGTGGAGTAATGATTAATGATGTACTGTTTCATTAAAGCAGAAAAGTTTTTGTTGTAAAATTCCGTACCCTGATCGCTTTGTAGATTTTTAGGAGAATAATTTGATTCTTGTAAAATACTTCTCATAGCCTTAGTAATTTCAACACCAGTTTTATTTTTTAGAGGTTTAGTCCACAAATATTTTGAGTAACAGTCGATCACTACGAGAATGTATCGATAACCATTGTTTTCATCAGCGTATGGTTGCATTTCAGCTAAATCCATTTGCCATAAATCACCATAACCTTTGATTATTGTTCTTCTTCTACGGAAATTTCTCCTACAAGCTTTATGCAATTCGTTAACAACTTGTAATTTCTCATTACTAATCACCATAATTGAAGTTTAAGTCAGGCGTTTATATAGATAATTTAGGTCTGTTTTTTCACTTTTTTCCTAATGTAGCAGCGTTGTCCGTGACTTCAGCCACTATTTCATCTATCACTTGTTGATTACGATCGTTCCTCCCAGCTTGTGCCACAATATTTCCAAGTGATTTCTGTCGCACTGTCATACCTTTCAGACGGGATTCATCGAGAATGTGGTGCACTTTGCTTATTGCATCATATAAAATAGTATAATTGTCCTCGGTTAATTTCTTAACTCCAGAAATTTCTTTATTAATGTGTTGCAGAGCGTCATTAATCATCTCGGTAATTTTGCTGTGTACAAACTTACTATATTCAGTCCACTGATTCTCCATAAAAGCAATGTGTGACTTTTTAATGTCTTTCATACATTTATCGATATTTTCGTCTACATAGTTACGAGTTACACCATCTTTTTGATTTATTGGTTCACCAATGTTCAGTAAACGCTTATTTTGCATATCAAATTGATTATCTGCGGTAAGTTTAAAACCAATACCTGGAGGTCCATGTACGATAATCGATTTATTATTCTTACTTCTTCGTCTACCGAACTTGTCAATTGTGTTGTTTACAACAGCCATTTCTGTTTACGTCTGACCCCGTTTAAGCATTTCACAATATTTTATACTAATTAAATAAGTGTGAAATGAATTTTAACTTCACTAATAGATTATCCTTTCTTCCCTCATTTCTTCCAATAAACTGACTATTTCGTTATTGACACCATTGTTACCAACCATTTTTGAGCTATAGAGCAGGCGTAGGCGGTCCACCAGTTCTTTCGGTTTATTCCAATATACATAGTCAACACCTCTATTATTGTATAATTTATTAATAGGAACACCTAAGCCAGTTTTAGATCTCGTCACAACTGTAGAAGATACCAATGGTTCTATAATATTAGTGAATTTCTTCCATTTAGCTTTATTCAAACCCTGTTTCATATCATAATTTTTATATGGTGCTTTTGTCTGTTTTAAAATCCCCCCATATAATTGACACTCTTTGTCGCCAATAATAGCCTCATTACTACGCGAAATTTGTGGTTGTTTCATAAATATCATATCATATAACTTAGGACTGCCAGAATACGTCCCCACCTTCTTAGTTCCACGCCACAATGTGATATTTCCATTAGAAAAGCGTATTTCAGCATTACCCATTTGTAGTTTTTCTGTATGGGGGTCTAAACGTACACCGTATATAGTATCATACCTAGCATTGTCGAATTTCAGATTTTCTAAATGTGTTTGCACTATATCACATTTTCCTTCTGCGCCACTAATAGAACTTTCTGAACATGGAGTGCTCATTAACGACGATCCCGGTGGTGTTTCCAAAAAATATTGTTGACTTGCATTTTTGTCACCATCTTCATCACTAGTTTCAGGTGTTGCTTTAAATGTACTAGTACTAGCTCTTGCACTTTCTATCGGTTGTGTTGGTTTCTGAGGTTGTGTTAGCGATTGGTTATGTGAAGCAGATGATATAACCTTTAATGGTTTTGTTATGGGTTCATAAATTTTTTCGAGTGTTAACTGATTCTCAACGTTTCTTCTCTTCACAGAGTTGAATTTTTTGCGCACTGAATCGGTGGCCTCAATCAATTCACGTTTCAGTCTTATTTCTTCTCTCATGTTTCTACCTATAGCACTACTGAGTTTATTCTCACCATTGTCATTCATGTCTAACAAATGCAGCCTCACTGCTGAAGTTATCCCGATGCTATCTGTAGACCAATTAAAATTTTAATTACAATACTTCATGGATATATGAAACTATCAAGTTCTTTGCGATATCTCCCTTCATTTACTTCTCTATCCTTGTCAATTACAAGAAACCCATATTTGTCTTTCCAGCACTCTGCACACATTTCTTGAAATTCTTTATAAGTCACATCCGGTGAGACATGGTCTGAGAAAATGTGGTGTAAATTCATATCATCCTGCTTAAAAATTGCTATGAAATTACTATTATCCCTTACCAACTGTTTAGGGACGCGGGAATACGTTTGTGCCAAATAGAAACAATCTACATGTTTATGACGCCCCATTGAGAAGTATGCTCGAATAACATCTTGCTTTTCACATATAACATCATCAAATATAAATATAGACTCAGGCTCAGCGTCGGATGGTTGCACTATTTCCGCGTTGTTACTGAAGGTGTAATATCCTAGCCCCGTAATCGGTGCTAATATATCGCGTAAATATTCATACTTGGGTTGATGTAAGGACTTTGAATATAAGTAAATGTTTGAAAAACGTAGCCCAAGTGGATGAGTAAGCAAAGTTATTAGTAAATTTGTTTTGCCACAACCACTTGGACCTATTAAGAGTCCGCGAATAGTTGAGGGAAGTAGCGGGCCATGGCGTGATTCGACTTGTAGTCCACACCCTACTTTTTCATCTAAATTATCTACAGCAAGTTTCTGTTTCTGCTTCACAATGCGCATCGTAGCACGGATGGATACTATATAAATAGATGTACGTATTGTGATTGTTATTTAAATGGTGTCAACCGAGAAGCACACACGTGAAAATCGTCGTGGTTTAAAGATTGGTAAGGGGGTAGTCAATTCTCTAATAAATAAGCTCCCATTTGAACTACACTTACCGGGAGGTTACCAGTATTGTGGTCCAGGCACCAAATTACAAAAAAGATTAGCCCGAGGTGATCCAGGCATAAACAAACTCGATGCTGCATGCAAGCAGCACGATATTGCATACGATCAAAACACCAGTAATTTAGCAGCCCGACACAAAGCAGACTATCAACTTGAACAAGCTGCCTGGAAACGAGTTAAATCAAAAGACGTAAGTTTCAAAGAAAAGGCCGCCGCGTGGTTAGTTACAACTATAATGAAGGGAAAGCAACGTCTTGGTATGGGTTGTACGTCAACAACACCCCGTACTACAAAGAAACGTATAATTAAAAAGAAAAACAAGAAAAAAACTAGAAATATAGCTTTTGGTGCTGGAATAGTACGTAAAGTACGTGATGACATACGTAAAGCCGGTGGTAAACGAAAAATCGCTAAGGACACAAAAAAAGTTACGCAAATTGCGCTTCAAGCAGCACGACGACACATGAGAGCAGCTGGTGGAAAACGTAATATTCGTACACCTAGGATAATACCAATACCGAAAGTGGGTGGAATTCTACCATTAATACCCATTTTTGCTGGATTATCAGCTTTGGGTAGTTTAGCTGGCACTGCTGCTGGTATAGCTAAAGCTGTAAATGATGTTAAAACGAGTAGAGAGGAATTAGCTGAAAAAAATCGCCATAATAGGCAGATGGAGGCGATTTCTATAGGAAAAAGTGGTAAAGGGCTATATTTAAAACCATATCGCAAAGGACTAGGACTTTATCTAAAACCACAAAGTTCAAAAAACTTCTAGATGCTCTACCCCGAAAACCTCTCACTAATATCGATCTTAAATATTATGCAGAGAAGATGAAAGTGCCCTATTTTCGGGGGATATTTATGCGGGACACTCTACCATATTCTGGACCACGTCATAATGAGTCGGCCATCATAAATCTAGACAGTATAAATGGCCCTGGAACACACTGGGTTGCATTTAAAAAACGTGGTAGTTTAGTCACATATTTCGATAGTTTTGGTGATTTACCCCCACCGACAGAATTAGTTTTATATCTGCGCAGAGGTTCAAAGTCGACCGACAAAATTTACTATAACTATGAACGCCAACAAAATTTTAACACAGTGTGGTGTGGTCATTTGTGTTTGAAGTTTCTCACTACAAAATAACTACAAACGCTTGTGAAATAACATCTGCAGACCTTGAAATGGATCGGGAAAGCATCAAGCAGATGGGTCAATCACTAATCGCATTCTCCCGTTTACGCAGTCTATTGAAGATGAGCAAACAACAACTGGCAAATATGCCTAAAGAAGTAATGATTGGATGTGCTGCACATGAAATTGCATTAGTATGGGACAAACTACCCCAGCATCTCCAGAATGATATTGATATTTTAAAATATCAATACTGTCAGGAACATTATCATGATGATGATGATGATGGCGGTGGTAGCAGTGTTGATGTTAATGATGGGCCGCCGCCTCGAAGAATATTTTGCTGCTACTGTAAAGTGCGCGATGTCAATGTTGCATCAAATAATGAGATACAAACGTCTCCGTCATCCAGCAAAAAACGAAGATTACACCACGATTATTGCTGTAGTTCACAATAAATTCATGAGAGAACACTAAATATCATCAGTCATGTCGTATACGTTCACTCTATCAAACCGATCTAGTGAGCTCAGTGCTGAGTTTTATCCTCCCATTGAATTAGATACTAATAGTCGATATGGGTTAGGATTAACAGGATTCTATTCTTACAATTCTATATTCAATGTGGACGAAACCAACAATCGTTTTTGCTATCGAATTGGACCAAAAGTAGCCCCCACACTTATCCACATACCTTGCGGAGCCTATGAAATTGAAGAGATATATCGTGCAATACTGAAAGCTATGCCCGGTGATAAGAAAGAGGAAAAAGAAAAACTATTTCGACTGCGAGCGAACAACAATACGCTAAAGTGTGAGATTTGGTCAAAATATGGAATTGACTTTACACAAGCAAACTCTATTGGTAATTTATTGGGATTTGAATCGACTTATTTGCATCCAAACACTAATCATGAATCAACATTACCTGTTGATATTATGAAAGTAAGGATGATACGTGTAGATTGCAACATTATCTCTGGAGCATATCTGAATACCCTTAAATCCCATACCCTTTTCGAGTTCGACATAGACGTTGAACCAGGTTACAAACTTACCAGAGAGCCAGCGAACATCATATATTTGCCTGTTAGACCTGAAGGACGTCAGTTTATCGACAACATTACACTACGCATATTGGATGATAATGGAGATTTAATCAATTTTCGTGGTGAGAAGATTATCGTAAAGCTAGAATTGAAACAGTTTTAAAATCGCAAACACAATGGGTTTCCGATATAATCAACAACGATTAGCACACAATCGTTTCAATGTGATTGACGATAAAAAGACTAATGACTGCGGAAATCGACTCATTCAACGTGTAGAGCTTAAACGGTTAAGACATAACCTGCCAGCTAAAGATCGTGCATTTCTTCGATCCATCGGATTGAAACTGAGAGAAAAATAGTTAATAATGGTGACTTTTACATCTAGTGAAAAACTTGAGGTGTTCGAGGAACCTGTATTCGATCAGTCACTCGTTAGCTTACATGAGCATACATATAAACCACACGGTTCACCATATTATAGAAACTCTGATGAAGTACGCATTCCTGTCAATTTTCAGGACTTAATACTTGACATTACAGAGAGTTACATTTATATAGAAGGAAAATTTACCCCTAGTGATGTTACCAAGAAGTGTTATCTATCTAACAATGCGCTAGCTTTTCTCTTCGAAGAAATAAGATATGAAATGGGTGGTGAACAGGTCGCTGTCGTTAGGAAGCCTGGCATCACTACTACAATGAAAACTAGGGTGTCATATGGACAAACATCCCTCCCATCGCTACTAACTATAGGTTGGGGTCTCACCGAGAAAAAACAGGATATTTTAGATACTACCAGCCACGTTTTCAGCGGTAAACTCCCTCTTAAGTACCTCATGGGTTTTGCAGAAGATTATACCAAAGGTATTTTAAATACAAAACAGGAATTAATTTTAATTATAGCACGTTCCTTTAAAGACTCTTACATTGGAGAAGTTGATGCACAGTTAGAAATTAACAAAATCGAATGGAAGATAAGACATATTGTGCCTGAAGTTAGACAAAAGGTTAAACTATTAAAGAAAATTGATACGAGCAGTAATAATGCTAAAGTTAAAATGGCTTACCGTATGTGGGATCTCTATGAGCTACCCACTCTACGTGATACTGCTTCTGATATATGGGCTGTTAAAACCACTAACAGTCTTGAGAGACCTCGATACATCATTATCGGATTTCAAAACAATGGCAACTCTAGTGACAGAACCAAGGACGCCGCAAGTTTTATACATGCAGATATAAATAATATTCGGCTATATTTAAATGCCGAAGTATTTCCATATGAACGTTGGAATTTAAATTTCGATAAGAAACTCGACTCTGCAGCCTACTACGCCTATGAAAATTTCCAACGTAGTTATTACGATAAAGATATGAGTGAACCTATGATGGACCTTGGCGAATTCAGAAAAAATCCATTGTTTGTTATTGATTGCTCACACCAACCAGATGCAATGAAATCATCCACCGTCGATATAAAAATTGAATTTGAGACACGGAAGACGAAGTTTCCCGAACAAACTCGAGTATATGCACTTATACTTCACGATGCGTATTTAAGTTATAGCGCATTAGATGGTTCAGTTCAGTGTGGCATTGCTGGTGCTAAGTAACGAATACCTATTACCATGACGTCATTAGGTAGCCAATTTCCTACTTTGATAGTTGACTTGCAGGGGTTTCAATATAAAACAAATGATTTTACCGTTAAAGAATTAGCTGTTCTATGTTGTAACACTAATCAGCAAGCACACTATTTCTTCAAACCACCAAATCCTTTCTCATCACTAACCCAAGGCGAACAGACTCACTACCGATGGTTAGAAAACAACTACCATGGGGGCATAAAATGGAGTGATGGATATATTCAACTGTCAGAATTCCCACTAATACTTCATCGACTTTGTCAAAACGCTGTTAATAATTTTCGACGCAACGTATTGTCAGAGGATGTTATAATTGTATGCAAAGGCAAATTAAAGAAAAATGTTCTACAGCATCATCTAAAATGGAATAGAGTTATAGATCTAGATGACTTCTCACCCTGCATACCCAATCTAAAATCGTTAAAGGTACCAAGATGTATGGAACACACCCAACCAAAATATAGTCACTGCTCTCTTGCAAACGTTCACTTTCTTAACAAATGTATTATAGATTTAAATATAGAGTTAAAATAAATATCTTTAAATATGTTTATATTTAGGATTAATAATTAATATTTTTTAATGTATGTCACCAAAAATAATTATAAATAAATTAATGTATAATCTAATAATGTGTTTCATTTATTTCAATTTTAATTTTAAAAATAAAAACAACTATATTTCCATAATAATAATTTTATTACACCATTTACATATTAATATTATTAACAGAAGAATTACAATAAGTGATTAACTACTAATTGAGTTGTCTTCATCCTGTTCTTCATCAGATTGGTCGAGTTGATACTTTTCAATAATTTTCTTAGGTAAGTATTTTTCTATGTCACATAGGAAATGTTTTAAATTTATTTCCACTAGTTGCTCACAGAATTCTTCTAAATTCACAATACCACGAGAGAATTTACCACATAGTTGTGCACCTCTGTAATACCTCTCAGAATCCTCATTAAGCTGTTTAACTTTTTCAGCATCGAAGCAGTAATTCAGATCATAATTTATTGCATGGAGTCTATCCATACTTAAGTCGCCTAGTACAGAAGATAGTCTTTCAATTGCCGAATTAATGTCTTCTGCCCTTACCCAACGTTCTGCTGAATATTGCATCCACATTCTTGCCAGTTATAGTGAGGCTAGAAATTACATAAATAAAATTAGAACAAGTTATCAAATATATGATAAAACTACTTACATCTCTACTACTATTGTAGTGTATTTATAATATTTCAGTCTAAGTTATACTTTCACTATACCTTATTTATTGGTCTGATAATTTAAAGTATACAAATATTTTAAATAGTTTAAATCACGCAATAATTTCGAATTTTATTAGTGACCTTGATTTAGCACCGGTATAAATGGGTGAATTCTCTCCTAAATAAATCAACGCATATTTACCACTAGACGAATTTATTTCTTCTATAAAAGTTATATTTAATAGTTCAGCAATACGTTTAGGCAAAAATGATTTAAAGGTAGTACTTGTACTTTCATCAAATAAATGTACTAATATCGATTTTCCAAAACGTGTATTAAGCATTAACATTTTTTTAATGGCGTAAACCTTATTTAAAATTAACGATGAAATAGGTTTTTGGTCTAAAACTTCAGTATCTTTAATAATAAGTTCATTAAGGGCTAATAAATCGATATTGGTAGTCATATTTAAGTAGTTGAGTACAGTGAAAGAATTACTAACCAAGAAATATTACAGAACTTTGCTTACTTAAAATATTTCAGATCACAACACTATGCTCACTTATTAACTGTAGGTGAACCAGACTAAATATGATTTTGTTCTAATAGTCCGTGCTTTTTTTATAGAAAAAGTATACTACGTCACAAAATATAGAACCCCACCACATTTTACTGTGTACGTATTGAACTAATGTGATTTTAGAGGTCAAGTTGCGTGGCAAGGAGGAAGCTCCGTCCTTGCATTCTCTAATAGTGTTAGCCAAGGCCAAGGTCACCGCAAGTGATCGTTCTGGGTAACAGCAACACTGCGCCCTTGAAGTCGAAACGCACTGCGGCCGTCCAAGGTCAAGGTCACGGTATATGCTATGCGAACCTACGATGCCACCGTGGCCTTGAAGGAACGGACCACAGGTGCACGGTCAAGGTCAAGGTCAGTGGTGGGGGGAGACCGACCTACGGCTAACTTCCTCTACTTTCTACATATTAAACATTAATGGATTCTGAGGCCACAAAACAAATATTGCTTTCCATTAGGGAGGGATATAACTCTTTACATCGGTATGAACCACAAAACGATTAATCACAAATTAATATCCTAACTGGACTTAACACAGCTTCCAATATCTTACACTTTGTTATTTCTTAGTCATGCTTTTCGTGGCACCAGCCATACGCTAATTCTCATTATCTTCTGTGCGCTGTCTTATCTCCCATAGTACCCAAATAAAATACGTCAACCAATGAGGGAATAGAACCAAAATACGCACCAATCAATTTTTTCTCTCTCAAACTCTTCCCCCAAATTTTAAAATACGCAAAGACGGTTAGGGGTACAGGTCCGGTTTAACATATTATATTTTAATAATATATGTGTAAATTTCACAAGGTGAAAATGAATCGTTGTACTAACTAGTACATATCTCTGACGAACAGGTAGAGGTCTCATTTAAGAAATACATCGATAAATTCTTCGTATATTCTCGAATAGTATTTTTCCGCACATGTCACTCTTGATGTACTGTTTAGAGTTTCTAATTAATAAATACATGGATAAACTCCTAATTTATCATTAAGTTTGAAATTGGAGTTCCCGCACAGTCGCGACTTAGACCCGAACCCAGCGAATATACACGAGTTGACGCTATATATCTATATCAAAATACATTTAATATATAAATGAGTTAGAAATTGTTTAAAAAACCATATATGAAAGAATATGTGTCAAGACTCGCTTACCTCTTTTCTTATTAAATATACATTCCCTTCTACTATCGAATAATCTCAAACCACTTAAGAATCTATATAATTTTTTTTCATTCTCATCCGAAATCCTCAGAATGGTACATAGATTATTCGAAATAAAACTACTATTATTATAAAACAATCTGAAAAAATGTAGCTCAAAAACAACCTGACATTAACATTGCAATATTTTATTTTTACAGAGGTATAAGTGTACTAGTACGTACTTAGTTCTCCATAGCTCCATCTGGCATTCAAAAATGACATCTGCATTTCTGCTGTAACAATTATTGCAAAAACTTTTTTATGATTTCCTGGCAGATAACTGTCTTTCTTTCAAAATCCAATATGAAAACTCAGTACATACAGTCAGATCCATAAGTAACGGATAAATTCATTACCTATGTAATTAACAATGTGTAAGTAAAATTATTAAACAAGTCAATTTTTAATTCTAAAATGCGGTTTTTTGAGCATAATTTTATACCTCCCATTTCAACCACCTTGGAGTGATCGCTACCACTTTAAAAATTTTAAATTGAACGAGGATGCGATAGCTAATTTGAAAGAGTTTTTAATTTTCTATCCAGCAATATAGAATGTTTTGAATTTCTCTAATTTTTTTATTGAAAAACATTACATTTCCAATGTTACTAAGTGAACAAAAGAACGTGTAACAGTTTAAATCAAATGTTCAAACTGTGCGCCCGTAACTTCTTGACAATAAGGGAGGCGTTGCTGAAATCCTTCTAAAACATTATTTATCTTTTCCGGGGTGATTTCATTAATTGCTTGCCTTATTATGTCTTTTCAATCATAAAGTAGACTTTTGACTTTAAGAAATCCGATAAAAATAGTCAAGCGGGTTCAAATCGGGAGAACAGGCAGACCACTCAAATTCACCGCGTCTACAGATCCACCTATTAGGAAAAATTTGATTGAGATTATTTCCAATGCAAAATGTGTGTAGCTCCATCCTACTGATACCAAATATTATTATCCATAAGGGTTGTCATAATCTAGGAAAAGTATTTTTAATTCTGGAACTAAGAAATTTTGCAAGAGATTCAAGTAACGCGCGCCAGTCAATGTGGTCCGATAATTTGAGGATTTATAATTTCAGCCCAAACGTTCACCTTCTCAGGATATTGAGTATTGGCCTCCATCATCCAATGTGGATTTTCTGTACTCCAGTATCTACATTACTGTTTGTTGATTGTTCCATTTAAGATGTTGCTTCATCAGAAAAAAGAATATTTTTTATAAATAACGGATCAGCTTTTGGCATCTATTTGCAGTGATTTCGTAAAACTCTAATCGGGTCATCGTCATTAAGTTCTTGAAACAAATGAACTTTATATAGGTGGTATTTTTCATTTTTTAGAGGGCGCAATATGGACGTTTTATTAATAACAATATATCAAATTTCTTTTCATCATCTAAAATGCGTTTCCTACCAGATTTAGGAATATCTGCGACATTTCGAAATTTACGAAATTTGTTTTCTACTACATTAACCGTAGACTGAGAAATGTGACAGTCAGGATACTACTGCTCTGCATTCTTATTTTGCCACTTCATCCTAATAATATCAAAATTTCACCTGCGTATCAGAGAAAACGATACATATAAATTGAATGTTATGATATAAAATTAATTAGAAAATTCAGATTTGACAGATATTTGGTACATTGAATAGTTTAGTTTATATTTGATTGTATACATTGAAAATATAATTTTATTGATGAAGAATAGAGAAAATTTAAAATACCTCATATTGCTGGCTATAGAATTGAAAACCCTTTCAAATGAGTTATCACACGCACCCTAGTTTAATTTAAAAATTTTATAGGGTTAGCTGTCACTCCTAGAGGTTGAAGGTGGAGGCATAAAATTATATCTATCCATTGGATATATTATATAGAGAAACGGCAATAAAGGATCAACGACAGATGTTTTAGGTACATTATAGAATTAGGCAATATCTAAATGAGATAACCATCCTTGTATGGTTATGCATGATCATGATTATGATACGAAAAAGAAAAATTTAAAATACATATTACCACCATTGGCCAAGTTACTAGTAAACAAAGGGCCATAAAACGAGAAGAAGAAGATGCACAAAACTATTAATAACCAAGTCCATCAGACAAAAAATTTTAGTTTGGGACCAAAATTACATAAAAATTTACTCGTACAAGGGTTTACTTAAGAAGTTTCTCTTGTTTGTTGTATATTGTACATCTATATATTTTTATTTACCTTTCCTCCCATTATTCTTATTATCACATTTATTTATAGTTTTCTTGGCACCGATCATCTACCACTTACAGGAATCAACAATTTTATTATTTTTAAATGTACTGACCCGACGAATTTTAACTGGAATGACCTCTATCGTCCTTAGGTAACTAACAATTAATATTTTATTATGAAAATTTTCGTTCTTCGACAACCTTATGTCGGTCTGTCTGATTGAATTCGAGAAAATCTTCTTGTGTTGGCTCCTCATTGCCATCAATTCTTAATGAATATAAGCATTTATCTTTAAATTATTAAATAAAGAAGCATGCATCCCCTTTTAAATCTCATCCGTGAGCATCCTCTAGTATAGTGTATTTCATACCATTGGATAAGCTGTTGAAGGACATCAACAACACGTTGTAATTTATTGGTACATTTATTTATTTGATAAACATGTCTACGGAATGAAAATCTCATTCACAGATAGTCAATTAGGTACAATAAATTTAAACTAAGAATAAGTAACTTCGAAAATTAAACTAAATATATGTGTGCTACAGAATTAAATAACCATAAGTACAGTGTAAGCATACATATATATATACATTTATAATGAGCATAAATACATATAGAGTACATAAAAAAGAAGAAAAACAAAGTGGACAATAAAGCAAAAAAAAGAAGGTAAAAAAAGAAACTAAACACTTTATACAAACATTACACCTAGTACAGTACAACGAGTACAATCCACATGATTTGATGATAAATATAAATACTATTTGAAACTTCGTACAACCTGTTTTTAATTTTCTTTCATTTCCAAATGATTGAAAAACATCCCCAAAAATATCACAATATTGTTGAAAGTTATTATAATTACTCATCATAGTATAGATATGTGATCTCATTACATAATTCTTTCTCAATATAGGTAAATAAAATCCTATTAAACCTCGTTTGTAAATTAGGAACACCAATATTAATCTTTTCTAGTGTGTCAGAGTCGTAAGATAAATTGTTAACTATCTTGTAAAGAAAAACTATAACAAACCCGCCTGTTATAAAGTCTCATTAGATTATAACATGTTAAATTACGCAAATACTCAGAGCTACTACCGTACACCCCATTCAAAATGAAACTTGAATATTTAATTTTTTTTTTGTATATTCTCTAAAACCTGTATATATTTTGTATAAAAGGGACACCAAACTATAGAACAATATTTAAGCCTGGATCGAACAAAACTTTAATAAGTGTTAATAATGTTCCCATATTTAATAAAAAATTAGAATTACGTATTATGAAACCAAGGTTTCTGTAAGCAAGATTCGCAACATGGAGAACATGTTCATTAAATGATAACTTAGAATCAAATTTGATCCCTAAATCAGTTTTTAATTCCACTTTTTCCAGAAATGAATTGTCCATCGAATACGGAAAGTCTATAGTTTGTTTATTACGATTTTACATTTTTGAGTATTAAAAGGTAAGCGGTTATCTAATGGCCATTTGAATATATTATTAATATCAAGCTGCATTGATGTAGAACCATCATCATTGCGAATAGTTTTGTACATTTTTAATTCATCCGCAAAAAGTAAAATTTTACAATTTTTTAAGGAATAGATAATATTATTTATGAACAATAAAAATATTAAGGGTCCCAAGTGGGACCCTTGAGGGACGCCAGAATTTGCAAAATAATTATTTGATTCATAGTTATTGACCTTAATAAACTGAACTCGATTGGATAAGTATGAAAAAATAAATTGCAGCAAGCCATCGGAAAATTCAAATAGTCTCAATTTATTTATGACCACATAATGGTCGACTTTGTCAAATGCCTTGGCAAAATCTATGTAGATAACGTCAACTTGACTATTATTCGCCAAGACATTAGTTATGAAGTAGAAGTTGACCTTTTTCTCCCAAAGCCGTGCTGAAAATTGGACAATTTATTCTCTACGTGAGCATATATACTTATGCTCATACAACAAAAGTTCAAACACCTTTGATATATTTGAAAGAATAGCAATGGGATGATAATTCGTAATGCCTCGACGATTACCGGTTTTAAAGACTGGAGTAATACGCGCGATTTTAATTTTTTTAAGGAACTGCTTATTTTTTAATGAAGGATTAAAGATTATTTGTAGTGGTTCCGCTAATATGCATTTACAACTTTCAATAACATAACTCGGTATGTTATCAGATCCCATTGAATTCTTAGGTTTAAGTTTATCTATAGCTTTAATTATTCTCTCTTGTGTTATATTACTAATATTCAAAACGTCAAAATCGTTAATTAAATCATTGTTGACAAATTCAGTTTCTTCAGATATTTGATAGACTGATTCAAAATGTTCAGCAAATGTTTGTGCAATAGCTACCCCTCCTTTAATTTCATTACTATTATATAATATTTCAGAGGGTATATTATTTTTATTACTTTTTTTATTGTGTACGAATTCATTAACATTCTGTTGAATACTATTCTCAGCTGACATCAGGTAATTATTTTATTTATTTATTTATTTATTTGGTAATGCACTCAACAGACAAGCCCTATTACAGAGTGATATGGTACATTAACCTAAAACTAACTTAAAACTAGCTTAATATTAACATAATATTAAAAAGCAATGGTTTAAAACAATGAATTTAACATGGTTTTTAATTTTTTTATACTGATGTCAAATATTTCACAGTTGGCTTGGATCGTATTATAATTACTACATATTCTGTGGAGAGGGGAATTGATTTAGTAATTTGTACCTGCTAGCTCGAAAGTTCTATAAGTTCTAGTAGGATAGTGGGGGACACTTAAACTTATCATCTACATTGCCATGTAACAATTTATGTAAGTATACAATATGCCCGTATTTTCGTCGATTCTCCAGTGTTTTGAGATCATATCTTTCCCTTAATATATCTTTATCTATATCGAAATCATATAAACCAGTCTATTTATAATTTAAAAACCTTAAAACTTTATTTTGTATTGTTTCTACGCTATTTTTGTGTATTTGATAAAATGGATTCCAGACAATTGAGCAATATTCCAACTGAGATCTTACATACGAAATATATAATCGCCTAATAGCTCCTGCATTGTTAAACATCTTCGTATTGCCTGCTATGAATCCATACATTTTATTGGCCTTATTTATCATGGCGTAAATATGGTTACTAAATGTGAGCTGGGTATCAAATGTTAAGCCTAGGTCCCTCATGGTTTCAACCCTAGCCAAATCTGTATCATTTATTTTGTAATTAAATGTAATTGGAGATTTTCTTCAAGTATAGGTCATAATGAAGCATTTATTAATGTTAAGATACAATTTATTTTGAAGTGTCCATTGATATAAATTATTAATGTCATTTTGGAGCAGGAAGCAGTCCATATTACTTTAATGTAAATCTTTAAATCATCTGCAAATAATAGATATTTGGAGGCTCTAATTATTTCAGAAAGACTATTTATGAACATGAGAAATAACAGTGGCCCAAGATTGGAACCCTGAGGACTCCGGACAAGGCAAGAAATTGTTTCGATGTATAACCACTTAGAGACACATAATGTTTTCTATTATGTAAATATGATGTGAGGAGTTCTATAAGATTCTCATGGAATCCAAATTCATTTTTAAGTTTACAGAGTAGGAAATTATGCGACACCGAGTCAAACGCCTTTTGAAAGTCGGTATAAACAACATCTACCTGATTTCCTTCGTGTATTTCTTGGGATATGAACTGAGTGATATTAATCAGGTTACTAGCAGTTGACCTCTGTCTCATAAAGCCATGCTGGTGAATGGATATGCTATTGGAGACTGATCTATAGATATCGCCATAGATAATCGATTTATAAAGTTTTGCTGGGACTGATAGTATAGCAATAGGCCTATAATTCTTAATGTCGGTTTTATCATCTTTCTTGTGTACTGGGCAAAGACGGACTTTTCTTTCCAGATTTCAGGAAATACTTTGGTTTTTAAACTTAGATTAAACAGGTAGCGAAGCGGGTATACAAGAAAGTCGATACAACCTTTAACGATGTAAGAGGGTAACCTGTCGGGTCCAACTGCTTTGTTTGACTTTAGTCTTTTTACAGCATCACGTATCTCATTTTGTGTAATAGAGTTTACAACTACTTCATCCAATGCGGATTTAGTTTTATGTGTGAGTCATCTCCATGGAAATCTACATTGTATACATTTTTAAAGTGACTTGCGAATGCATCTGCAATTGCCTCCCCGCTTTTACATTCTAGGTTATCTAGGTGCATAGTATTTGGGAAGAAGACTGCCCCTTTTTTGACCTTCATAAATTGCCAGAATGTCCTTGAATCACCGCTAATATCCTCTTGTATTTTATTTATGTACTGTTTGTATGCTTGATCAATATCCTTTTTTAGTTTTGTTTAGATTGCTATATTCATTTTTTAAATCGTTTGATTGAGACAAGTTATATTTTTTACGAATTCTGTCCTTTTTTCTTAGATCTTTTATGATTTGGTTGTTGAACCAAACTGGATATTTCTTGGCTGTTTTTGTTTTTGGGATATATTTATCAAATATATTTTATATAATGGAATAGAAATATTGCTACAGCTTCATTTACATCAGAAAACCTTCCAAAATCAGTCCAATCCGTGTTTCTAAATAGTTCGTTTAATAGATTGAAATTCGCATTTTTATAATTATAGGTAGATTTTAATGGAGACGACAATTGCGTTAATTTATTGGTTACTAAAGAGATCTCTATATACAAAGTTGGATGATGTGCATCCTCATCTACTAAACAAAATGGGCTACGTTGGACTGTACAATTTTGATTCAATATCACCAGATCTAATATACGGTCTAAATAATTTGTTATTCTGTTATACTGCTTACAGTCAAAAAAGTTTTGAAAATTTCTCTAACATACTGATCATTTAATGTATTGCTCTTATAATACTTATTCAGTTTGGAGATATTAAAATCTCCCATGACTAGGAAATTATTGTTATAGAGAAATGGTAAATTTTCCAAGAAATTATAAAAATTACTTACAGTGTTGATGTTACAGGCCGGATCGATATATACTAAGATAACATATAGTGCATTAGACTCAGATGTATTTACTTTTACACAAACCGTATCAATAAATCGATCGCTAAAATCCATATGTTTTTGCTTTGTACTATATATATTTTTGGCAGCAAGAATTACACCCCCACCCTTGGTTTTTCCACTAGTTTCACGACATCTATCCTTTCTGAACACCAAAAAATCACTGCTACTTTAATGTCTTTTTAATTATATTATATTATAATCTGTACGGCACTGCTTCAGGTGTGTTTTCTTAAAGATTTTAAATTTCTTTATATAGATTTTATGTCACTAATAATTTCATTCGTAAACCATGGGGTATATTATTTATTTTTTGGATTAGTTTTAGGAACATAAATTTTTTATTTACCGCCAATAAGAATTCACCGCCTCTACTTTTATGCATCCGTAAAACATCTCTATCTTGCCTAAAAACTTCATGTTCTTCAGTAAACAATTCACGATCACTAATATCATTCTGAAGCCATGTTTCAGTAATACCTATGATGACATAATCGGCCACAAGTACGCTAGTATAGAATTCAATAGTTTTGCCTCGTAAACCAGGCACTTTCTGATAAAAAATATTTAAATTCATGATTGAGTTCTTTGAACTTTCACTTACTTAACAAAGAATAGTGAATATTAGTTTAGTGTTTATTTTTTCTTTTTCAGACCTCGTCTTAACTTGGTTTATCAAGTTTTCGGTTACTCCAGATTGATTACTATATTGAGCAGGTCTCACTTTCCTATTACCATGTTCCTCCTTTTTGCCCATATCTGACTCATGTAATAACCACTATTTCTTTATTGCAGAATCACTATTATCACTTTCGGTTGCTCTTTCAATACCTTCGCTGTCTATAAACTCCGTGTCTTCATCCTCGGTTTCTATATCTCTTAGTTGTTCAGTTGTGAATGTCTGATTTTCAGTATATAACCTGCTCCCTTTTATATATGCTATTCTCCCGGTCAAGGTAACACTGGTCTCTGGATATGAAAATATTTTTCCCTTTCAATTTAAATACGTTTATAAGTACTAAGAGCTTTTTCTGAAAAGATATGAATTCCACTCATTCGTTCATTCAATTCATGACCCAAACGATTTAAATAGGAACTTTAATTACGTAATAACTTCAAAATTAAATCCATAAAATGTTATATTATGTATAATTCCCTATGTCCGTTACTGCAATATTCATATAACTCTGCTTCATCATTTGTTAATATTCAGAAATAATATATTGTATCTATTTTACAATATGATTTACGTTCGCACGATTATTCGAACATCGTGAGGTGATTACTCTTAAATGTCTATTCAGGTAAATTAATTATCTTATATAAAGAACATTAAGTACTGAAAAACAAAAGCACAGGTGAATGTTTTAGTGTAATAGAAAGTGAAGGTTCGAACTTTGGTAAAAAAAGCTTTTATAATTTAAAAGCTTTTTAATAGGGAAGTCAATTAAATTCAACAGTTAAATTGATTAGAGATTACCATTGCTTGTAGCGACTATACATCATTTAATATTCGAAAGTAATACTTTCATAACTATAAAAATCTTTTACAGGAAAACGTTTATGCAACCTGTAAAAGTTATTTTCATTATCTGTAACTCTTCATTGGTTAAATATAATTTTAAGTTGGATATGATATCCAGGAATATTATAACTTATATCCCTTAAGTTCATCATCAAAGAATATAGGTTTATTTATAATAGTGCAAGATAATTAGCACAAATCATCAGAGGAAACCTAGATGCGTTTTTTACAATAAAAAAAAATACCCATGGAATTGCGGTGGATACTACAATTTAATTTTTAAGGTCGCTATCGCTTCGTGATTTTTTGTTTATGCTTTCCGTCACTTACCAGACAGGTGTCCCCTACAGACTTAGAGGAAGCTATGAAGTAGTTCTCCGTATTTTAGCTAGACATGTTACATTCATAGGATCAAATACATGAAAATAACTTAAACGGTATTGTGTTAAAATTCGGATCCCGTACGCCTATATATTCGTCATGAACTAAATATTAATCACTTCTATGTATGACTTCATTCGAAAGTAGAAACATTCAATTCTTTCGAAATAGTTTTCATTACAGTTTCTAAAATTATTCCTCAAAAATATTTCGATGTTGTCGCGATAATTCTTGTGTGAAAAGGTAACATGCATTGTAGTTGCAATTTAAACCATCCTAGGTGTGCTTTTACGTCTTGTGATGTACGTTTATATTGCAAATCAATTTCTTGTAGATTTTCGACTTCCAAAGGTGCTCGCTATACACGACAACGAATTTTTAATTTCGCGATAGTTCCGAAAGGAGTCACTTGCGTTTTTTTCGATCCCTTGCCTCTGACGAGTTTAAATGCTTAATATAAGTTCGCTAACAGGAACACATAAATAATTGCATTTCTTTCCATTTCTTGAACATTTTGAACTTAAATTAATTTTTATCACAATTTTTCTAAATATACTCATTGTATTGAATAGATGTATGTTTATATGCATGTTAAAAAATCCTCGCCGTTTCTAGACAACATGGATTCTTACAATTTGTCGCAGTTACATTAAAACAATGTTCTGCGCATCTCAGCCTTTATGACGACTCTCAGAATACCATGGCAGAAAAATATTTTAAATTTGACATATTTCAGGCGTTTGTTTTAGGCCTAGTGTTATTTTTAATATTTGTAAATGACCGTTTTCCTTTATTAGATTTTTCACTTCTTGTCAATACCATTGTAATAGTAAATAACAATAACTTAGACGTCACGGTGACATGCCATGTATATATGCGCAATTAATTAAACCGGCTTAAGCCGGTTTTTTCTGGTTGAGAACAAGAGTGCTCCTTATATTACGTATAAGAAGCAAATTTCGTTTCTTGGTAATAATTTTAATACATTAGACTTATATTCAGTGTCTCAGAAGTCTTGCTTTTATTAAAAAATATTCAATATGGATTAAGTGTATGATTATTACTATTATTAAGATGGAGTGATGTTGTGATGTTTCTGTCAACCGGTAGGATTGATAGAGAATACAGATTATTTTGAGACCTTTGATTAAACATAATAGGCTAATAGCATCGTAATATTTTCAAACTAACATATGCCGCCATTTCGAGGTTACTATAATATGTTTGGTTGAAGTTACTTTTCACAACACAGATTTAACTGCACATGTTTCTATCGTATAATAGAATGATTAAATTTATGATCCCTAATGTAGAGCGCATATATTTGAATTTCTCCGTGAGATGAATTGGATAACCACAAAGTAATTTCCAGTAAAATAAGAATCATACTTTCATGTAAATGAAATATGATCCATTGAAAAGCACCTTGAGCGGATATCGAAAAATCGTTTCTGGACATAATTCACGTTAATGCTTCCTCTAAGAAGTAAACCGTTCGAGATGTTTTGTTACCGACAAATGAAAAATGATACTTGAAAATTCAATTATAATAATAAATGTATTATTTACAGATTCTGACTTGCGCTTAATGTTGTATATCATTTGATAGGAAAATGTGAAGTTTTGGTAATTGGGGCAAAATTCACAAAGTATTTCTTATCCAATTTCTAATAAATTATAACACACATTACGTTAAAATAACTATTCTTGACATTTAGTAGTAATTAACTATCAGATTTACTGTGTTTTTTTAAGATTTCTGAAATTATTTTGCAATAACCGAAGTTCATACCTGAATGCCACTCTCTTTTTATTACACTCTCCGTTGTTCTATCGTCCCCGCTTCATAATTGTTCAATTCAAAATTCTTTATTCTTACAGACAAACATTTGTATAACAAAAGTCACAAACTGAAAAGAAAGTATGTGAAACATGCATCCATATAAACATATTATATACACATATTATATATAAGATATAAGTCAAAGGTGATAGATGACCAATAAAGAATGCTAGTATAACGTTACATCAAATAAAATACTCTGTGGTGTGGTAAGATATTTGTCAATCAAAAATACCTTTTTTTTTTAATATATTTTCCTTATTTATATACGTTATATCATTAGGAAGGTTTTAAATATTTTGACACCTATATGGTTGGGCGCTACAAAAGTGAAATTTAATCTGGAAAACTTTAGATGCAAATTATTTTCTTGGCGAGTATTTACGTATAGTTGCTATTGCCAAATTTACCTTTATTATTGAAGGCAAGAAAAAAATTCAAAAACATATAAACTATATAAGGTGAGTATTTTGAAATTCTTGAAAGTATTTTTGCATGCATGGGTTGAGTCCACCCTACAAACATGTACCATATCTTAGGCGACTTGCTACCTGTCCGAAATATAATGTAATTAATTATTGGCCCTGCGTCAAAATAGGTTTTAAATTTGTAAAGATTCAATGATAAATATATGAAAACGCTACATATTAAACATAAATAAATCTGTGCCCATGGATCGGGTAACACTTATAAAAAATGTATTACCCCGACTAAACATTTTCGCTACACAACACGCTCTGGACAACTGCACTACTACTCTGATCAAATATCAATCGTAATATTTCGGTGGATAAAAATTCTAAATATTAAATTAAATTGAAAATTTTAATACGTAGCAAAATAAATAAATATACCATATATAACCGTTTATATTTCAAATCAGTGTTATCTCCATAATTGATGAAAAGCTTTGCTATGCAATATCTGAATATACATCAACAGAACGCTGTGCGACTTAAAAAGATTTTAGTAAAATCGACAAGATTCTGAGCAAGAAAATTAATGAATATACGTCACTGTTTGGACTATACCCTGTCCACGCATGGATAAGAAACGTATTCTTCATTTATCCAATAAATTCGTTATAGCCTAGTGGAAAGTTCGAAGGAATAAAAAGGAAAAGTCTGTAATATAATATTTAGAGTTAAGAGTAACAAATAATATATCTGAGATAGAAAATCGGCTGTGAAAGAGTTGAAAGACTAAACATTTTTTAAGTAAATTTAGTCCCTGTTAGTCCCGTGGCATTTTAAGTTCTTTAAGTTCACCATTTGTAATTTATACAATACCATTACAGCAGATATACAGCACCTTCATGACTTGAATGATAACCATCAGATAGTTCTGGACATGAGTTTATATTTCATGTAAATAAGTAATTTTTGCTACCGTTAAATATTCTAAACAAATCTTTTACAGTCTAGAAAGTATACAAACTTAAAATAGTAAAATAAAACACAAAAACATGGTTTAATTAAAATAAAGTGGCAAATACATATTCAAGATTTTTACATCATGGAAACTGAGTTAATCTTTCGTGCAAGAGATAGGATAAACTATGTTAATAAATTTCATTTTACCTACCATAGTCACGAGAACATATTTATGGCTTTAAGAGTAAGTCGTATTTATACCGTCATTATCCAAAATAAAAACTACACTATACCTCCTTATAATTATTATGAAAAAAATTGCATTGTTTGAGTTACTAGCAAAAATATTAACATTGATTGTGAAAAGATTAAAGTGAATTAACTTTGGTAATGATAAATTTAATATAACACGAACGAGCACTTGAAGTTCATTCATTTGAAAGTTATGAGTAGACATTACTTTAAATCGTATATACTGGCAAAAGTCACATTACCACTAAAATATATTGTATTTTAAAATTATTGTAGCAATATTTTTATTTTATTATGGGTTATACAACGACGTATTTCAAAAGAAGCAAGTAAAGCACGGTTTTGAAATTTCTATACTGGATATTCTGACCAACAAACTTTACAAAGAGACCGATAACTTTCTAAGATTTTTCAGTATGACTTTTCACTTGATATATTTAATAATTACCAATAATGCATTTTTTATTGTCTTATTCAAATTATAAACAGTGATATACATAAAAATTATACTCATTTATGCTCGATGCAAAAGACTGCTGAATTGTGGAATATAAATAAAAATAGTACAAAAGAAAATATTTATTTTGCTCTGATAAAATTCGACATTTCAAGAACCAACATAAAAAACTGCATATACCTTGCTAGTTAAATAGAAGAAAATTGATCTAGTAATTAGTAGTGATTTCTAAAAATTTGCACATCCAAAGTCAGTGAGTGATGAGGAAGAATATCAGGATAATAAAAATTGTTATTCCGCTTCGATAACAGGGCGTACGTACGTAAATAAGAAATTTCGTCAACAAACCTTTGAAGCTACACTCCAAAAAAATTTTTTTTTAAACAGAAATGAATTATGTAAGAATCAACAAATAAAATTTCCCCTACAGTTGTCGCTCAAAACAATCATATCAAATATACTGTTCTTCTTTTAGGCAAGCGGTTAATCTTCTCCAAATGAGTGGATCGGGCAGAAAAAAATCCTCAATTCGTCGTAGTCTTCAAATTGAAAAAAAAAATCTCAATCGACTAAGTTCGGTCTCGGCATTGTTTCTCCACTTACTTTCTACAGATCTAAGGGACGAGAGGGGGGAGGGGACAATTTAAAAATACGAAAAACCGGTTTTTTGTCAATAAGTTGGCGGGTGTTGATTCCACAAAAAAAAATACATCCCAAAAATGAAGAACTCGACAAAACACGCAATTCTGATTCTCAGCCTCTTCGACATCGGACCATTATTTAGCGAGATATCGCGAATTAACGTTACAGGAAAAAAATGTTTCAATTAATTCTTTCTCGGCTCGACATGCATGCAGGACCTTTATTATATTTTTCATAAAAGGATAATATCACCCATTTTAAGCAGCCAAAGGCTGGGGGTGGTGGGACAATTAGGAGGGGGGAGAGAGTAAGGCAGAGCAAATTTCTTTCAAAACCCCGATAACTGATGACCGAAGAGGTGGATCGCAAAAAAATCAAAGTGATATTTCTTCAGTTTTCATGTAGAACTCAATAAACTTGACAGAAATCGATGAAAGAAGTTTTGACCTTTTTTGAAAAAATGTTTTTGACATGAAGGGAAGGGGCGGAGAGAATAATTTTTATGTCAATCCATGGCTTTATTTTTTATTTCCAATTTCCACCCAACTAGACCGCAATCCGACAATTAGGAAGTGAGAGAGGAGAGTGCAAAGTTTTTGCTATATAGCGGGAGAACGGTGAGAAGTGGGAGATGATAGCAGGGCTCAAAACAAAGGGAAAATATTTTTCTTTTTATTTATCCACTTTTTAATTTTGCCCTGTCCGTATCTTGCCCACCCGCACGAGTTACAATTAAAAAAACGAATGGAAACTTGCGATCGAGCCAGTCGACGGAGCGGCGAGCAGCCGGGGACGGAGCTTACTCTCTTCACTTCTCTCTCTCCTGTCTGACTCACACACGCGTGCACTTACTCCGATTGTCATAATTCCCCCGTCATTAATTGAGAGTCACTTGAGGACCAGATAGATTCAATCGCTTTTCCTAATATTCTGACAAATAGCAATTTGGCACGCTCTTTTTGCAGAATAATTGGTATATGGTTAAGCATCCATTTACAGTTTTGCAATGTAAATGGAAAGCAGTTTGTCAAAGTGCTGGTCTTTTCATTGCCGTGTTTGTTGGTAGTTGCAGTCCAGCACTTGAAACTAAAATGTGAGTAAGCACCATTGTTAATTTCTTGAACACTCACCGTGAATGCAATGTAGTTTGCGAGTAACACGTTTTCATTTAACGGATCTTTGTATAAGGTATCGAAGCTCCGGATTTTAAATTTCTGTATTCTTAATTTAAATTACTGCAGCTGGTGAATGATGAAGAATAAAATCTTGTCCCAGCGGTGTGATCCAGCCGCCCGATCGCTTGACAGGCTTAGAAGTCGGGAACTCGAGTTGTGAACTCCACGAAGCTCGACGACCTGACAACTCCAATAAGACCGACACGTTGCTAACTGCTTCATAATAGTCGATTTATGCCCTATTTTATTGAGTTCTACGTGAAAAATTGAAGAAATGTCACTTTGATTTTTTGTGATCCACCTCTCCGACTACGAGTTATCGGGGATTCAAAGAAATTTGCCCTCCCTCTCTCCCATCCCTCGTAATTGTTCCACGCCCCCCACCCTCCGGCCTCTTAAAATGGGTAACATTACCCTTCTATGGAAAATATAATAAAAGTCCTACATGCATATCGAGCCGACAAAAAAATAATTGAATAATTTTTTTTCCTGTAATGTTAATTCGCGATATCTCGTTAAATAATGGTCCGACGTCGATGAAGCCGAGAACCAAAATTGCGTGTTTTGTCAAGTTCCTCGGGTATATTTTTTTGCGGAATCAACACCCGCCGACTTATTGACGAAAAATTGGTTTCCCGTATTTTTAAATGGTCCTATTCCCCATTTCGACCCTTGGATCTGTGGAACGAAAGTGAGGAAACAGTGCCGAGACCCGACTTAGAAAAAAAATTCAATTTGAGGACTACAAATTGAAAATCCCGATCCACCCCTTTACTTGTGTTTCAGATTATGATTAAAAAGTTATTTAAATTTTTTTTTTAAATTAAATACGCCTACTACGGTCAAAAGAAATAGGCAAAAATTAGGAACTTATATTAGCGATTGGTATAGGGTTTTTGTTTTTACAGAATCTTATTCGGCATGCCCTAAAACCCCTGTATACCAGATTTCGTTAAAAAAATATCCATTCCTTTACAAAAAAATCATATCTAAGATTTCAATAATAATCACCCAACTATTAGTTATTTACTGTCGGGTATTTACATAACTTAGTAGTCGTGTAATAATGACGTTAATTAAGCACTAGGACACATTTTTTATCCAAAACACTATTATTAAATGGGCATTTGAAAATTGGTAGCTATTTTTTTAAATACTTAGAACTTGGCATACCAATATCTTTGTTAACATGGATGGTTGGAATGGATTTGACAATTGTATCGAATGTCAAAATAAACTTAAACATGGCCGCACAATAAAGTATTGTTGATAAAATTGAAATAATAAGAATTGTTGGTGACAGTGTGCGCTTTTATCGAAATGCAGCCAGTATCTTCAATTTGAGATATCCAGAACGTCCACAGATTTACTACACCACGCATGGTTCAATTAATAGGATAATTTGTAGAACTGGAGATGTATCTAAACTTAGAGCCAAAAAATACAACGTTGCCGATCGTCTATTAAATCAAATAATATTAGATGCTGCTAATGCTGAACCACTTGTTAGTGTCAGAGATTTATATGTAAACTTGAATGTAGACAGAAATTAAATTTGGAGGTGCCTTAAACGTCATAATGAAATGAAATGAAATTTTATTAAGTAGGTCATGCCTAATATACACAATACATAATAATATCAAATTAAATTACATAACAGATTATAAGTAGTTATACATACATACGTACATACATACATACATACGTACATACATACATACATACATATATACATACATACATAATAATAATAATAATAATAATAATTCATACACATAGTACGAGTATAATACAAATTATAGGGTCTACATAGTATTTTAATGTAAGTACGCAAGTTCTAATGCACCCATATCATCTTAAGAAGTAAAAAAGTATGAAGAGGAACAAAGATTTTAAACATTCAAAATATAATTTAATACATTTTATATACATTAAACATTATGCGCTTGATTTACCTTATTTAATAAAAAAATGAGACAGTTGTCTTTTAAAGATTGTTAGCGTTTGAGCTGTTTTTATCTCCATCGGTAACTCATTAAATTGTTTGAGACCTTTGTGAAACAGTGAATTCATTGATTTTTTGAAATTAGTTCTTTGTATGTGAAAATTGTTATTGTTTCTTGTTTGATAATTATGGATTTCTCTATTTATTGTTATAAATCGGTTGAGATAAGCTGGAAGTAGGTTGTGATTTATTTTATAAATAAATATCATCGAAAAATAAACTAGTCTAGTAGAAACTGTCATCCATTGAAGAGCATCTAACATTAAACTAATTGGAGTGTATCTACTGCATTTCATAATTATCCTCATACCACGATTTTGTAACTTTTGTAGAGCATTCATTGAATTGTTGTCTAAAAGGTATAAAATACTTGCACAATAGTCGAAGTGCGGTTGAATAATAGTCTTATACACAGTAATATTTGTGGAAAAGAAAGCTGATTAGATATTCTTGAAAAAAAGTATAGTTTTTTTGTTATTTTCTTTTGTATATATAAGAAATGATTTTTAAATATTAGAGTATTATCAATAATTACTCCGAGATATTTAAATTCTTTAACCAGTTCCAATTTATTATTTTCTAATAGTATATTTATATTATTTACGTTAATGTTATTATATTTAAATTTCGTAGTCAAAATCATTGCCTTTGTTTTGTTGACATTTAGTTTGAGTTTGTTTATAGCTAAATACTCTTCAATTTCGGCTAGTTCATTATTCATCCTCATTACGGCATTATCTAAATTATTATCAACTACAGCAATTAAGGTATCGTCTGCAAATAGATTTAAAAAGTCACAAGACGTAAATTTAACAATATCATTTAAATAAATTATAAACAATAGGGGTCCGAGGACACTATCCTGTGGCACCCCAAATTTATTTTGACGAGGATTAGAAAATTTATTGTTAATTTTTGTAATTTGATATCTGTTCTTCAGGTAGTCCTCAAACCAGTTTAATACTATGCCATCTATACCATAATATTTTAATTTTTTTAAAAGAGTCAATCTGTCGATAGTTTTGAAAGCTCTTTTGAAGTCTAAAAATACAGCTAGGATATATCGATCGTTATCAATCTGGTTAATCCAATTAGCGATAGTTAATTGTAATGCTGACTCACACGAGTGATTCTCTCTAAAACCAGACTGATTACTGATTAATAAATTATTCTTATTAAAATATTCAGAGAGTTGTATATGTACTGCTATTTCTATGATTTTTTCTATAGCTGGCAAAGTATTAATCGGTCTGAAGTTACAAACCTCGTTTGTATTTATTATTTTTGGCATAGGTGTTATTGTACTAGTTTTCAAATGATCTGGAAATTTACCTGTTTGTAATGAGGTGTTTACTAGTTGTAAGACGGCATGTCCAATGACATCGAAAAATTTTTAGCACATAATACGTCATGTACATTTGTCTTATTACATAAATCTGATACAATTTCCTGTAGATCGTTCATTGTTAATAATCTAAAGTTAGAAAAATTACTATCTATGTTTATAAGTCCTATATCAGTCCATTCAGTGGTATGATTGATAGAATTAATTATATCGCCTACACTGTCAATAAAGTATCTATTAAAGTTTTCTGCCAACTCTGTATCTTCATTAAAATAAACTATTCTATCGTCAATTACAAAATGTATGGTATTTTAAAAAACTGTGATTTTCATTTTTAATTAATGTTTTTAGCGTTTTCCACATTGCTTTAGGGTTGTTTTTATTTGAGTCTATCTTGTTTTCATAATACATTCTTTTTTTGGTTTTTAGAGTATTTACAGCATGATTCCAGTATTGTTGCTTTTCGTATATATTTTGACAATTTTTAAACATTACGTACGATTTATCTCGATGTCTAGCTTTTATTTTTATTTCCCCATCATACCATGGTAACTGATTATTATTATGAATAACATTACGTATGGGTGCTATAGAATTTATGACATTCTTAGAATTACATGTTAATTTCTCAAGAATAATGTTAACATCATCACTGTTTAATAGCCAATTTACATTAGTGAAACTTTCATTTATTAAGTTTAAATTCTCAACACTAAAATTTCTAAAGTGGTTTAATCGACAGATATTAAATTTTTCATTACAAATTGAAACTGAGACAATTGAATGATCACTTATTTTAGGTATATTATGTACACTCGTAACTATGTTATTTTGATTGCTAATTACAAAGTCTATTAATGTGCTACTCAAGTTTGTACACCTAGTAGGTTCTCTAACCAATTGTTCTAAACCTAACATATCCAACATATTTTTAATTTTGTTGACGTAAAAGCTATCCTCTAGGAAATTAATATTGAAGTCTCCAATTAATAAAAAGTTTTTATTACTCACAACATAATTCTCACACCAGGTCTCTACAGCTTCAATAAATTCAGCGTGATTAGAACTTGGAGAGTGGTATGTTAATCCAATACACCATTGAATCTTGTTCATCCAGATTTTCACAAACATGCACCAATAATTTTTATCATTTACGTATTTATTAATCACAGAAAATCTAACCCCAATTTTAACTAACATTAGAACACCCCCCGCACGTCTATTTGCATCACATCTTACTAGCTGATAGCCTTCAATCCCTAACTCCGCTTCATTCCTTTCCTCCACCGTTCTAGTTTCACTCAACATAATTACTGATGGTTTATAGCAAGAAATATTGACAATAATTTCATCTTTGTGGGCAACATAGCTTTGACAATTAAGATAAATAATGTCTGCATTATATATGTTATATTAGGCATTTCTACTGGTATTTTGGAGAATTTTTGTCCACTATTTTAGGTACGTTATTTATGTATTTGATTATCTTAGTATCATCTCCATTAGTGCGAATCTCTTCTAATTTGCGTTCAAAGAAAAATAATAATCCCGTTGCATTTTTGTTTGGTCATTAAAAATTTTGATGCCTGGTATATCAATTTTGTTTTGATTTCTTAGTAATAATTTAAAACCATATAGGCTCAAGTTTTTACGCACTATTGAAGAAGGAGACGCAGAGAGGAGAATATTGCTTCTGGGCACTGGGTTTGTTTTTAAATGACACAGATTTTTTTAAAAAATTATTTTCAGTGACGAGGCCACGTTTACTACAAATGGCGTGGTCTCATCGTAAAACTCAAGATATTGGTCACCGGTAAACCCTCGCTGGGTTGTAAACTGTAAACGGCTATACTTCGACAAAGTAAATGTCTGGTGTGGAATTTTAAATAAGACCTTGATTGGACTATTTTTCTTTGTTGACACTTTTAATAATATAAGATTCCTACATTTTTAACACGTGAACTTCGAGATGCCTTTCAAAATTTACCTTTAGCCGTTTAACAAAACCTCTATTTCCAACTAGACTAGGGCTTCCATTCATGATGCAATAATAGTTAAAAATTGGCTGAGTAACAACTTCCCTATGCGTTGGATTGGACGAAATAGTTCTTTAATTGCGTGGCCGCCTAGAACACCAGACGTTACCCCTATCAATTTTTATTTTTGAGGTACCATAAAAAATGAAGTCTATAAAAAGAGGCCACGAAATAGCGCGGAGCTATGTGACATAATTAGAGAAGCATGTAATGAAGTAACAGCTGAAGTATTAAGAAAAGTAGTTAAAAATACTAAGAAGAGAATTGAAAAATGTATCAGAATTGATGAAGGACTAGTGGGAAAGGATTATATTTAATATTCACTTTTTAAAATTATATTTTTGTTTAAGTAATAATTTTAAGTGTTGTTTAAGTTACATTGATTTTACAAGAAAGGAAGATTAGTTGCTTGATATTTTCTTTAAAGAAAAAATGTGTTCTAATGCTTAATTAGCGTAATTATTACACGACTACCAAGTTATGTAAATATCCGACAATAAATAATTCGAATAGTAGGGTGATTATTATTGACATCTTAGATATGATTTTTTTAAAGGAATATTTTTTAACGAAATTTGGTATGTAGGGATTTTAGGTTATGCTAAATAAGATTCCGTAAGAACAAAAACCCTATCTCAATCACTAATATAAATTAATAATTTTTGCCAATTTCTTTTGATCGTAGTAGGCCTGTTTAATTTGAAAAAAAAATTATTATTTTTTAATCACAATCTGAAACACAAGAAGTATACCAAATTTGAACTAAATCGTTCAACAAATGGTCGAGATATTGGGGTGTAGTGATGAAAGGTGAAACACACTGTATATGCGCATATTAGAAATATCAAATACAAATATGTCACTAGGGGGCGAGCGTAGGTGCGTCTTTACTATGTACATACTTCGGTATGCGATGTAAAGCAACGACAGGCGCGGTTAGTACTTGGATTGGTGACCATTCCAACGGAAACCGCGTTCTCGCCTCACACATCTTCCAGCGGCTTGTATATCAGTGTATGCGCGGAAGCTATACAACCTTAGGCGAGGGTTGTATAGGAGATATATCATCCTTCGGAGGGGATGTAAAGCCGTCGGTCCCTTATCTATTAAATGTTAGGCAAGTAAAAGATCCCTACGCTTCTTAAGGGAAGAGGTTCGGCAAAATTCCTGGTTGGGGGTAGCTCGTCTACAGGCGTCGGTGTTAGGCCTCAGTAGCGGAAATAGGCCGACGTTAAATAAATGTATAAAAAAAAAAAAATATGTCACTATATAAAGCATCATCCCAAAGATAGTATCAATTATTAACTATAGAGAAATATTTAGTGAGCTGGTATTAATATCACACATGTGTGAAAGTATTAAAATTATTACAGAGATAGTGGAAGTTTTCTCATTATTACTAAAACTCATTGTTTTGTAAGAATATTTTTAATAGAATATGGCGGAGTCGCCAGGTGTAGAAGACAGCCGATAACACACTCGCACATGAAGGGAAACTGACCCTGAAGTAAAATATATATTTTATATGTATTTTTGGTAGCTGAACACGAATGAGTGGCCAACAAATTTGCACTAATTTTGATGTTTGAATTAATAAAAAAAAGTTGTAGGTAGTCCGAGAAATGCTGCTTGGTATTGATACGTATTACTTCCACGTCCAGTGAAAGTATATAGTAACCAAAAAAAAAATTTATTTGTTGAAATAGGCTTAAAATGTTATGAAACGTCGAGGTTTTAAATTTGAGCGAAAAAAAATTTCCTGTCTGTAGATCGGTCTGTAATTTTTTTGTGGGCACGTTTACTCTGAAACCGTTTAAGATATTGACTTGAAATTTGGTACACTTATGTATTATATCGCAATCTGGATTATATTTTGATCTAATTCCCTTGGGGGTTCGGGGGGTAAATGGGGCAAATAAGAGTAAATAGGCAAAGCAATCAAAAGTCCATAAAATTGCAATTTAGGGCATATACGAAAAGTCAAGGTCTCAAAATTTTTTTTTACATCAGCCCCCCATCACCCCCAACACCACCCCCACACTATTGTGAAAGGGAGTACAAAAATAAAATGTTATTTAGTGTGTGTACAAGAACGAAACGTGTCAAAAAATTTTTGGCGTTAGCCACCCCCATTGCAACCCCCACCATATTATTAAAGGGAGTAAAAAAAATTTGTCATAATAAAATACACCGTTCCGCGATCCATTTGTCTTAAAGACTCCAAAGGCTTTTCGGTGAATAAGTAGTAAAATATCACATTTAGCGAAAAAGTGGCAAAGACCAAAATAAATGCTTATAAAATTGCGATTAATTTATTTTCCATTGATTTGTTTGGAGTTAATAGTCTCGTACAAATAGTGTCTTCAAAATGAAGGCTGGATATTTTGACGATTAAGTGTAAAAATGGAAAAACCGGCAAGCTAATGTTACTACGCCAAAAATGATCATGACAAAAATGAAATCAAAGGAAATTAGCTTTAAAATAAGGCTTTGGCCGTTCTTTTGCAATAAAAAACTAAAAAGTTTTGACCTAAGAAATGTGAGATTTCATATATTTTAATTCCGCCATTGTGTTAATTGTTTTTGTTAAATTTGCTAATTGTAAATAAGAAAATACTATTTTCCGTTCATATATGAAGCTTATAAAATTATGATGATTTTGCGTATTGCACCAATAACAAAATTTGAGTAAATTTCTTCGAATAACATTGTCTGAAAGTTATTTGTGGCATTCTACGAATATTCTTTCCTATTATTTGGGTTTTCTACTACATGTGCTATTATCCTCTTCAAAACAAATCACCGAATCTACAAAATAATAGAATTATTGGAAAAAAAAACCTCTGCGCCCGTGACGTTTACGCCAAAGGAAAAGTCAGAGGTTATGTTTTGCAAATAATATAAATCGGAATAAACACAAAAATAATGTATTTAGTTGACGTTTCGGAAAGTAATCTCTTTCCGTTTTCAAAGCTATTTTTTGAAGAACTCTTATTTTGCTGTGTATGTCAAATACACAGCTTTAAGATTCTGATACCAATATTCTTTCCTATTATTTGGGTTTTCTACCACATGTACTATTATCCTCTTCAAAACAAATCACCGAATCTACAAAATAATAGAATTATTGGAAAAAAAGCCTCTGCGACCGTGACGTTAACGAATAACAAATTTACATTTGAAAAATTCCTATATAACTTAAAAGCAAATATTTTTCATTCGCTTCACTAATGTCAAGCTAATGATATGTTTGTTTAATTTTTTAATCACTTGTTTAAATATTAATAATATTTTAGGAAGATATGAAAACTGTGATATTACATACGTTTTGATTGGTACAATGTCTTGCTTTGCAATGAAGCTAATTTTAAATGGTAAATTTAATATACGTATTCAGTTTAACTTTGTGTGAAGTATTATATTTTTATTTTCTTTTAATAATTATTAAACTTGGGACGATTAAATCCGGTTCTTTTCAGTAACCAAATAAACTTTTAATTTCATTGCAAGCAGTGTAAACCGCAAAAGTTAATTGTTTAAATTATTTAATGCTCGAAGTTAGCAATATAAACCGGCCTCAAGAAGATCAATTTGATTTATAGTTATCATTGTTAATTACCTGTGGTGGTGTTATTTATTGTTAATACTGGGGCTATAAAATTTATTTTTCTTCCGAAATAATATAAGTAATTTATTTGCAATCAATCCCAGGCATCTAAATTATCAAGAAATTATTATTTATATTAATTGACGCTACCGATTATAAGCATTCTGCTACGCCTTCGATTGATGACTGCCCGGTTCATATGTGGCCGCGCAATGTACGCTAGGTAGGATGAATTCAAGCCCATCCCCAACCTGACCAGTCGACTATTTGGTAATAATTCCCTATTTTGAATTCATATATATTTTGTGGTAATTTTGGAATTAGAATATTTCCGGTATTTTCTTCGAATAAATTTTAATTTGTCTTTGTTATATTTTGGATAATTTCTACCTTCAGCAACTTGTAGTAACTTTCACTTAACCGATAGTGACTAGTAAGTGACATTTTATCGCGAGTAATACCCTCTGGGGACGCTACCTTTAAGTAGGACACTCCAGAGACGTCCCGCCGAAGTTTCGTACTTTGAATTCTTATTTTTTATATTTTTATTTTACTCATTATTTGCGTGACATAACTCCTTTGGCGACGCCGCCTTTAAGTGGCCCACTCCAATGGAGCCAAACTGTAATAATTTACAAAAATAATAAAAGTGTACTAAAGAAAAAATCACCTACTACGACAGTCCAGTATTCCCCTATTTCCTCTGAAAGTAAATCGATTCATCGCCACCAATCAAGGTGCACAACGTGCGTTTCCAAATTAATTGAAAATAATGTCCTAAAACTTGCGACATACTACGTTTTCAATCGGAGAACGCAAAATAAAATCTGATTGCAATAAGCCCCCAGCAGGCAGATTTCCAATACGATACTGTTGTGCATCGCCAGCCGCAGACTAGTTTCGAGCTTTGCAATAAGATTTTATTTTGCGTTTTCCTATTGAAAACGTAGTATGTAGCAAGTTATAAGACATTATTTTCAATTGATTTGGAAACGCACATTGTGCACCTTGATTTGTTCAATGAATCGATTTCCTTTCAAAGAAAATAGTGGTATACTGGACTGTCGTAGTAGGTATATTTTTACGTTACTAAACTTTTATTATTTTAGTAATAATTTATCCACTTTGTGTTGGCTTATATATTTTGTAATAAATTACTATCATACACGATCGCTATAAGCAAAGACCAATTAATAGCTAGTAAAATAAAACTTTCCGTCCGAACCTGTTTGTTAAATAAATTTTCTATGGATAAGTATTTACACCGGGATATTTCTCCGCGAAATTCTCAGTAGGGGACACACTCAAAATATTAAAAATTACTTTATTTTGTGAGAAATTCTAAAATTTTAATAACTGCCTATCTGTATTAAAGATTGGTCCAAATTACCTACTTCTGCACGTGTCGAGACACTATTTTGCTAGTCATACCGTCTAATTTTATTTCATTTTTGTTGCACGGGTTTATCATCGTTTACTTGCTTGCTGTCATTTTTGTACCAAAACCTAGTTCACTTTCTTAGTAAAAATTATTGACTAAAAATTTAATACCGTCTACGATACTTGGGTAATTAAATATTAGTTTACTTGAATATAAACGACCTATATTATTTAGTTGTTTTATTGTAAATACATAGTGCACGTAACTTGAAGTACTTATCATATCTTAAGTTGTTTTTTTTTCTTTGACCTGTAAATATTGTCAGTATATTATTAAAACGTTGTGTGTGTCATCTCTAATCTGTATTGTTTTTTTTATACATTTATTTAACGTCGGCCTATTTCCGCTACTGAGGCCTAACACCGACGCCTGTAGACGAGCTACCCCCAACCAGGAATTTTGCCGAACCTCTTCCCTTAAGAGGAGTAGGGATCTTTTACTTGCCTAACATTTAATAGACAAGGGACCGACGGCTTTACATCCCCTCCGAAGGATGGTATATCTCCTATACAACCCTCGCCTAAGGTTGTATAGCTTCCGCGCATACACTGATATACAAGCCGCTGGAAGATGTGTGAGGCGAGAACGCGGTTTCCGTTGGCATGGTCACCATCCAAGTACTAACTGCGCCTGTCGTTGCTTTACATCGCATACCGAAGTATGTACATAGTAAAGAGGCACCTACGCTCGCCCCATCTGTATTGTTCTGAAATAGTAAAAGTGCTACAAACATAAAATCATTACAGCTGTCCATTCCATGAGAAAGAAAGTCTAAGTTTCGACCCCCTGGTAATAAACCATCTTCACTGATTCTATCTGGAGCCTCTGTCATACTGCTGATAGAGAAAGTGGTGTTTCTACATTTTAAATCAGAAACCAGCGCTCGAGGCAAGAACCGCTTGTATTGGTTATAAAGTGCAAGTTGCAAAACCGACGTAGCGGCGTTTCAGCTTAAATCGCATATGATGTGCCTTAAACGCAAATTCCGCCTGCAGGATTTGGCACGCGTATTTGAACATTTGAATATGACGATGCCTTAAAGTTGTAATCAAAGGAGTGAGGGCAAAAAGGTGTTAGGTTATATTCTTTATTTATTTTTTCTGTTCTTGTAGTAAGTTACAAAAATGTTACATATCACCCTTATTCATTAAATACACCAAAGTGATAAAGGCATCATGTAACAAAAATACACACTGTGACAGTGTTCAGCATTATGTTTTCAATAACTAACCTTGGACGAAACTTCTGTATTCGTTGAAAACTTGGTTAACAATACATATATTGAATTCTCGAATACATGGTGAATTAAATGAATATATACAACTTTCATTCATGCAAAAATTTCAGCTTTTATTCACTCCCACTTCAAGCAATTAAAACAACGACTACTTTGCAAGTTATTAGTCGAAAAGTATTGTAATTATTCTACGCTAATAATTAAAACATTTTCCCTTGATCTTGGTGAAATATTAACTAACATATTTTACCGTCCCTTCCTTTCAAGATTTAATATTAATAATGGAGTTTTAAAAAAGTTTCGTCGCCGTTCATTCATCAAGTTTTAAAAGTGAACAAATTCTTTAGGGAGATTAAAAAATAATTTCTAATAATAATTTATCGTGAACAGTAACTTTTAAAAGGGTAGAAATTTCATCATTAGTTATGCAGCAGTATATTTCGTATATTTTTTGTTTAAGGTATTTTATAAAAATGTGCTTTTTTAAATAAAGAATTAAATTCACTAGTATAATTAATCATAATATATTTTATAAGGTAATTAAACTTGAAATAAAATTATACAATTATCAAGCAAAATTGTATTTGAAAAAATTTACAATATATTATTAATATTAAAGTAAAATTGAAAACATTAAATTTATTTTGAATCATACAAATTCAAAGAGTAGCTGAATCATAAAAGACTTTGGTCAGAGAGTCATGCAGAAGATAAATATCTTTACGCTTGCTGTTGTCTTGCAACTGATTTCGGTAGTTACTTATATCCATAGAGATTGACTGTGAACCGTCTTACCAGTTGGTGGCAGTGGACTAGACGAGGTTATGTGAGAGACAACACGGCTAGTTGTTGTACCACTCCTGAGTTCGAGCTTTAGCTGTGGCAGATGACACCAACAACTTCGCCAAGACGTTAGTCTAAACAAGGCGATAAAAAAAAATTAAAAGCTAATCGATGCTGAATTTATATTACAAAATATTATAATTATTTTTGCCTACACTCTACAGGTCTCCTTTGGGAAACTTTGATGTATTTTACCGAATTTTAATAAACTTTTACACAACCTGAACAACTGCATAAAAATATTTTTATAAATGGCGATTTTAATATCAAATTCAATAAGAAACGTAACCCAAACTACCTATCATTTAGTGACATAATAAACTCCTATTCTTACAAATCTACCATTTTTGAATTTACCCCGAGCATTAATTGTATTCATGATATGTTAGTTGAATTCCACGATCTACAAACGGAGGTATTCAATCCTTATTTGTCTGACCATAGGACAGTTGCAATCTCAGTGAATTCACCGAGGTACATAAAAAGTAAGGAAACCGTTAAATGCAGAAAATATACTGAGGGCATGTTTATACCTGGATGGTAATGGTTGGGAATTTATTAGCGATCAGGAGACAGGAATAAATGGAGTATTTAAGAAATTGTAAACTTACTAACCTCAAACGTAAAAAAAATTGTCCCAGAAACTCAAAGAACAATTAATACAAAAATAGTTTAGAAAGTTTTATAAAAGACAAATTATAATGACAAAAAGGAATTAATGAATCAAAAAGTAAATCCTGGATTGGAAATTGATCTTGTTGTGATGAATGACTTTTTTATAATAACTCAAACTTCTGACAGCAAATGGCACAGTCATAAACGATATTCACGCGCTCAGGTTATACTTTTCACTTTAGAAATATCATTTTCAATGATCTCCGATCGGTAATAGAGAATTTAAAAAATTAAGATAGTCTGGACACTCCTTATATCGAAGTGAAAATTATAAAAAAGGTGAAAAATATTGTCATAATGCCTCTTGCCAGAATAACAAACATAGCACTATCCAGTGGCATATATTCTGACTTATTAAGAATTTCCAAAGTTATCTTCATCCACAAAGGTAGATTGTCGACGGACTTAAATAACTTTATAGTCCATTTAAAGAAGTCCCGAACATCAATAGTTTGTAGGATCTTTTGCATATATTTCCTCCCCCCGTTTTTGAAAATGATAAAAATGATGGTGATGGTGTCGAGTTCTGAAACTCTTGCGTACTGTCTCTAACAAGGAAAAATCATTCCAATTTCCGTCTCCCTATGGGATAGTAGGGTGAAAAAAACACCACCATCGTAATTCCTGCCCTCAAAAACTCACTATTACGGACGAGAGCAGTTTCAACTCACAGGGGTTGATTAGATCAACTGCGGTTTAGTAATAGTTCCCTGATACTCCCATAATACTCCGATCCGAGAAATCCCCGAATCCCTATGACAAAGAGCTTGGAAGGGGGAGTTTTTATACGTTGGGGGTAAATTTGTAACGTTAAATTAGAATTCAATCATATATATTTGTATAGAATTTTAAGTTTATAAATAACTAAAGCTACAATTGGGTTTGTTGAATGATTGCAGAGCAAGGATTACTTCTAGTAGGTATTCCTCTAACTTTGTTGACAGCATTAGGACAGAGTACCTAATTTTGTGTTGGTTAGGTATTGCTTGTTTGAGTAAAAGTAGTCTCGGAAACATTCTTGTTTTCGATAAATTTTATTCATGTAGCAATATACTTAGGTTGCATTGTTTTGATGTGTTAGTAGTTGCTATAGGCTTGTTGTACGTTAGCTTCTTCTGATGCAGGACAACCTCTCCGTTGTCTAACCTAAAACCAGTACAAACATTTAAGTAGTGGTTTTCACCGAGGGGTATATTATTGTATGACTTACTTTTTATTTGACGAGCTATTTAGATTGTTCTTTTTCCTTGCTAGATACTTTGAAATTCGGTTCCTGTAGAGGATGTAAACATCTTTTGGAATGCCGATATGTGTAGGCAAAAATACATATTTCAGAGGGTGCTGGCTGGAAAGCAATTTGGTTAGTCATTTGAAGGGTGGATAATACCAATAATATTCACTTACTTGTACTTTGCAGGAAGGTTTTAGTTTTAAATAAATAAGCTTGGTGAATTCTCTGTTTATTCTTTTTCGTCAGCTGTCATATGTCATATTTCACTGGGGACATTGTTACCAACATTGATATAGGAAACTGCTCAGTCGTCATTTAATTTATTAATTCTAGGTTTATTTACTTTATGGACAATTATTGTTTAAAATGGTGATTTGCACTCATGGGATTTCTTTGTAATGTCTGTTTTAATATTTCCATGTCAAGAATTATTTTCTGTGTCGTTAAAATTTTAATTGTAAATATGCGCGCGTCTTTAGGAATTGTGGGTAATTTCGTAGGAGTTGTCAAATGGTGATTGGTGCTCGAAAACATGTGGCTGAGGAAAAAAACAACAAGTGGTTTCCGAGTTTCCGGATCCTTCGATTCAGCAGCAAGTCGTTTAGCCGATAAGACGAGATTCTCCTTTTGAATGCTTTTAGAGCCACCCATTCTGAGTTTTGGGGATTATACTGGAAGTCTTTAAATTTGGAAGTGCCGTTTGGTATGTTGAGCTGTTTGAAGCCGATTTCGTTGTGTGGAACTTCTAACTAGGCTTAGAAACGAAGCTATTGAATCCTTGTGTTTTTTGTGTGCCCAGGCCATTTTGTTGGGTAAGCAAGTTTCACCAAATTTCATAGAAATACCGACTTCTAAAACGCTATTTTATTTATAGGCAAATTTTGTACGGGTATTAAATCTACCCTAGACTTGGATTTTTGTAAATTCCTGGTTTTGGGGAGTTACGATATTTTTTTGGATGGACGTTTTTATGCTGGGAAGCCACGTGTCGATTTGGACGGGACTTTTGCTGTTTTGGTTGAGGACATCACTGGAACATATTGTTTTGGGACTGGAGTGGAGTCGGAGAGCCTTCTGCAGATATAATACAGGAGTTTCGAGTGAGGAACTGGGAATGTCGTTATCAGTTGTCACCCTTAAAGGCGTTAGAGGTGGGATAAGTACCCTTAGTATTTACCATGTATATTTAGAATCATTATTTTCCTTATGTCTATGATTTTTAATTATTCTATAAACGGCCATTTTATAAGCCTAGCTGGTATGGACAATAATAGTTCCCTACTAGTATGAATTACCTGTAAGTAACTGCGCAGTTACATATCCAGATGTTTTGATAATTATATGTATAATTTTTTTTTTTGTATTATGTGATGTATAAGGTCATATTGGAAAACTTATTTAGTTGGGTATATTGAAGGATGGCTCCCCACCACTAACCTGTCCTATTTAAATTAGTTATTTTGTTGAATGTAACGGCCTAAAATATTCATTTTTCACTTAGAAAAGACATCAACAGTAAATCAGAATTAAATCAGAAGTAATTTAGAATTAAATAAAGATGAAATTAAAATTAAATCAACATTACATCAAAGTCAAGTCAAGATCATGTATATAATTTAATAATGTGATAATTAGGAAAACACTGTCAGTAATCTGGTAGTTCTTAATTTGAAAGTCACCGGTAATCAGATTTTGTTAATAAATGTTATAGGAATTTTAACCTCGTTTTTATTTCTCGCCGTTGACTTAAGGTTGAAAATAAGTAACACTGAATTTGGTAATTTATTTAGTCAGTGTGTCTGACAATTCGCTTGAGGTTGGTATATTAAAATTACCTGGCGCTCACTATTTCACCTTGGCAAACTTTAGGAATCGTTAAAAAAATAAACGAATCTCACCCCTGGAGTCTCCTGTTGGAGCTAGCTGACCTTAAGTTTTTTTTATTCGTCTTATTTTTAGACTTTTAGTCGTAAATTGAGTTTAACACGTAACAATTAAATTTGGCGCCTGGTTTGACGTAGCAAACATGTGGGGCCATTTTTTGATTTCATTTTGCCATGGTTTTTTTTTATATTATCAAATAATTATATATGTGATTTTGATTTGCTGTTGTGTAGATCTTGCATAAGGCCTTTAACATTTCGGTCCACATAGTATGTTGGTGGTGCCATTGCCAAAACAGTGACATTAAGAGTTTCCAATTTGAGGTAGCACATCGTTAAACAATTCGGATAATCGTTAAGAAACTTACAGAATTTTTGTGGTTTTATTTGAAATTAAGTATACTAAAATATTATCTTTTTTTATATATTTGAGGAGATATTTTTACAGGTTGACCTTTTATTGATAAATTTGTGGTATTAGTAACAATTGTTTTTCCTTTTCTTCCATCGAACTTATTTGACTATCAAAGAGTACGTTACACTTGTTGCCTAATACTCTAGGTGTTTATTTTTTTAATTGCCTTCTACAGGGTGATCGCTGCTATATATATAAATTGTCATTTTCTTTTGTAACATTGGTAAGTTCATTTTTTTTTTTACAATGGCTTCGAAACTAGATTCTGGTCGATTAAGTAAGGATGAATTAATTTATGAACTGAAAATTAGAGGATTGGAAGATGTTGGGACTGTGGAGCAAATGCGTGCAACTTTGAGAAGAATATTACGAATGGAACGTTCTGGAGACTCATTGACTTATCCTGAATACAATTTGAACAGTACCGAAGAAATTAAAATAGCTGAAAAGAAAATTCAAGAACTTGAAAATCTTATCAAAGAGTTGAGCACTGGAGAAGATAGTGGACCTTATAAGAAGATAGACGCAAAACTTAGTCATATCTTAATGAGAGTGGATCGTGTCAAAGCAACTGAGGATGAGACAAGGAAGCAACGTAGTCAATTATTGGCTAAAATTTTGCAACTTCAGGCAACTTTAGGGCAAACAGTTAAAAAAGTTAAGACTGAACGAAACATTCTGGAATTAAGTATGCTAAATGTACACGAGGACAGTATAGCTTCGAACGATAGCGATGCCGAAGTTTTTATTGAACATAAACCACTAGGATCAAGTTCTACTCAAATTCATGCTACTGCTTCAACGGTTAAGTCAATTCCCGTGATTAAGTGGAATCTTACATTTTCTGGAAAACCTAAAGAAATGTCGGTTTTAGCATTTATTGAAAGAATAGAAGAATTAAGTGTTGCTAGACACGTGTCAAGTCAAACTCTTTTTGAGTCAGCAGCCGATTTATTTACAGGTCATGCATTGGTTTGGTTTAGGGCTAATCATTCGAAATTCTCTAACTGGAATAGTTTATGTAAGGGTTTAAAGGAACAGTTTCTTGAAAGAAATCACGATGAGAAGTTATTTCAACAAATTAAAGAACGTAAACAGCGAGAGGAGGAGTCGATTGGAATTTACTTTGCGTACATGAAAAATGCTTTTGCTAGATTATCTGTCAAAATTCCTGAGATGACACAGTTAAATATTTTACGGGAAAATGTCAAACCTTTCTTTCAAATTGCTATTGCACGTGAAGAACCAAGGTCACTTGATGAGCTGGAAGAAATGTGTGTGAAATTGGAACGAAGATGTTCGTCAATTGATGGATTTTCAACTGCACCTGTGAGGAAATGGGCAGTGGAACCCGATCTCATGTATATTGCTTCAGAACCTTCGACTAGTTCTTCTCCAACTGACTATACCGTAACAACGTCTCGAGGATTGACAGGAACTGCCACTCTTACTTGTTGGAATTGCCGTGCAAAAGGACACAGCTCACGTCAGTGTCGCCAACCAAGGAGAAAATATTGCTTTAAATGTGGAACTCCCAATGTTACCAAATACAATTGTCCAAAATGTAAAAATCAAATTTCGGGAAATGCGAATGCGAGCCATTGAGAGGTCGGTTAGTGGAGAACTCGTGTACGACCACCATTTCGACAGTTTCGGTGGATGAAAACTTCTTTCAACATAAAGTTATTTTAGACTATATTTTAAGCCATGCGGAGAACGATCAAAGACCATATTTGGAAGTATCAATTTTAGGGAAGAAAATGTTAGGTTTGTTGGACAGTGGAGCAACTCGAACCATAATTGGAAGAAAAGGTTGGAAAATATTACAAAGTTTAAATTTAACATTTAACACGGAAGATTCACCTATTTGTAGATTAGCAGATGGAAGTAAACTCCCGAGTAATGGATCCGTTTTAGTACCAATAGAACTCATGGGTAAAGTGAAGCTTATGAATGTACTAATAGTACCGGATTTAGATCACGTTCTTATACTTGGGTATGATTTTTGGAAAAAAATGGAAATAATCCAGGACTTAAAGAGAGACGTGTGGAAATTTTCGACTCAAGAAGAAGAAATTTTTGAAGTGAACACTATAGAGGTTGATTTAAGTACTGAACAAAAACAAGTTTTCGACGAATTTATAGAACAGAAGTTTATGTTAATGGGAAATTCTGTAGGATGTACTCATTTAATAGAGCACGAAATTGTTGTGGATTCCCCTCCGATTAAACAAAGGTATTATCCTGTTTCACCGGTTGTACAACGTCAAATCAATGAAGAACTATAGAAATTATTAGAATTGGACATCGTTGAACCATCTACTAGTGCTTGGTCTTCACCAATCATTTTAGTATCCAAGAAAGAAGGAGGATATAGATTTTGTGTTGACTTTCGGAAATTAAATCAAGTAACAAAGAAAGATGCTTATCCTTTGCCATATGTATCGACTATTCTGGATCGTTTGAAAGGAGCCCGCTATCTTAGCAGCTTGGACATCAAGTCAGCATATTATCAGATACCTTTAAAATCTAACAGTCGTGAATATACTGCATTTACCATACCTGGTAAAGGTTTATTTCATTTTAAAAGATTATGTTTTGGATTGACCAATGCACCAGCTTGTTGGCAACGATTGATAGATAGAGTTTTGGGGGCGGATTTAGAAGAAAATGTTTTTGTCTACTTGGACGACATAATTGTAATATCTTCATCTTTTGAGAAGCATATGGAAATTTTAGAGAAAGTGTTCTCTAGACTGATTATGGCTGGATTGACTCTAAATCGAGAAAAGTGCAAATTTTTTAGGTCTGAATTAAAATATCTAGGGTATGTTATCGACAATAAGGAAGGATTGCGAGTAGACCCGGACAAAGTACAAGCTATTTTGAATATACCTACTCCCACTTGTGTTCGAGATGTTAGGAGCTTTCTAGGAATGGCCTCATGGTACAGGAGGTTCATCGAAAATTTCTCTTCTATTAGTGCACCTTTGACAAATTTATTAAGGAAAAGACAAAATTTTTTATGGACTTCTACTTGTGAAGAATCTTTTCGAAAATTGAAAGAGTGTTTAATCTCAGCACCTATACTGACTACCCCAGATTTTACCAAACCTTTTAATGTGAAAACGGATGCTAGTGGATATGGACTAGGAGCTGTTTTGACGCAGATGATTGACGGCCATGAACGAGTCATTTGTTACGTAAGTCGATCTTTGACGAAGCAAGAAAAAGCATATAGTACGACTGAAAGGGAGCTTTTGGCGGTGCTTCATGCGCTGGACAAGCTGAGACCATATCTAGAAGGGGCTACGTTCACCGTAGAAACGGATCACCATAGCTTAGTATGGTTGGACAATGTTAAAAATCCACATGGTAGATTATGTAGATGGGCTGTGAAATTACAACAATACAATTTCAAGGTGATTCATCGAAAAGGTAAAGATCACGTGGTACCTGACGTACTTTCAAGAGCAGTTCCGAATATAGATTATATCACCGATGAAAATTCGACTTTGAATACTTTTGGCTATGATTTCAAGGACATAACAGACCGATGGTACTCAAGAATGTTAGCAAATGCTACCACGAATCCTTTGTCTTATCCAAAATGGAGAGTACAAGATAAATATCTTTTTAAATATGTGCAATGTAAAGTTCCTGAGCTTTCCGAAGAATCAGAGCACTGGAAATTGGTTGTACCTAAGGATTGCCGTCAAGATATTCTCAAAGAATTACATGATAGTCCTACTTCGTCTCATCCAGGAATATTCAAAACCTATGAAAAACTATGTCACCGTTTTTATTGGCCAAAGATGAAGTGTGATGTTACCGCATATATTAACCGGTGTAGGGTATGTGCAAAACATAAAGCTGTTCAGAAGAAACCCGCTGGTCTTATGGGGCAACGCCCACAGATAACCAGACCTTTTGAGTTAATTAGTTGTGATATAGTAGGTCCATTACCTAGAGGAAGTCGAGGATATACTCATATTTTAGTAGTATGTGATTATTTTTCCAAATTTGTTCTAACTTTTCCATTAAGATCAGCAACTGCCAGTAAAATATGTAGACATCTTGAAGAAGACGTATTTTTATTATTTGGAGTCAGTAAACATCTTATTACTGATAACGGAGCACAATTTACGAGTAAAGAATTTCGGAAATTATGTGATGATTATAATGTGAATATTTTGGATAATGCTGTTTATCATCCTCAGAATAATCCGACAGAGAGAGTAAACCGTGTCGTAAAAACCATGTTATCATGCTATATTCAAGAAAATCAACGGAAATGGGATGTGGTGTTACCCTTTGTAACCTGTGCGATACGCACTCAGATGCATGAAGTAACCGGCTATACTCCATATTACGTAAATTTTGGTCGAGAATATATCGGAAATGGAAAGTTTCATAATAATGTTACTCTTAATCATCAACCGGATCTAGAGATAAATAGGACTGAAGAAAGAATAGTGAGAGACCGTGGATTTGCAAAAATTTATGAAGATATTAAAGTAAGGCTACGAAAGGCATACACACAAGCTAGTCAAAGATACAATCTAAGAAGAAGACAAGTACAATACAAGATCGGAGACTTGGTATGGAGAAAGAATCATGTTTTGTCCAATAAAGCGGATTATTTTAGTGCAAAACTGGCTCCTAAGTATGTCGGACCTTGTAAAGTTAGGAAAGTTTGTGGTACATGTAGCTATGAAATTGAAGATGAAAGTGGAACATTGGTCGGTGTATATCATGTAAATGATCTCAAACCTACCCACGGTTTGGATTAGAATTTTTTTTTGGTAGTTCTCTAATTGTACATTGATATTTTGGTTATATTATTGTAAAAGGATTTTTTTTGTTGTGGAAAAAAAAGTAACCTGCGTTCAAGGCTCTAATTCATTAATTTTTTTGTTTTGTCATTTTTCCTTGTATACTGTCGTGTGTAATCGTCCGGAGGTGAACGATTGCAAAACGTTTAAGCCTCATATTAGTTGCAAGTGTGATAGTTGTGGAGCGAACTATTGCCAAGCATTTAAAGCTTTAGTTTGTTTCTTTTTCTGGAAAAATTTTTTTTTTGAAAAAAAAAAATTTTTAAGAGGGAAAAGGGGGAATTTGTAACGTTAAATTAGAATTCAATCATATATATTTGTATAGAATTTTAAGTTTATAAATAACTAAAGCTACAATTGGGTTTGTTGAATGATTGCAGAGCAAGGATTACTTCTAGTAGGTATTCCTCTAACTTTGTTGACAGCATTAGGACAGAGTACCTAATTTTGTGTTGGTTAGGTATTGCTTGTTTGAGTAAAAGTAGTCTCGGAAACATTCTTGTTTTCGATAAATTTTATTCATGTAGCAATATACTTAGGTTGCATTGTTTTGATGTGTTAGTAGTTGCTATAGGCTTGTTGTACGTTAGCTTCTTCTGATGCAGGACAACCTCTCCGTTGTCTAACCTAAAACCAGTACAAACATTTAAGTAGTGGTTTTCACCGAGGGGTATATTATTGTATGACTTACTTTTTATTTGACGAGCTATTTAGATTGTTCTTTTTCCTTGCTAGATACTTTGAAATTCGGTTCCTGTAGAGGATGTAAACATCTTTTGGAATGCCGATATGTGTAGGCAAAAATACATATTTCAGAGGGTGCTGGCTGGAAAGCAATTTGGTTAGTCATTTGAAGGGTGGATAATACCAATAATATTCACTTACTTGTACTTTGCAGGAAGGTTTTAGTTTTAAATAAATAAGCTTGGTGAATTCTCTGTTTATTCTTTTTCGTCAGCTGTCATATGTCATATTTCACTGGGGACATTGTTACCAACATTGATATAGGAAACTGCTCAGTCGTCATTTAATTTATTAATTCTAGGTTTATTTACTTTATGGACAATTATTGTTTAAAATGGTGATTTGCACTCATGGGATTTCTTTGTAATGTCTGTTTTAATATTTCCATGTCAAGAATTATTTTCTGTGTCGTTAAAATTTTAATTGTAAATATGCGCGCGTCTTTAGGAATTGTGGGTAATTTCGTAGGAGTTGTCAAATGGTGATTGGTGCTCGAAAACATGTGGCTGAGGAAAAAAACAACAAGTGGTTTCCGAGTTTCCGGATCCTTCGATTCAGCAGCAAGTCATTTAGCCGATAAGACGAGATTCTCCTTTTGAATGCTTTTAGAGCCACCCATTCTGAGTTTTGGGGATTATACTGGAAGTCTTTAAATTTGGAAGTGCCGTTTGGTATGTTGAGCTGTTTGAAGCCGATTTCGTTGTGTGGAACTTCTAACTAGGCTTAGAAACGAAGCTATTGAATCCTTGTGTTTTTTGTGTGCCCAGGCCATTTTGTTGGGTAAGCAAGTTTCACCAAATTTCATAGAAATACCGACTTCTAAAACGCTATTTTATTTATAGGCAAATTTTGTACGGGTATTAAATCTACCCTAGACTTGGATTTCTGTAAATTCCTGGTTTTGGGGAGTTACGATATTTTTTTGGATGGACGTTTTTATGCTGGGAAGCCACGTGTCGATTTGGACGGGACTTTTGCTGTTTTGGTTGAGGACATCACTGGAACATATTGTTTTGGGACTGGAGTGGAGTCGGAGAGCCTTCTGCAGATATAATACAGGAGTTTCGAGTGAGGAACTGGGAATGTCGTTATCAGTTGTCACCCTTAAAGGCGTTAGAGGTGGGATAAGTACCCTTAGTATTTACCATGTGTATTTAGAATCATTATTTTCCTTATGTCTATGATTTTTAATTATTCTATAAACGGCCATTTTATAAGCCTAGCTGGTATGGACAATAATAGTTCCCTACTAGTATGAATTACCTGTAAGTAACTGCGCAGTTACATATCCAGATGTTTTGATAATTATATGTATAATTTTTTTTTTGTATTATGTGATGTATAAGGTCATATTGGAAAACTTATTTAGTTGGGTATATTGAAGGATGGCTCCCCACCACTAACCTGTCCTATTTAAATTAGTTATTTTGTTGAATGTAACGGCCTAAAATATTCATTTTTCACTTAGAAAAGACATCAACAGTAAATCAGAATTAAATCAGAAGTAATTTAGAATTAAATAAAGATGAAATTAAAATTAAATCAACATTACATCAAAGTCAAGTCAAGATCATGTATATAATTTAATAATGTGATAATTAGGAAAACACTGTCAGTAATCTGGTAGTTCTTAATTTGAAAGTCACCGGTAATCAGATTTTGTTAATAAATGTTATAGGAATTTTAACCTCGTTTTTATTTCTCGCCGTTGACTTAAGGTTGAAAATAAGTAACACTGAATTTGGTAATTTATTTAGTCAGTGTGTCTGACAATTCGCTTGAGGTTGGTATATTAAAATTACCTGGCGCTCACTATTTCACCTTGGCAAACTTTAGGAATCGTTAAAAAAATAAACGAATCTCACCCCTGGAGTCTCCTGTTGGAGCTAGCTGACCTTAAGTTTTTTTTATTCGTCTTATTTTTAGACTTTTAGTCGTAAATTGAGTTTAACACGTAACAGTTTCTGAAGAGTTGGGTGGAAAATAACACCATCATCGTGAGCCCTGCCCTCGAAAATCCATAAAAACCCTTAATAGCATCCAAGTATCAAATTTACAATGGAGACCGAGCAAGATGGAGCTTTACCTTTCTTAGATGTATTAGTGAAAAGGTCACACAATGGCAAGTTGACCCATGGTGTCTACAGAAAGAAAACGCACACCGATCGTTACCTACATGCGACATCTCACCACCATCCACAACAGAAGAGAGCGTTAATTAGAACCTTGGTCCACAGAGCCAACACAATATGCGACGACGAGAACAAACCCGAGGAACTACAGAATGTCCAACAAGCTTTAGAGAAGAACGGATACAGTCAAAGCAATATACAACGAGTAGTAAATAATCAGAGGAGAACTACAGAAGAAGAACAGCAACAACCAACAACGTATGCATGCCTACCCTACGTCGCGGGAGTCACAGATAGGCTGAAGAAGATTTTATTCAAAAAGAAAGTAGGTGTACGGTTTCGAACAGTGAAGAAAATACAGTAGATGCTTCCCTCAGTCAAAGACCCTGTCCCCAAACTGTTATCAAAAGGTGTTTACCGGTTGAAATGCACATGTGGTAAGAGCTACATCAAACAAACAGGACGGAGTATCCAGTGCAGAATCAAACAACACCAGAGAAATACCAGATTTGGATACACGGATAGCTCGGCGATAGCAGAACGTGTCCATAATAACGAGAACCATAAAATCGACTACGAGGACGTCAATATATTAAACAGGAATACGCGCTATTATCCGCGAATTATTAGGGAATCACTGGAAATTATGAAAAACGTGAACAACTTTAACAGCGAGGATGGGTATCGACTTAGTAACACGTGGAGACTGGTAATGCCAAGGACCACCACCATAGTAAGTCACGGTCAACCAAACACGACGAATGAGCAGCGAAGCGAACCAAGCGCGACCAATGACCAGCGAAGCGAAGCGGTGCCTAGGTATGTAACGAGGAGTGTAACACAACAGATTCAGTCTTTAGAATCCTTCTGAGGAAGCTGACAGGATGATCAGCGAAACGTCAAGCCAAGTTCGACGATCACGGCAAGACCCGGAAGAATCTACTTCATTAGACAACGGCCGTGAAAACCTGCATTCTACTAACAAAACCCTAGGTTTCAAAATAAATGATATTACTACCTATCCAATTTCAGTAGATACTTTGATCATTTTTAGTTAATCAATGCAGGTTGAGGTGCAAAGTATTTTATTTCAGGCTTTGATAAATATGTAATTAAAAATAAAGCAGTTTAAATATACTTGTAAATCGTATTGAATAATGTTTCGTAATGCGAGAAGCTTCTCTACACCAATAAAATTAACAGTCGTCGAATTGGTGCTTAACAACATATTCAGGCACTGTAAGAATAAAATTGGTGAAAATTTAAGTGAATTACTGTTTAATGTTGCAATTAAATCTTTAATTTGTTATATGATATTTTGTATTTATCCCATGTGACTTCTTTTTTGAATTTGATTTTCTATGGACTCCAATAATTATTTAATTTTTTGGTACTCCACTCCTAAAAGAGGAGTGGAACAAGCAAACCTCTCAACAGGGTAGTAAGCATCAAGTTCCATTTACTACTGATTCATAAGAAAAAACAACGAAATACGATATTTTTCCGAAGTTAAATCCCAGATATATCGAATTAATTATTAAGTTTACTGCAACTAAACCATATTCAATAAAATGGCGGAGGAGCCGGTTAGTCCTGAAGTCCCTCCACCTGGCTGGCTCCTTGCTAGAATGATTGCGGTATTGTTGTACCCCCCGAAGTCTGTTATATATACTCATTTGGGATCCCTGTGAAAATGGTTGAAATTGAGATAATATGTTGTAGTTCAGACTTCCCTGATGAAAAGTTCAATGGGGCCAAGGGCTCGAAAATATTCTATTCTGGAATTACATCAAGGGCAAAAGTTAAAAATTCGTAAATTCTGGGATTTGAGATCCCGATGAAAATGGTCGAAATTAAGATATGTTGTAGTTCAAACCTTCCTGATGAAAAGTACAAATGGGACCAAGGCTCGCGGACCTTTTTTTGGAGTTACAGCAAGGGCAAAGGTCGAAAATTTGTAAATTCTGGGACTTAGAATCCCGGTGAAAATGGTTTAAATTGAGAAAATTCGTAAATTCGTGACAAACCTTCAAAAATCAAAAATATATGTTTACAATATTAGATAACAGTCATGCTATATTAACATCATAAGCAATTTGAATTTAAAATTACCAAGCGCGTCATCTGCTAGATATGCAGCGCTTGCGCAAATAAAATTATACGAAAACGGAATCTCCGTTGCAAATATGCTATGATCATCGAGTTCAGGAGCTAGTCATATTCAATATTTGACATTAGAAATGAGAGAGAAGATGCCAAAAAATTAAAAATGAAATATCTTTATGCCAAGAATATGAATTAATAAACTCGGAGGAGCGTAAAAAATGGCTATTTGTAAAAAACTCCTACGATATATGTATTTTCGAATTTTTTTACTAACATGTTCCAATTTTTTGAGCGGCATAATTTTTGCACACATAGTTTTGAGTAAAACATAAACTACTAATTATATATTTGGTTGATAAAAATAGGAGTAGGAATAGGTATTCTAATATTGAACGTTTTGTTGGGAAAATAAGATTTTGACACAGATAAATAGAATAAAATCGACCATTCATATAGCGTTCTTTGTGCAGATGAGTTATTTTATAGTACTCGTATTTATAAAACGCACGGATTTGGAAGAGTAAAAACCTGAACTAGACAATGTAAAATCAAGACGCTCTTCTAGGAGTTAAAAACATAGCTTTCATACTTAATTGACTATAAAATCCATATATCGTATATTTATATGCGTATACATATATACGTACACATGTACACATGTATATGTATATTTTTGAGGATTTTTCACAGATTTACGAATTTTCGAATTTTTCCTTGCTGTAACTCCAAAATAAAAGATTTTCGAACCTTGGTCCCATTTGAACTTTTCATCAGGAAGATCTGAACTATATTTTCTCCGGGATCCCAAATCATATGTTTCAGTGCGGGGTCCTTTGATAAAAGTCGTTATAAACGATGTTGACAAAATTTGCAAAATTTGACACACTGAAAGTCCCTTAAGGTCATTGGTAAATGACTGTTGGCATGATCAGTCGGTCATATAAAATGCAGGAACGTAGGCTATATAGCACAACGCTTAAATATTTTTATAATTATTTACGTTACAAGTCCGGAAAGTGATATGTTACGGTACGAGTTCGATGTAGGAATTTCTAAACGAGTACTATAACAACACTTAGCGGAGCGATTGAACTAAAGTCGCATCATATCTTATTTCATTTGTACTTTCGATATTCCGTGATTTAAGCAAAGTCACATTATCTGCTTTTAAAGTTGCATAGCGACGGCATGTTTTATTTGTTAATTTATTTATTTTAACGTCATTTGAATTGTGAAATATGGAAGCTATAACTTAAATTTAAATATTTCTATTTTATTAAAATCTGCGGAAGCAACGGAAAAACTGATTCCCACGAAATCTACTGATAGGTACAATAAGGAGTATCAGCATTTTTGAGAATGGAAAAATGTTTATCAAGCAGATAAAATTGACGAAGATGTTATGTTAGCATACTTTTTGGATGTGGTACAATTTTTTGAGTTTAAAACATTCCTTTTTAAGTATTTAGAGTAAGTAAAAACGTTTTTTAGTCAAAGAAAGTGAGTAGTGCGACATTGTGGTCATAATACTCAATGATTAAATCGATGATGCTGGTTTACAGGAATGCGAATATTACATGTTTTCCTAAATTAATTGCATTTCTGAAGAAACAGTCAGTTGGATATCAAGCTCATCAGTCGAAAATTGTCATCAGAGAGGAGGTAAATCATTTCATAAAAGAAGTACCTACTAAGGAGTATATTTTAGTAAAGGTAATTAGAAGTTATTTAAGCAGTATGAATTTATTAAAATATTTATTTTGCTATATTTTAGGTAGTTGCGGTGATAGGCATAGCTGGTGGTTGTCGTCGAGAGGAGTAATACAGTATGGCTCTTGATAATGTGCAAGATACAGGATCACAGTTAATGATTACGATTCCTCATACATAAACAAACATTAAACGCGGGTTTACCGCCATCAATGACGTGCAAAGAATCGATTTTTGGAGATTTTTAGAAGGTACGTTGGAATACGGCCTAAAAATCTGGAGAAAAAAAAGTTGTATATGGGATACCGAAACGGTAAATTTCAGAGAGTTGGGATTCACACAATTGGAGGAATGCCTAAGAAAATAGCTGAATTTCTTAATTTGGAAAACCCTGAAAAGTATACGGGACAATATTTCCCTCGTACATCTGCGACTTTACTTGCAAATGCTGGTGCCGATCTGTTGGTTATAAAACGACGTGGTGGGTGGAAAAGTTTTTCAGTGGCTGAGAAATATATTGAAAAGTCAAAGTAGCCCGAATGATACAAGGTGGAGAAAATTTTGTAGAGGTGCTGCAACAGAAAACTAAAATTGCTACTACTACAACAGTTGACGCTGGCGGTATACCAAAAATTCAATTTTCAGAAAAATAGAATTGTACTATTACCATTAATATTAATAATAGTTAGGTTAGATCATTCTGTTTTCCTTTATAGACCATTCCAGAACACGTGATTTTGACAGATCCGCCATTTTGCCTGGGTGGCACACAAAGCGATTATTTTCCGTGTGTTTACATTCGTTTTTTGTGCTCTGTATTGGGTTTATTGCGATTTTTTGCAAATTTTTTCGCCAACATGTCGCGAAGTGAATATTATGTAACCCTTAGAGGTGACATTAAGTGCAGATATGTTGAAAAAATTGAGATTATTCACAATATTGACCCCTATGTAATTCTTCCTGAAGAGAGCAGGCTTGAAATTTATAATATTACCACGATGGACTTCGTGAATTATTTAATACTAACTCATAGTTATTATACTGGTCAACATTTTCAGTCTTATAAAAGCTTGCCAGCCTACAGGCTTTACGAATCTGGCTCTGATCAAAGAGTTTTGGTAAAACAAATCAGCGATGAGACATTTGTTGTCATTGGGAAGGTAAGAAATCAAAGTTAATGCGTAATTTTATATTACAATTAGATTCTATATATTAATGTATATAACTGTGATACGCCACAGAGGTTTTAAACTTGATTAACATTTTTTAAATCTTTGTTGTAGGTTAAACACTCTCAACGAAAGAGAGAAAAGTTCCTTCAAGTTTGGATTATTATTTTAAAGAACACCAGCATTTCCAGTGTTCACTGTACATGTATGACTGGTTTATCAGAAGTATGCAGTCATATAGCCATTCTGTACCTGCATGATCGTCCAAATTCCATCGAAGGCAGTGGTCCAGGTCCAGCGTCAAGTCAAAAACTTTCCATTTGGCCAGTACCACGGTGTAGTATATTTACACTGAGGCCAGTACCTTCCATGAAAAATGCAGAAATGTTGCGAATACGGGATATGGATTGGCCAAATAAGTAGAAACAAAAGGTTTGTCTTAGGAGCATCCTCCTTTTGATAGATAAAAATGAACTTACGCCTATTTATGTCCGTATCTAATTTATGTTTTTTTTTTGCTTGACTGAACCTGAACTTGGATATTTTAAAATAAAATGAATAATAAATAACATTTGTTTTACTGTGGATAAAAAATATATATTCTTGATGTGCAATATATTGAAATAAATAGGTATATATAATTAAAAAAATATATATTAATAAACACATAGATAATTCATTATTTATATTATTTAGTATTTGAGAAGGCACATGTTTATGATTGCACTACATACCACGACAATTTTATCAAATGCACCCAATTTCTTCGTTTTGACAACGCATGCTTATGGGTATTGTTTCACGAAAAATCTTAAATTTTCTTTTGAGCAAACCTATCATTCTTTCTACATGAACATGCAATGTTTTGTGTGCTTTCCAAGTCTATAGGATACAACTGAGTTTGGCCTTTTGTAAAGGAGGGTATTTGTAGTTTTAGCCTCTAAAGCAGCTAGTTTTCCTAAAATAACACATACATCATTTGATTCTAACCTTATAAAACCTGGGAGTTTTTGCTCAAAAATTAAGTACTTACCAGTTATAAAACCAGTCTTGAACAAATACGATCGTGTTTTAGGTGGCTCTTACTCAGTGGCCCCCATCCCAAAGCCTTAATCCGAGCATTTCTTCTTTCTATAGACAATGTATTAAGATGATCCCTCTATTGGTTAAAATAGTGTGAAATCGGAAAAAGGATGCATTATCTCTTTCAGCACGTGGCATTTTCTATCAATTAGACCAGGATTAACAATTTAATGATGAAATACTCGCAATGTTTACATTCACAAATGGTTTTGTATGCCACCCAGCACATATGGCCGAACTGTCAATGACGTCATTCTGGAATGGTCAATTTAAATATGGCAAAAAGTCACGTTTTGACGTTTTATTTTGTTAATAAGAAAACAATCCGGAAAATTTCCTAGCAACCGTTTTCCAGCTCTGATCACATAATAGCCCATTTTCGGGACTCAAATTAATGACGTAATCAAACGATTATGTGACGGTGTGAAATAATAGTTATTTGTTAAATTAGGCAGCAAAATAGTAAATTGACTGTCGCGGCTGATAATACTAATAATAACTCAGCCAAGGCAGTCAATCTATTTTGCTGCTGAGTTGAACATATAATTTTTCCGCCGATTGTTTAAATATATTCTAAAATAATTAAACAATTACAATTCTCAATCTCTTTATTTTTGTTGTAATAAATTCAATAAAAATTCATTAAACATCGCAGTTGTTACTAGTTGATTACCATGGAAACTAAGTGTCATTTTTCCTGCCTAGACAGGGAAAATGAGCACTTTCCTGCCTAGGTAGGAAAAATGACACTTTACTGATTGATGTTAGTCAGCAAAGTTAGTACTTTGCTCTCAATTGGCGAAAAAAATTTTTTTTCTGTAAAATCATTGTAGCAATTTAAATTGTTAAATTAATTTACTTTCACACATAGATATTCCTTGTAACCAGTATAACTACGTCATGTGTAGAAATAAGGTGGTTTCAGGGTTGGGGTTAAAGGAATAAAAATTATTCAGATTTCATCAAGATTGCTTGAGAAATAATAGAATTTGATACATAAACGGATGGTGGAACAAGGTATTTTTGTATGGCAAATTTAACCTACCGCAACCGTTTATTTTTCTTAATGCTTCCATTTGTACTTATCGACATCTGCACATACTTCGAGTTTGAAATGTCAGTTCTGTCATATTTCTGACACAGTCAAGGGAGAGGCACCAGAAGATTAGCTCTAAGATCAGAAAATGTTAATTCCGAAGCCCTGTGCCCTAAATAAACGAATGCAACCTAGAGTGACAGCTTTCTGTATTTGCCCTTCCGATCACTCAGCTGACTTTTGATATGCACACATAGCGCCTGCTCAAATGTTACATAAGATACATTATACTGTGTCCATACACACAAAAAAAACCATTTTTGTCTACTAGTAATATTTTACGCATTGATTGATATAAGAAGAGATTTTTATTCGTTGTTGTCCTCGCCACTTCCAATATATTATATATTTCAATATATATTGATAGTAAAGTAGAACTTATGAATGTTACACTATCTCTAAATGTATTATTTCATGAACAAAATATAATTTCACCACTTGCGTCATACAACCGTTACACATTTTGTTTCGTACCACATCTAGGCCTAGACACTACACGCTTCACATTTAAATAATAAAATTAATAAAATTTCAGTAATATTTTATTTCTAAAATAAATTTGTTCGCAATTGTTTCTGGCCCGAATAATAATTATAATATACTTTTATATATCTAAATGTTCAATCCAATTTCTCTAAAGTTTTAATGTACTGAACTGAGCAAAATTAGTGGCGTTTTACGAAAGGTGTTTACTAAAGATAAAGAAGTGTTCTAAACATATTTGGTTTATCAAACAGTATCTAGTGAACGGTGTAACATCTAAAAACATGAAGATTCAGTGCAATCATAAATCACACTAGCACAAGAGGCGATTAAATCAACTTACAAGACTGCTACAAATGGATCGAAGGTATCGGTTTACCAGAAGAGACTACTTAGGCCTATATCTACAGCTAATACATACAATACCATTACCACATAAAGAAAGATACTTTGTTTTTCAACATCTGGATCGTCAAATTCGGGAATCCGCACAAGAAAAGGTACATCATCAACATTTAAAACAATTAACCAAATTTAACAGGTTAATACGTGAAAAAAATATCATTACAGTAACTAGAGATACTCCACAAACTGAACAAAATTTCACTTTCTTTGCTAGAGTATGTAACTTAACTAATGGCAATTTCTCGGACCAAGAATTAAATATTTTTCAAAAAAGGTTTATGACATTCCCAGCATAATTTCAACAAGAAGGATTTTGAACTTCAACTATTTCAATAGAGAATATCTCTGATTTCGAAAGACATAGTTTAGCATATGTTTTCGATTAAAAAGCATTAAACAGAAATTAGATAACTATGATTTGGTAATCTGTAAAGCAGATAAAGGTAACACCATAACAACTTTAACTAAATTAGACTATAATGAAAAGCTACATACAATCTTAAATAGCAACGATTTTGAAAAAATTAGCAAAAATCCCGCAAACGAATTTCCTCTAATTTAAAAAAAATGCAGCACTATTATTCAAAACAACGAAGTATATAAATTGAGGATTATGAACCCTTCAGCTCCCATCCTTTATGGCCTTTCAAAAATTCACAAAGAAAATAACCTTGTACGTGCCGTAGTATCCTACATTAATGCCCCGTCTTATAAGTTGTGTAAAGAACTAAATTACATCTTACCAAAATTAACCAATTTTAAATCTAAGTAACTCTTTCGAATTTATAGAAAATACAAAATATGTAATAGTACCAACTAACGAAAAATTAGTTTCCTTTGATGGTAAAAGCCTCTTCTACCTCAGTCCCGCTCACACAACTAACATTAATTTCAAGTAATTTAATAGATAACTCAGAAATTAACAAATTGAAAAATAGAATAAAAAAATCTTCCAAAAGTTTGTATTGAACAGAATTATTTTTAGTTTCATGACGAGTTTTATAGACAAAAAGACGGCTTACCAACGGGTTCACCTATTTCTCCTTTGTTAGCTGAGATATTTATGGCGAATTTAGAAAACTTAATTTTCAACAGTAATAATAATTTAAATATTCATGTTTTCTGTTGGACTCGTTATGTAGACGACATTTTTTTCATATCGATCGGCACAGAAAGGATCATAAGTAATTACCTGAATTTCTTGAATTACTTTAATAGTAAAATTCAATTCACAATAGAGTTTGAACAGAGTAGTCAATTAAACTTTTAAGATATTAATATTAAAAAATATAACAATCAGTTAAAATTCAGTATTTACCGTAAACCTATTACCACAGAGACAGTCATCCATTATAATTCACAACAATCGTGGTAAATTAAACACTCACCTTTTCATAGTTTAATAATAATAATAATAATAATATCTTTATTGACTATAGAACCAAAAGTTACAAAATGGCATTAGCCTAGTCAAAGTGACACACACTTCATAAAGATCATATCTTGAACAACACATGACAAATATGTTATATAAAATACATCGCAGAACAATAAAATATAAATAACATGACTTAAAAAACTAAAATGTGATATACAGGTATTAAAACAAAATGCATAGAAAATAAAAATGTTACCGGATACGACTAATATTGCAAGTATTCGTCAATAGTGTAAATATTTTCCATCAAGAAGCAATTTTCTGACCTTATTTTTAAACATTGTCTTGCTGTGAACATCCTTTATAAAATTTGGGAGTTTATTATACAGCTCTATACCAATATAATAGGGGCTCTTCTCATAGAGGGTAAGAGAGTGTAAAGGCGTTAAAAGGTTATCCTGACCCCTGGTGTCATAGCTATGATGAAAATTATTACTTAAAAAAACACTGATATTTTGTTTGACGAAACACACTATTTCTAATATATATAAAGAAGCTAGTGTTAGCACTTGATATTTTTTAAATAGACCTCGACATGGGGCCCTCATAGAGACTCCTGCTATATTCCGAATTGCTTTCTTCTGCATTTTAAAAACTCTGTCAACAGTATATGCTGAACCCCAAAAAATAATTCCATATGCTATCCGAGAATAAAATTGAGCGTAATAATATGACAGAACAACATTTTTACTTGTGACCTGTTTTAGCCTGTATAGTGCATAGCATACGGAGGATAATTTTTTGCATAGATCATCGATATGAATTTCCCAGTTTAACGCGCTGTCGATATATAGACCTAAAAACTTTGTTGAATAAACTTGTTCAATAGATTTACTATTTATTTTAATCAATTGGCTCTCAGTCACGTTTGAACTTTTAGGAGAAAACTGAATAAAAACTGTTTTGGTAGCATTTATAAGTAGTCCATTATGCATAAACCATTGTACAAAATCATCTAGTTTCTGCTGTGTATCTGAAACTAAGGTTGGTATTGTGAAATGGGTGCTCAAGTACGAATTATCGTCAGCAAACATAGTAAGCTCAGTGCAATCAAGATTAGTTGGAAGGTCATTTACAAAAATTATAAAGAGCAACGGCCCTAAAATGGAACCTTGAGGCACGCCACAAGTTACCTCAAGTGAATACGATCGTATGCCATTGATATCAACAATTTGTTTTCGATTGGATAGATACGACACTAGCCAGTCTCCCAAAATTCCCCTGAAGCCATATTTTTCCAGCTTTTTAGTAAGTAAACTGTGATCAACTAGATCAAAAGCCTTACTCAAGTCCATGAATAGTCCTAGACATTTCTTGTTCTTATCTAAATTTTGATATAGACTCTTTAGGAAACCCAGTATAGCTGTCTGCGTCGATCTACCCTCTCGAAAACCATGCTGTGCCGTATTTAATATATCATATCTCTTTATAAATGACTTCATTCTGTTGGAGACGACGATACTTTAGAAATGACTGATAACAGCGATATCGGGCGGTAGTTTTCTACAAGATTGTAGTTGCCTTTTTTATAAAGTGGTACAACCTTAGCAATTTTGAAAACATCTGGAAAAGTACCTGCATTAAGGGACCAATTAACTAAATATGTCAATGGATCTTTTATAATGTGAGCAGCAGATTTGAGAATTCTAGCACTAATATCGTCAGTCCCGGAAGAATTAGAGTTCTTTAATGACATCAGAATATTAAAAATTTCATTTTCAGTAGCTGGTTCTACAAAGATGGTTGGGTAGTTTTCATTCAATTTGAATTCAAAGTTATTCTCAGCACTTTTTGTGGATAGTTTTTTAGGAATGTCAGTGTAGTATTCATTAAAGTGATTAGCAACAATTTCTCTGTTATTTTCAATGTTGCCATCAATGGCTATTTCATATTCCATCTTTCCTTTATGGTTAGACTTCAAATTGTTATTAATAATGGACCAAGCCGCTTTCGATTTATTATCCGAATTTAAATATATTTTGTCATTAAATAGTCGTTTGGCTGTTTTTATAACTTTACGATAGATTTTTTTGTATTTTTTATAGTAGTCGATATCAATGACATCATTAGTTTGCGTGATTTTTTTTTGCAATAGTTTAAGCTTTTCTCGAGATATTTTTATTCCTAAGGTTACCCAACCTTTTCTCTCTTTTTTACTTTTAATAGCAGTTAAAGGAAAGGCAAGATTAACATAGTATAACAAGTCACTTATAAATACTGTATATGCTTCATTTATTGTTTTGGCACTATAGGCATCAAACCACGATTCCTTATTCAAACTGTAAACAAAATTGTTAAAATTATTTTTTGTAAATAATCTCGAATTTGTAACAGTATGTGACTGATTTTTCAACTTTAGCACGTTAAACTGCAGAAACTGACATGTATGATCTGATAAACTATTTAATATAATTTTACATTTAATAGCTCTGTCTGATAGGTTTGAACACATATAATCAATACAACTGGACGAATTTAGAGCATATCTGGTTGGCTCATTATTATGAAAATTAATGTTATATGAATTAAGTAGATCAATTATCTCATATTTAGCAACATTATTAGTAAAAAAATCAATATTCCAGTCCCCGCAGATAACAGTATGCGAATTACCTGTTACTACTTGCTTTAAAACTTCCTCTAGCTTATGGAAAAATAAGTCTAAATTATCTGTTGGTGATCTGTATATTACTAAAATTTTAATAGTTTGTTCATCTTGTCTCATGATCTCAATTCCTGCAATTTCAAAACATTTTTCCACAGAGCTATTATGTAAGTGAGGAATTTCTCTAACACAATCATTAAGTGAGTTTTTATGAAAAATAATAACTCCACCATTCTTGTATATGTTCCTGCAAAATGCTGCGGACATTGTGTATCCATTTATATTAATTGTATCTACTTCAAACGAATTCAGCCAACTCTCAGTGAAACATGCAATATTAACATTTTGTAAATTTAATTCTACAGCTAATTGATCTATTTTATTCCGTAAACTTTGAACATTTTGATGTAGTATTGAAAATGACTGGCCTACTTGCATTATATTACTAGCACTCCGCAATGATTGCTACTCTGGCTCGTATTTAATTTTCTGTCTCTGAATCTCAATTTTTTTTAGATAGACAGGGCAACTTAAATCAAAAATGGAGTGATTTACCTCGAAATTTGTCTTAAGTCTGTCATTAGCATCAATACAATTGAGACATTTTATATGCTCGGCACTACAATTTTCTGATCGGTGGCCACCCACTGCACACTTGAAACATTTCTCACCTTTACACTGGTCAGACTTATGATCTGAATGAGCAAGAACAAAGAGTAACCGCGAGGGCTGGAAAATAGTACTGACTCACCTTTTCCTATGCGTTTTCCACTCCTTGTTGAACGCTGAGCGATGGACTGTATTGAATGATAATATACGCACACACATATATGTTAAACAAAAATAAATAACGAGATTCAAAATATTTTAGTGGTTTATGGAATTAAACCAATGAACGAAATTCAGAATATTTTAGTGGTTTACGGAGCTGCCGAACTTTGTGACTTCTGTCGACCGAATGGCAAGCCCACAGATGTCGCACGAAAATTTAAATTGAAGAATCTTAGCAATAAAATTACACTAGGACAAATATATGACAAGAATAAATAATTTTGAAATTTAACGTAAACTTAAATATATATATACAGGGTGCGGTCGTAACATAACCGCCCACCTAAAATGCTTAATGCATTTTATTAATAATCGGAAATAGGCAAAGGACACAGTTTTACCAGTGGCCTTTGCATGACGCCGTTAATAGTGCGTACAGTAGCAACTCTACATATTCCGTCTGCACCCGGGTGAATTTGCTCAATTCGGCCTAAACGCCATTTTAATGGCGGAGTTTGTTCGTCTTTAATGAGCACCAGTGTACCCTGAGAAACCTTTGAAAAGTCAGAGTCCAACCACTTTTGTCGTTGTTGCAAAGTATTAAGGTACTCCAGATGCCAACGTTTCCAAAAATCGCGATGCGGCCTTTGGAGTAATTGCCACCGAGATAAGCGGTTTAGTGAAAGGTGAGAGAGATCTGGGCTTGGTAGTGAAGTAAGAGGTTCCAAAGTAAGGAAGTGTCCAGGTGTTAGAACAGAAAGATCATGAGGATCCGAACTTAGAGGACAGAGAGGACGGGAGTTTAGGAGAGCTTCGATTTGAACTAGAACTGTGTAAAATTCTTCATAAGTCAATATTTGTTGACCTATGACCCGAATAAGGTGTGATTTGACAGATTTGATTCCTGATTCCCACAGCCCCCCAAAATGAGGTGCTGAGGGTGGATTAAATGACCAGGAAATTTTTTCGCATTCTGAAGCTTGTTTCATAAGTTCAATCAACTCATTTGCCGCTCCAATGAAGTTTCGCCCTTGATCAGAGAAAATGTTAGTACAGCGCCCTCTGCGAGAGATAAAACGCCTTAGGGCAGCAAGAAAACATTCAGAAGTTAAATCTGAGGCTAACTCAAGGTGAACTGCCTTGGTAGCGAAACAGACGAATAAGCACAAGTACGCTTTTCGAGATTTGATTCCTCTAGATTTCCCCAAAGTTATGAAAAACGGTCCCCTGAAATCTACCCCTACACATTGAAATGGTTTCACCTGATTTACTCGTACTGAAGGTAAATTACCCATGGGGGTTGGTATGGTTTAGGTTTAACCTTCAAACAATGGAGACATTTGGAAAGGGTGTGACGAATAGCTCGCCTAGGAGAAAGAACCCAGAAATTTTGAGAAAGTAGAAATTGAAGCGTTTGTAGCCCAGCATGAAGATTCTCTTTATGAACATCTTCGATTATAAGCTCGGTAAGGCGATGTTTGCGAAGTAATAGAGCCGGATGTTTCTGGTCGTAAAGCAATCCAGAATGGGTGGGACGACCGCCCACCCTGAGAACGCCATCTTCGCCTATAAATGGGCTCAATTTTCGAAAACACTTAGGAAGGGATTTGCCTGTTTGAAGACTTTCAATGACATCCGAAAAACATAAATACTGAACACGTTTGACTAATATAAATAAAACTTCATTAAATTCTTTGTTAGTGAATGCTTTATAGGCTTTAGTGCGAGGATTGCTAGCATTCTTAATGAAACGCAAACAATAGCAAAATATACGTTTTATTTTAGAAAGTGAAGAGTATTTGTCCAATAGAGAGTCTATAGAATCTAAAAGAATGAAATTAGAAAGTACGATTTTTCGTTCTTCTTCCGCAAAAGAAGGGTGATTAGAAATATCGAAATTACTTGTGGGCCAGGCATTGCAGGGCAACTTGAGCCATTCAGGGCCCGCCCACCATACTGAATGATTTACTAATTCAGAAGGAAGTAATCCTCGACTGGCACAATCGGCAGGATTATCAGCTGATGAAATGTGAAACCAGCGATTAGGAGGAATTCGTTCCCGAATCTGAGTCACACGATTGCTTACGAAAGTCTTAAACCTGTGAGGAGAAGATCTGATCCAGGATAATGCCACCGATGAATCGGACCAAGCAAAAATATTTTTTAACGAAAGTTTTCCTGAATAAATTTCAACTACGAACGAAATAAGTCGAGATAAAAGAACAGCTGCGCATAGTTCTAAACGGGGAAGGGAAATTCGCTTAAGGGGCGACACCTTTGATTTGGCGCAAATCAGGGAAATATAAACTTTAGTATTGACTTGAAAACGCAAATAGATCACTGCAGCATAACCCTTTTCGGAGCTATCACAGAAACCGTGCAATTGACAATTTATAAATATTTGTGGGACACAACACCGGGGAATTTTTAGATGCTGTAACAAGGGAAGCTCGGATTTATACTTGTTCCAGCGATGTACCACATCAGAAGGAGGGTCTTGGTCCCAATCAATTCCTAAAGTCCAGAGGTACTGAATTAAATGCTTGGTAAAAAAGGTGAGAGGTGACAAAAATCCAAGAGGATCGAAGATTCGGGCCACATCTGAGAGGATTGTACGTTTCGTACAAGGGCGATTTAAAGTTTCGACAGAGTAACAGAAAACATCAGCAGAAGGAAGCCATTTTAGACCAAGAATTTTTATAGCTGAATTATTTTCGTCAGCAAAACAAAGAGACTGGGTTTGTCGCAGATCGTCGGGAATAGATTCTAGAAAGGCGGTACTATTACTGGCCCATTTTCGGAGAGTAAATCCTCTTTTTGTAATAAAGAAATAAGTTGGCTTTTAAGATTCATTGCTTCATGAAGAGTGGAACATCCTGTAACTATGTCATCTATATACATATCAGAACGAATTACTTCAGCAGCTAAAGGAAACATTTCTTTTTCATCTTTAGCCAATTGTTGAAGTGTTCTAAGAGCAAGGAATGGTGCTGAAGAAACACCATAGGTGACTGTGTTTAGTCGAAACTCTTGAACAGGAACATGGGGGGAGAATCTCCACACAATTCTCTGATAATCTCTGTGGTCCGAATGAAGATATATCTGCCGATACATTTGCTTTATGTCGGCTGTAAGAACAAACGAATGACACCGAAAGTGTAAAAGCAAAGTGACAATGTCCTTCTGGAGTTTCGGGCCAACTAGAAGACTATCATTTAGAGATATACCATTGGCACTTTTCGCAGAGGCATCAAAAACAACTCTAAGAGGAGATGTCGAACTATTGAGATTTATGACAGAGTGATGAGGAATATAGAACAATTTTCCAGAACATAGTGATGGTGAGGTGACAAGTTCCATGTGACCGCTCTCTAAATAATCTTTCATAAAACGTGATATGAACTATACAAGGACTTATCAGAAAGGAGGCGGCGCTCAAGAGAATAGAATCGACGTAGGGCTCCAGATTTGGAGTCTCCAAATAAAGGTTCAGGCCCTTTAAATGGAAGAGCTACACCATATCGACCGGTGGAATCCCGACTAGAGGTTTCCAAAAATGATTTTTCGCATAAAACATCCTCAGGGGAAGGGGTATTAACGTCGGGTATTTCTTCCAGTTCCCAAAAACGTCTAATTGTTAAATCTAATGATGTATCGACAAAAGAAACGAATGAATTTAAAAAAGATTGATCAGAAGTACGAGTCACTTTACCCATTAAAACCCATCCGAAAATTGTGTTTATTGCTGTAGGTTCATTATTGTTACCTGACAATTTACCGTCTTGGAGAATTTGGGAGAAAATATCTGCGCCCATTAACATATCTATTTCACCGGGTATGTGAAATTGAGGATCGGCCAATTTGAGATTATTTAAATATTTCCAATCTATAGAAGAAATTACTGTAGTTGGCATAGGATTGCATTGCAAGAGAAGAGCTAACTTTGGGTAAGGCTGAACAAAAACGATTGGAATTATTATAATTTGCTTTAGTAGAGCTTTGAGAGACTGACACATTTTTATTTGTTTTTTGATTAGAGATGGAAAGAGCAACAGATTCAAGAGCTGTACATTGTTTTGAAAGAAAATCTTTGAGTTTAGAAAAGGAAGGAATTTCAGTAGACGCTTCTTGTAATTCAAATCGTTTGATAGTAGAGGCATCTAATTTTTGTATAAGTATGTGGAATAGAATAAAATCCCATTTATCAACCGGTAATTTCAAATTCTCTAAGGCAGCTAAGTTTTCATTGAAGGTTTCTAATATTTGACGAAGTCAATCATTATTTAATTTAGGAGCATTAAATATAGCCTGCCAACAAGAATTTGCAAGTAACCGGCGATTTTCGTATCTATCAGTTAAAGTTTTAAAGGCTGTTTCATAATTTTGAGCTGTGACAGGAATACCTTTTAATAAACTAAGAGCGTGCGATGTAAGTGAGCTTAACAAGTATTGAAACTTTTCAATATTAGATAACGACTTATTATTATGAATTAAAGTTGAAAATAGATCATGAAAATTTAACCAGTTTTAATAATTCCCGTCAAAAACGGGTAACGATATTTGTGGCAGTTTGACATTTGGAGATGTAGTTGAATCGTCTTTAGATTCCTTAGACTGTTGAGCACAGAAAATATTAGTGTAAATTGTTTTAACTGTAAAATAGTTGTCGAAAAAAGTGGTTCGAACAATCTTTTCATTTTCCAGTTCCGGATTTTCTGTAGTCGACAAAAGCAAAATAATAGTATCGTGTTGTTTCTGAAATTCATCGTAAATATTCTCTAAACATTGACATCTGACTTTAAATCTAACGTGAAGGCTCTCGTCTGTAACTGCCGACTGAGCAAGTACCAAAATATCATCAATATGATCAATTTGTAATTGCCGCAAAGCTTTAGCTTGTTTTATTTTATTAGCGTTAGTCGTCATGATGAAACTGGCAACAATAAAAAATGTGAAATTGATTTAAATAATATTTTAAATCTCTAAATTGAGCAAAATTTACTTTATAATCGGATACCAAGAATTAAATTATCTTGATTTACTATTTTATTTTGCAAAAGTTCGCTACAAATTAACAAAATATTTATTTAGTGACGTATTACATCAATAAAACGCATTAAACAATAACAAACTGTATGTTTATGTTATGAAAATCGAATAAAGACTAATAACACTAACACCCTGTATATAAAATTCACTTAAATTGTGAGCAAAACTTAATACTGAAATATTCAGAAAGTAAAAGTATTCCAATTTTTTTCTAATTATTTATTTATTTTCGTGAGAATTTATTACAAATATTGACTGATTAATTCACAAATTAATCAAGAATAATTATTGAGTAATCGAAAAATATTTCAATAAATGTGATGTTTGAAAGAAAGTATTCGTAGAAGAAAAACTCAAGCGATAAAGAGGTCGCGCAAAAAACTGAAACGCTATAAATAGTATATTAAATAGGTATAACTGAATTTTATACGTATTAAAATGAACGAAAATATAATTTTTATTGTTAAGACATTTATTTTATTAAATTAGAAACTAAATACTTTATATTGAAAATTTGGCTCGTTAAAGGACCATTAAATGAATGAGCAAGAACAAAGAGTAACCGCGAGGGCTGGAAAATAGTACTGACTCACCTTTTCCTATGCGTTTTCCACTCCTTGTTGAACGCTGAGCGATGGACTGTATTGAATGATAATATACGCACACACATATATGTTAAACAAAAATAAATAACGAGATTCAAAATATTTTAGTGGTTTATGGAATTAAACCAATGAACGAAATTCAGAATATTTTAGTGGTTTACGGAGCTGCCGAACTTTGTGACTTCTGTCGACCGAATGGCAAGCCGTCCCATCTCCAGCCCACAGATGTCGCACGAAAATTTAAATTGAAGAATCTTAGCAATAAAATTACACTAGGACAAATATATGACAAGAATAAATAATTTTGAAATTTAACGTAAACTTAAATATATATATACAGGGTGCGGTCGTAACATGATCAAATCCGCCACATCCATAACAACGGAAAATTCTTATATATTCGAATACTCTGCACCTGGACCTGTTCAGCGACAACATATTTTCTTCTTGCACTGTCTTGAAAGTTTTTGGGTCACACTCTATAATAGCCATGTCATTAGATTTCATTCTCTTGATAGTTATAACTTTTAAGAAAACATCATCACCATTCAAAAATAAATTCTGTTTCTTAAGGCTATTTATAAGTTCATCTTCATCCATTTCCTGATCAATATCTACGACTTTAATACACGGGCTTTTTAAATCAGGTGTATTTATTCTATAGTTTTTGCTTAATTTTTTTTCTACCACTGTTTGTATTCTCTTTACCTCTTCTTTGCTCTTGCATTTAATCAAAACACCACCTTCCTTAATATTTTTAACTTCTGTTATACCAATTTCTAACGATACAGGATTGACATGCTTTTGAATTGCCTCCATTGTTTTCTTGCTCTCTTGCTTCTCTTTAGGCTTTATTACTACAACTTCTCCACCAGTAAGTGCTCTTGCATAACTCTTTTTTTCTTCAATTTTCTCGACCTTACTACTGTTAGAGTTTATTTTGTTCTTAAGTTCCGTTATTTCAGCAGTTAAATCACTTTTCAGATGGCAAATTTCATTCTTTAAGTCCCATATACTATCTAAGGATAAACTGCATATCTCACAAAACCATTTCAAACCATTAATATTTTTAAATATTTCCATATCTAACGATGACAAATCCACACATTTTGAATGAAAGAGCGAATTGCATTTACCATAACATTTGATAAACGGTTCCCTATTTTTAATCCTCGACAAACATTTCTGACAATTATTTGTTGTTTCACTCATGATGCACGGGGTCAAACCCCCTTTTATTTACCAAAACTTCTGGTGTATGGTATCCTTTATAAAAGCAGATCCTCTTTTTATACTTACTTTATATCAATAACTGATAAGCAAGGAATATTTCTGGTCTAAGTTTGCATGATTATTGTCTTTCTGTTAAATCTGTCAAAACATCAAACAATCGTAATGTTTTGCTTACATATCCAATTAAACGTAAACCAATTTATATAATTTAATTTCACATAGAACACTTTGAATTTCTCTTAAAACTGCGGAGCATTAAACACTGATACTTCACTCGCTTAAGCTTAAAACACTCAATATATGGACTTACAAATTTTCCTTTAGACGAAAACGATTTAAATACAATTAAACAAATTGCAAGAAATAACTGATACAGCGAATCATTAATAGATAATATGGTTAAAAACAAACAACGCAAAATGCTTCAAAACACACTTAGTAAATCAACAAAATATAGTTTTTTTAATTATGTCTCATATATAGTGACTAAATTTCTAGGAAATTAAATAATTTAGATATTTTTACAATAAGTGTGAATAAAACAAATTTAGGAAAATATTAGTCAATAATAAATGTATCTGAATTTTTTATATTAATGATATGTAGACATTACCGTCTTGTATTCTCGATAAATTGTTAGAAGACCGTATGAAATTTGGAAATGTAATAGTCTTAATGAAACAAAATTCGAAAATTGAATTGCGTATTGGAGCAAAGGTCATCAGTTGGACCATTAAAAATACTGTGCTCCACATCGTATGGATTTAAGAGCGCAATCATACGTTATTGCTCTAACTGACTGTCCTTTCCCCACGATACATGTAGCTGATTATTATTTTTATACTTCTATATGTGTCAGAAGTCATGTAAATTTCATTCGGCCTGAAATTATTTTACCTTTTTTTTTTTGCACGCTCGTAGGACCAGCTGACGTGCAATCCCCTTTCCACGTTGCAACTGACTATTTTTTTTGGACACTACCTGACAGCAATAATTTTTTTTTTAAATTAGGTTTTTTGGAATAATTTCAAAAATAATTTTATTCGACAAGTTCCATGCCCCTACAAGCGCCACCGCCCCTACTGTAGCAACAGATGGTCGTTTCGATTATTAGCTACATATCTGCTATATCTGTTAAAATAAGCCGGTATATTATGACTAGATAACAATATCCCTGCCTCCCAGGCTAATGGGTACATATTGTTATACTTTTCAGGACAAGAAATTGAAAATATTTCAGTACTGATACTTTATCAACTGCTAAATTCAAATATATGCATTAATGAACCTAATTAACTGAACCCAGAAGCAGTAACTGTTATATGGGACAATTTGGCGTCATCTGAAGACGACTGGAACCTATTAAATAGATTTATATTGCTATGAAATTATATCACAACCGTGAAAACACCAGTGTAAGTCCTGTTTACACAAATGCAAAGGAAAGACGCCATAACATATTTATAACTTAGTTATTTTACCAGAGTAATGTTTTGTGTGGCAATCAAATATGCAAGGATTTATTTTGGGTAAGGAGGGATGTATGTGTAAATGGTAGGGGTTGTCTGATTTAATACACTTAGCGTAAGGTTTTGGCCTCTTGGTCTCTATATCCCATTTACATGGATCCTTCACTCCGCAGTTTATAATCACATTGTTTGGTTTTGGTTTTACAATTTTTCTCGTAGTTATCGTACTGTATCCAGTGTTGTTTTAACGCATGCAAAAGCTATTAGATATGTAGCTTGTGTTAAATTTTGAAATAAGAACAATAATGTTAGAGAAGAATCTTTGGAATTCAATTGCTTATAATATTAAATAATAAATAAATGTATTCACGAAATAACCAGAGTACAATATTACATATGAAAAATATAATATTAAATTTAAATAATCCAAAAAGGCAGTTTTATTTACGTGTGGGAACCTACAACCGTGGATAAAACTACTCGTACCTAGTTCATATGCATTCATATAATTACAATTTAATTTTATGTTTGAAAGTGGTGTGTAAATTATAAATAAATATCATATTGTTTCAACTAAAATATTTTAAAACCTAATTGAATACTGGCATATATTTACTGCCATCAAGAATTATTATTGTACAATTTTGCTGTGAAAGTTCAAATCGGTTTCTGGCTTTATTACATGACATCAGGAGAATAAAACAATAAGAATTACAAGGATAAATTATGGCATTACACAGTATGTTGAAAATGTATGAAATAAGTTTATTCATTTCAAATGATTTTGATTTTTTTAAATCCAGATACAGGGTGAGCAAAAATTTATTTTAGATTATATTGGTAACTCTTAAAATAAGTGTTCAAATTGTTGACTTTCAGCGACATTAGAGTAAGACAGGCGGGTAGTAAATTCTTACTGAAATCACTAACTCTTGTTAACTAGATAGTTACTTATAAATGAAAACTGTTAAGTTAAAATGTTTCAGCTATCACCTTATGTTTCATTTTTTGAACTTATCTAATATAAATACAATCGTATATATCAGAAAAATAAAATGTGTATCGGTATAATGTCAATATAATAAAAAAGTAACACAGGTAATAAAAACATAAATAGCTTTATGAGGTTTTTGCTACATAGTAAATAAAAAAAGAGTATATAAATAAAATTATTTGAGCATATGATCCAGTGGCTTACAGAAAGAAAGAGGCTTGAAATGCTCATTATGATTGGATGTGGAGGCCAAATGCGAAAGCAAGAACAATTGTGTGATTTTTTAACAAGTATCCAAATTGAGAATCAATTTCTCAGTCCACGGTAAGCAAAATAGAGATAAAGTTAGAGAGACTATTAAGATCTTACTAACAATGGAAGAGAACAAACATCTGAAGATAAGAAGCTGGAGAATTCTCACATAAGCTTAAGGTAAGTAGGTTTAGACAATAATATGGATCATACGACGGTTCTAAAAATACTAAAAAAAGAAAAGTGGCATCCGTAGAAAATGCATCTCGGTCAAGAAATTCTAGAGGATGATTTTGATCGCAAAGTCTAGTTTTGAGAAAATATAATGAATAAATGTAATACGGACCCCTTGTTTGTTAAAATATCATTTTTCCATCCACATTTAGTTTAAATGGTCATATAAATTGTCACACCGTCGACATCGGTCAAGCGAAAGTCCCCACTGGATGCAAGAATACCACACCAAGTACCTCCAAATTGTCAATATTTGGGTTGAAATTATCGGCAACACAATTATAAGACCATTTTTTATGAAAGCTTAATGGACACTCATCGCTATCTACAATTTCCACAAGAATTTCTATTACCAACTCTAAGGAGGCTATATTCAAATAGATATGACCTCTGGTTTCAGTAAGATGGGACCTCATTATGGTACTGCTGTACTGTAATTTGAACATTTATTGTAATGATTACCATCAAAGCATGAAATAAATTTTTGTTGACATTGTACATTTTAATTAATTAATATTAGTACATTAGATGGACAATTAATATACCGTCAGAAGGGAAATTTAACGGGCTATGTTCCTATCTAAAAAATCATCGATGACGTTAGTATAACAATACGGATGACGTAAAAATCGTGTATGTATTTATATCAAAATTAAAAGTCGATCTATCTCTGGATTTTTTTAAAAGCATATGCCTATGAAATAATGAATTTATTCTATAGTTTCCATCATACTGTATAATGTATGACATCAAGTATTGCTAGGTCAGGTATTCAACATTTCTCGAAAACTTTGCCTTTTTAATAACTGTAACGAAGCATTTTTCGTTACCAAAATATGCACAAGATATTTATATTTGTCAGAACCCTCTATGCGGATTATCCTTTTATATTTATTACATATATGAAAAATAAAAATACTATGTTCTCGGGTTGAACCGCGTCTAAGATTATTAATATATCGACGTTTCGGTTCCCTTTATGGAGCCATTTTCAAGAGAAAATAGGGGACCAAGAAAAAATAGTTAAAATAAATAATGCTAGGATAGGGATCGAGTTCGTAGAACTGGTTCAATTCCGGAGTTTCAGTCTACCTACTCCCCAGATCTCACCATTGCCCGTCTCTAAGGCCTCAATCTACCTGCCTCTTAGGGAGAACTCACAGGTAGTATATGAGGAAGTGCTGCTTATAAGAAAGGTGTCTGTGGTAAGGGGTTGAGGGTCTGTTGATGGAGGCAACAGAACGGAACGGCTGCTATCAGGTTAGGATGTAGGGGATTATGGGGTGTGGATGAAGATTTTGGAACTAGTCTGGAGATCAATGATATCCAATCAACTGGAACACGATTACCGTCATCCCTTTTGTTTAGACAATTGGGGCGTTTTTCGATCTCAGTTGCTTCGCAGATGATTCGAGTTTTCTAGAAAAATGAGAGTGCGATGGTTTTGATGTTGTAGAAGTCTATAATATGGCCTGTTAGGAGGCGAGGTTGGGTAAGTGATGATGTGGGATCGAATTTTTTAACTGCAAGACGATGTTCATATGTTCTAATGTTAATCCGTCTGTTGGTTTGTCCAATGTAGTATGGGAACAGTTTGAGCAAGATATTTCTTATACAACGTGGGAATCATTATGTATTTGGGGGTTCTGATTAAACTGGAAATTGTCTGTTGTATTGTGAATATGGTTTTATGTTACTGGATTTCAGGACTTTTGAAACATTATTTGTGACACGTTTGATGTAGGGTAGGAAGGCCTTTTGTTGATGAAAAATTTCTGTTTGTTGTATTTGGAAAGATTTTGTACCGTTTTGAATAGCCAATCGCGAAATATTCTAAGTGGCAAAGTAGAGTAATGAAAATAATCGATTTGACGTAACTCATTTGACGTTATTCTTTCGGTACAAGGGGATAATTGAAAATATTTAATAGTCAGTTTGCGAGTAACCGCTTCCAGCATTGGTCCCAAAAGTCAGGTGATTGAATTAATTCTGCTGTTTTGCACACTTTAACGTCACGTCGATCCACCGCGCATCTACTACCGCCGTTTCTCCCACTTGTAAGTATTTGAAGAAATAGTTGGATTCGTCCCGTGTTGGCAGCCAGCCAAAGCGACTTATCGGCAGTAGACATGTCAACTCTGAGAACCGCATCGAGGTCCCGTTGGTGTCATATATCATCATTAAGCAGGATTTTGGCAAAGTCTGAACTATGTCATCGACCAGCAGCGCATCCATCTGGTGTCTATGGCCTAAGGAGCCCTGGAAAATTCATTCCTTTGCGACCACTCCACTGCAGCAGACGTGCCCGACCGTAACCACAAGAGTAATAAATCCATGGAGGAGTAAGTAAACTGAGGTATTCGCCAAGTATTGTGTGTAACTTCTATTCTCTATAATTTTGCCGCTTGCTAGCCCTGTCACTCGAATATTTTCGTTACAGCGCTTGCCCTCATAATTGCATTTAGTAACCAAGTAGATTTGTATGTAGTAGGTTTAGTTGAATAAACATTATTTATCAAATTTCGAGTTTTATTGTTTGTGTATGAACATGTAATTTCCCAAAATTGACCCACTGGAGTACCGTTTCTCCACTTGAACTACTCAGCCTCGCGTATCCAACTTGTGGATAGTGTGTTCCATCACTGAAACTAGGACTGGAGCCCGAGCTTAAACAAAAAAATCGTTTCCGGGGTTCGAATGTCAAAGAGTGGCCTTTTTTTCCCTCGTCACCAGCGGAGGCGGAGAAAAACGCGTCATATAACACAAAACGGTATAAATAAACTACTAATCACTTTCCCAAAATTATTATTTATCAATGTAATTGGCCTGTGATTTTGTTTAAGGCATCGCCGTGCTTGAAGATTAATAATATTACTGAATCTTTAAAATTCCCTTGCTAAATATTGTATTTATTATTTGATTTAGCGGCGTAATAATATACTCATGAATTGTTTTCGATATACTGGAATTCACTTTATCTATGCTCGGGCTGCATTTATTTCTTAATTTGTAAATGTAAAAGATATTATTCCTTTATCACTTACTGGTTCAAGAAATAACTTATGATCATGACTTTTCCAAACTTATAATTTATATTTAATGTTATTGATCAGGTATGTTGCTCCACTTCACTGAAACCTGCGGCGGGGACAAACAAACAGACCAAAAAAACACTTATTTAATATTTTAATAGTTCAGAATCAAAATGATTGCAGGTATATTTTTATAATTACAGGTATAAATTTGTGTGCTCATTCAATACATAAATACATAAACAATCAACTGAATAATATTTGTAGTTTTGTTTTAACAAATTTAATTTCTCAAATATATCGATATTTTATTAACAAAGCCTCTTCATAAAATTAATGTACCGCTTCTGTTGCACGATTTATAAGCTTAACAATTCTGAAAAACACTCCATTATACATGTTGCTAATTAAAACTGTGAATTTTCAACACGCATAAAGACCACAGGCATTGAAAAAACATGAAGCCCCGATAATACAGTATTATTATCCCCGCTTATTTCTGTTCCATTAATTTTGCATATCAAAAATACAAAAGAACAAAAGAGAATAAAGAATGAATAAAATCTTTTGACGATGATCCGTTTTATACGCCCTGCAGAAGTGGAGTCCTGATTTGCAGATCTGAACACACATAAAGACAAAGTGAAGCTACTAGGACGCCAATTTAAGTACTAGCAAATGCCTCGGTTTATTGAAATTTACGGGGACTGTATCCGTTAATCGTTGGAACTAGAATAAGCAGCGTGGCTTTAGAGTAAAGGCTTAAGCTGTAACAGTGCGACGACCTAAATTAACTAACTATACCGCATAAAGAATCTGAGAGAGAGAGATCTCCTGTCAATAGAAGAATGATTATAGACCAGCGTGATGCGATAAGATTGATGATAGAGACTAAATTTTAATCTCTTTTTAGTGTTTGATTATAATCCGATGCAATGTAAAAAGGAAATGTAAAAACGCACAAGGAAAAAAATTTCTGAAGGAGTCGTGACAGTGTACATTATATTTTAGTTTATAATTTACATACCATGTATTTAGAACATTGATACACAAATAAATTCTCATTGAATAAATTTTTTTGTTTGCTATTAATCTTTTAATATTCATATAATAATATTTATTTGTTCAAATAAACATAAGTATAATATCATTATGGGATGAGCGTAGATGCGTCTTTATTATATACATACTTCGATATGCGATGTAAAGCAACATTAAGCGGGTTAGTATTTGGATGGGCGATCGTTTCAAATGTTACTGTACGTTCTCCATATTACCAAGATGGCCGACGAAAAATCACTAGAATTTGTCAAATAATTTAATCATTACGGTCAACTTGGCAAAACATATAAAAAAAATTATTAAAGCACCCGGGGAACTCAAAAACCTCAATTTTTGATTAATATTTATGAGAAAATTCACGCCACATCAATAATTCCCCAATAATCTAATTACATCGTCAAAAACCACCCGATATCAAAATTCATTCAAATATAGCAAAAAACTTACAAAGGATCGCCCTAAAAAGTACAGCCCCCTCATCATCTCAAATTACTTTCAAATGACTCCCCAAACCTCAAATTAGAATATTTTATTTCACTTCCCAAAAGTTTCTACAAGTCCCTTTCGCTTCAATTCAACGTCCAATGCCAATTTCCAATAATATATCAAAACGTCTTTCATTTATCTCTCCTGTCATCCCATAAAACGCTCATTCAAAAATCGGCAGCTACTGGAAGCAGCTGGAACCTCCCCACTCGGTGGATCTTTGAAGCCGAAAAGAGCATTAAATTGTGTGACAAAGCGGCACTAAACGTAATCCGATCTCATCCAAAACCTTCTGGGGCACTAAAAAAACCCTCAACTTATAATAATATAATAATGTGTCGTCGGATAACCTAAACTCTTCAAGTCGCCCCAAAGAAAAAAATCCCATGTATTTAAATTTGCATTGTCCATGAAAATGAGCCCCCTCTTTGAATCGAAAAGCATTGTTTAAGTGACCGCATACAGCAATGTGGAAATGAGGGTAAGCTCCTACTGTGTATGAATCACATGGAAAGCAATTAAGTCGATACTATGTTGCGGACCTCTAGCGTATACGACCCACCATACGCCTTAGCGTTTTGTGGGCCGCATAATAACAACCGCTACGTCCGTAGCAGAGTTTCGCTATTGTCCACGGGAGGCGCGATATAGTTCCAGCTGGTGAAAAGGAGAGAGACATTTTTGATGACAGTATACGGTTGATAATCCCACAAAACTCGTTTTATCCGAGGCACCCTGGTGGATTTTGGGATTGTCAACACAGGAAACGTTTCTCCATCTGTTGTCGTTCCGTTTAGCGGAATATTTTGTGAGTAAATTTTAACTGCGGAAGTAGGATATTTAAGTATACAAGGTAAGTTAACCTCTTCACGCCATCTTACCTGCACAATGTGCGTTTGTAAAACGATTAAAAATAATTCCCTAAAACTGGCGACATACTACGTCTTTATCGGAAAACACAAACAAAAAATCTGATTGCATCTTGATGGGTGGCAATAAATTAAGTTTCTTTTATAGAAATTAGTGGTATTTATGGTCTATCGTAGTTTTTAATTTCTGTCACTGCCTTAACGAAAGGTAGGAACATCCTCCTTTAAGTTATTTGTTCCGTTTTATTAGCCTGACCTGATGACATCCTTTGTCCTGCAGTTTAATTTATTTCTCGTGCAGTGTCACCTTTGCTTTGCAAAGAGATCTTTAGTGGTTTTAGTTTGTTCTGCAGATGTTGGTCTTTTCTCTTTTGTGTCCTAGTTGATAGTTTAAGTATTTGTTGATGTTTGTAGGTTGATTGTCTGTAGATTCAGTATCTCAGTTCTTGTATCCCTTTGTTATTTTTTGACTAGCGTGTCAAGATACGGAATATGTTTGTTTTCCTCTATTTCCATAGCAGATTGTATCCTAGGATTTATGTAGTTGATGTGTCGTAGAAAATAATTTAATTCCTACTGTCTGTGACTGTGAAAGTATCGTCAGCGAGCATGATGGTTGCTTGTCATCTGTTATTATAATTGTTGTTCTAGTTCGTCCACGAAAAGATTCAGTACCGCAGGATACCGCCATGTCCCCGATGGGTTTAACAAAATCAGTTAGAACTTCAGCATTTGATCTAGTTCATTGTGAGCCTGCGCCGCCGAGAAGAAACTTTCTCTTCTTTGAAAATGCAACAAAAATGTCAGGTACAGAAGACTACAGACTACGGCACACATGCTCTGAAATACACAATACTGTGATCAGCGAAAATGAAAGCCTAAATATTTTGATATTAATTATTACCTCATCTATACAATAACTGAATCATTTGATAAAGGGGTTAGTAAATTAGTACAAGCTGTAGGTAATTGTTGGATCTCAAATTTACTATATGAAGAATTAAGACTCTTACATTTGATTCTGAGCATACTACATTTTTTATGATTTGGTCAAGTATAATCGAATGCATAACATGCCTGTTACATAAAGAGCTTAATTCGAAAATAGCCAATAGCAAATCCAGGGGCACCACGGAAAGAGTAAAGTTTCTGAGTTTTGTACACATACGAAGGACTCTAAACCACTGAAGCGTATTTCAGTTTGTTAAATTTCCTAGCATTAGTAATATAAAGTCCAAATTCTTATACATTGACCCAGTCAGTGGTCAGACGAATATGTCTTTCAAAAATGATTTATCTTTAAATCGGGTGGGTTTATTTATAACGACACTATCAAGTTTACTATCAAACAAATAAATAGTTTTATGTGGAAAATAGGATATAATATTGCATCTACCGATATTGAAAAGCAGATGATTTTTTTAACCCAGTCGTTTAATTTAATGGAATTACCTTGTAACCTTGAACTGTATGGAATGAGTTTCATTGTTTATTATTAGACATTAAATATTTAAAAACAAATTTGTCTAATTCGTTTTACATAAACAAAGGCTACCAAATTATATACTCTTTGCATAAACTAAAACCTGAAAAAATCAGGAAATATGAAGTCGTCTAAAAAAGTCAGAGGAAAGCCAGCAGATTAATAATAATAATAATTTATTTCAAGAGCTATATATATCGCAATATTAAGTGTTTATGAATAAAAAGATTTCTGTTAAAGTTTAACTAATGCTTGGGCTATAATGAGTAGAAACATTATTAGTAAATATATAAATGATGGTACGTAGCCATATATGTAATTTAGAAAAATATAATAATTGAGGGTGATAAATAATGATTGCGTAAATAGCATTTTCCTGGAATTGAATAAATATATTGACGATTACTGAAAAATCAATAAAAAATCTTCATTATAGAAAAAATATACAAATATATATATTCGGTGCCAAAGAGTTGAGTTTATCCACAAAAACAAAACATTGTGGTGAGTAGTTATTATACAATAACAAATAAACAAAATATGAGATAATATGCACAATGAGAGACATTTTTATGCATTATTTCATTGTTATTTCTTTTATTTATTTATTTATTTACATACACAAACCCAACAGAATTTACATTCCATTTACAGGGCCGGAAACTAACATACATATATATTATCAAAACTTATGATATAAATTAAAACTAGAATACACGTTAGTGTTATATATTATGGCTTACTATATTACTATAACCTAAATCTTAATACTAACATAACTATTGCAAAATTCTACAAAAGAATTAGGTGATCATATGACCATTTAATATATACATATTTATCTATACACGCACATATACAATTATATACAATAATAAAGGAAAAGTGAATATTGAAAAGCATTAAATAAGAAAAAAGAAACAAACAAAAACTGTTAATCTAAGAGAATCTTGACTTAATTTGACTTAATCTAGTATTAAAAATGTCGACATCACGTGCAATAATTTCGTAGCTACGACAGATACAATATAGTGATGAAAACATTAAAGCATTTGTGTGTGTATTAGAAAAATAAAACAAGGATGTAGATATGGTTGACCTGGTAGGTGCTCTAAAGTTGATTTGTTCAAGTAATTGCGGACAGTCGAACATATTGTTTAGAAGTTTGTATAAAAGTATAACACTTCTCTCACACTCTCTCCGCTGCTTCATAGAATTGTATGAAAAACGATTCAGTAGTAATGAGTGATCATAACCTATAGGGAGATATTGATGATCGATTGTAAATGCCAGGAATTTTAAGAAACGTCTGTGAATGCCTTCAATATTGTTAATATGTACGTCGTAGTGGGGGTTCCATATCACGCTCGCGTATTCTAGTCGGAGTCGCACCAAAGTATTATATAGAGTTTTTATGGTACTCGTATTTTGAAAATCTCGAGCATTTTGTATAAGAAACCCTAACATTTTAAAAGATGATGTCACTGTGTTATTTATGTGTTCTCTAAAGGAAAGATGTGAGTCAAATGTTACTCCTAGATCTTTAAAGTTATCATGACGTGTCAGATTTGCCTTATTAATGGTATACTCATATTGTATTTTATTTAATTTCCTACATTGCATTTATTTATGTTCAGAAACAATTTGAATTTGTTACACCACTCGTGAATTGTGCTTAAGTCTGTCTGCAGCTTTTGGCAGTCTGATTCGTCGTCGATCTTATAGCATATCTTCAAGTCGTCAGCATATAAGAGACATTTACAACTGAGATCGATAACGATATCGTTAATGAAAATGATAAACAGTAAAGGGCCTAAGACCGACCCTTGTGGAACTCCTGATTGAGATATAAATTGGATAGACCTATGACCATGATATTGTACAAACTGACTTCTATTAAGAAAAAAATTATTAGACTAAGGTTAAAACCAAACGAGACTAATTTCGTTAGCAAAACACCATGGCCCAACCTCCTTAATTTATTCCTCATTATTCCATCCTAATTTTATTTGATCTTTTATATAAGTATAAGAAAGCGATCATTTGGCATTATATGATATAACATGTATGTTATTAATAGTTATTTTTGTAGCATGTACCTAAAATCATGTTTTTTTGGACGAATCGTAACTGTTTCCGGCACAGTTAAATCGTTCCGATTAGCTATTTTAAGTGGAGTAAAAGAAGGTAAATTATTTTTACTAATAGCGAAGGCAAAATTTAATTTTTTTCAAAATTAGTCGTTAACAGCCGTGAGTTAAACCAGTCTTTTTATGTTTTTCATATCTTTGTGTGCCTTGTCAATCCCAGTTTTCCACCGTGACAAGACAGATTGCAGTGTCGTTAGCAAAACCGATAAGCGAACCCTCTATTGATAATGAGAATAATGTGTTAAGATATAATATATTAAAAAGGATTGGTCCGAGAACTGCCCTTTGGGGGACAACAAACTCAATCGTTCTAAATTCACCCATAGTATCACTGACTCTTATACACTCTATCCTATTTGTTAAGTAATTTTTTAATAAACTGTAACAGATACTACGGAAACCTAGGGTATCTAATAATTTAGAGTGGCTTACCGTATCGAGGGCTAGATCCACGATTATGCAAAGAGATGATTTCCATTATCGAGTTTTACATATAGTGTGATCCATTTCAAACCTTAACACCCTCTTAAAAGTTGTATTTACAAATCGATTTTGACCGTTTTTTTTAAAGATACAACATCAAAAACTGCACTTTTGGACAAAATGCCATATTTTATTTTTTTAAATCATGGCCTACCGCGATTTTTCTAGGGGCTAAAATTTAAGAAATCATATTAGCGATTTTTTTACGTAGAACTGAATACATTTCTGTATTCAGCTCCATCCTAAATAGGGATGTACCAAATTTCATAAAAAATACGAATTAATAAAATTCTTGCAGATAAATTTAAAAATGAAAATAATATTAGTATGTTTTTATTATTGCAGACATTGTAAGTTATAGAATAAACATCACAAATAGACAACAAAGTTAAATCTAATAAGCAATGAAAATATAATGGCGCTAATCACGCTGCAAAGTTAACATGGAACCAATAACCATGACATGAAACAATTGTAACAAGGACACAATAAAAAATTTTTATTAACAACAATAAATGCAATGAATAAATGAAGATTGTAAAGAAACAACTAAATTTTTGAAGCACCGCTGTTCAATTTAATACATTTTTCATATCTTTTTTAAATATTACTTGACACTCTCCTTAATTGTGTAGGGGTAATTTCTAGACATGCGTTCCTTATTCTAGCTCGGAGGTTTTCAATTGTCTGAAGTTTCGATTTTTATACCTTTTCCTTAATAGTACTCAAAGAAAAAATCCATTGGTGTTAGATCCGGTGACCTAAGCCACCGATTTCGAAAATGATTATTTAACCACTGTCTCACTATCACTGCATTATGCACAGAACACCCATCTATCTGAAATTTTAAATTAACTCGGTCACGAATGGGTAAACTGTCTAGTGCTTCCCAAAATTCATTCCTCAAAAAATCCAAAAAATGGGAATCTATTTGAATTTCCTTCAAAGAAGAACATTCCAATAATTTTATTATGGAGTATTCCGCATCAAACATTTACTTTTAGCGAATATTATCTTTTACAACTGACAACCCAGTTTGGATTTTCTACTGACCAGTAGCGGGAATTTTTGGAATATACCGTTGGTGGTGAAAGTGGCTTCGTCTGTCTAATATCTAATATTTCTTTAATGAAACTAGAATTATTGAGGTATTCTTCTTGACCCCACAAACAAAATTCCAGTCTTCTATCTTCATCTCTGGGCTCTACAGTATTAAAAAATTTTGATTTGTATGGCTTCAAATATGGTTCTTTACAAGACATCTTCTAATAGTTTCTTTTGGAATATTTAAATCTGGACTGACACTTCTTAAGCAGAAATTAGGAATATTAAGAAAAATATTCCAAAATTTGATCATTATGTCTACCTATGAAATGTTCGTGATTTCTGCCTCTGATAATATGTTTTGATACGGCACCTGTGTTATTGGAAACTTTGTTTATATTGTATATAGTGGAGTCAGTAGTAACTGAGGTTTGGTCCATTGGGATGTCTAACATTAAATTCATCAACTGCCTCTCTTATCGAACGAGCATTATCGCCAACCAGACGAACTATTTCAATTTTGTGCCTCAAATTTATTTGTTCCACAATAAATATCACTTATTTTTGAAAATATTTAGCCCACAAAATTTATTCACACCTTAAATGACAGTAAACAATATTTTTTTATTGTTGTTTCTACAATTGCCATTTCGTGGTCAACTTAAGGTATAATAAAGAAAATAATAACTTCGCTTGCAAATCTAGAACCACAAATCAGCAGAACTTTCTTAAAAAAAAAAAAAAGATTATTTGATACTCATTATTTATTGTTTCATGATAATGCTCAACAAAATTATTTATTGAAAACGCTGAAGTAGTTATAAAGGGTAAAAGACTGTTAAAAATCACGAAAATTGAATCTCAACTGAAATATAATGGGGGATTACCATACGTCACTATTATCAACCTTATTAATTTTAATTAGTGAGTAATATTATTATATTTAACTTTGTTGTCTGTTCTTGATATTTATTTCATGACTTACTATGTCTGCAATAATAAATGCGTACCAATCTTTTCATTTTTAAATTAATCTGCAAAAAATTTATTAATTCGTATTTTTTTATGAAATTTGGTACGTACCCATTTAGGAAGGAGCTGAATATAGAGATATATTCAGACTTTACCTAAAAAAAATCGCTAATACGATTTCTTAAATTTTAGAGCCTAGAAAAATCGCGGTAGGCTATGATTTTAAAATAAAATATGACGTTTCCAAAAGTGCAGTTTTTGGTCTCGTTTCTTTTGAAAAAACCCGGTCAAAATCGATTAATAATTATAACTTTTGCGAGGGTGTTATGGTTTGAAATGGGTCACCCTTTATGTTAGATTTAAGAACTCTATTGCATTTTTTGTGGAGTTGCCCTCCCTGAATCCAAACCTGCTTTTGATAACTTTTGTTGGAAGTTATTTAATATGAAATTTTTTATCTCCCAAATATAGAACTACAAGTTAATAAATTTCACTGTTTTGTTTACCTTATATTCGTATATCTATATTTTAATATATTTTAGAATTTTCTACCGGTTGAATTACGAATTTGAATCGATTTTCTCAAGTCAAAAAATGAAATTTAACTTTCTGCATTGCAACTGACAAATCTGGGCCACAACTTAAAACAGCAATGGAGAATGTGGAAAAACCAGGAAATTCAATTTTTAAGGATTGCTGTGATCCCTGAGTTACTAATATACTGTACAATATCACATTATTGCTTGTGTGATATTTTAAGTATAATTGAAATTCGCAATTATACTTGAGAATCAAAGTATCTACTAAGTAGAAGTAAATTGTTAATTTCGGAAACATGATAAATGTACTGTTTAGTTAGATAAATTTAATGATAGGATTCCACGTATAATCACAGTAGATTGATACGGATTGAAGATCATCTGACTTTGCTTTTAATTAATGACTTAACAATGAGGATTAATTAACTAGATGGCAATTAATAACAGTACATTAACTCATCGACACCCTCAATTACGTATTTAAGTTTAATTATGTCTGTCTACGTTCAATTCATTATTTAATTCAATTCCTGGCAATCATTAAAATATTATTGCCATAAAATTGAACTAAAGGTTTTTGAAATATTTTTAAATATTTAATTATTTATTCATATTATTATAAACTAATTATTTGGTGAAGTACTACATTAAATTGAAGTGTTATCTGCTTTTAATGCACAGCTTTTTGTTTTATTTTACTTAAAATAGTTAGGCTATGTGATTGTTAAAATTTTATTGAAGTTTACATTTTATGGACCATTTTAAAATTCTAAATGTTCTGTTTTATGTCGTTGCTTTCACCACTCCAAATAATTCCCGTCAAACTGAAATGAATTTTTCAATTAATTGTTTCATAACTCTTTGTAGTTTTTCATAGTTTTTATCTTCTTTGGCGAAGGTATATTCAAATGGACTTCCAATTAGATTTTATTAAGTAGCATTATTAACTAACCGATTTAGAACCTTCCCCACCCACATTCTCGGGGGAAATAATTATTCGTGCGATATACTTATTCCGTTGAAAGATCATATTAAATGTTTTATCTCGATTTAAAAATTGTTTATTGGCTGCGAACCAGTCTAGAATTTCAGCTTTTTGTTGTTTCGTAATAGCTAAGAGATCTGAAAGAGTATAATACTTCATTAAGATACTTATATCATCTGCAAATAAAAAAAAGCTTACTGTTTTAAAGTTGTTCACTAGAACTTTGACATAAATTAAAAATAATATAGGCCTAAGGATCGAACGTTGTGATATGCCACATTTAGTTTTTAGCAGTTTTTTTGAATGTTGATCTAATTTTTTAGATATTGCCTTCATCATTGAACATAACCTCTGTTAGTATATAAGATTTTTTAAATAAGATTCAAACCATTTATTGGCAATTCCTATTACTCCGTAATAGTCAAGCTTATTAAGAAGTATAGAATGGTTCATGCAATCAAATGCCTTAGAAAGATCACAGAATACAGCCACAGATATTATTTTATTTTCTAAGGAATAATTTAGACTAGTTATTAAATCAATCGTTGCATTAGACATACAATAATTTTTTCGAAAGTCATATTTTGCTTTAGTGACAATTTTATATTTACCTAGAAATTCTTGGGATAAAAATAAAAGATAAAGATTGTTGGGTCAGGGTTATAGAGGATACATTAGGAGCAAAGACGGTATTGTGGAACATAAAACTGAAAGGTCGCTGAGAAAATTATTACCTACATATCAGTCAGAATTCTGCCTGAAAATGAAGAACATGCGTTTTTGTCATTTATTCACGGATGAAAAAGGAAAAGTAATATTTACCAAATTTTGGGATATTACATGGGAACAGAAAAGATTATTTATTTCTCACATGGCTGTTTATAAAGAGAAGAACAGAACATACAGAAAAGAACCTTCCCGGAGAAGTGCGACTAATGAGTACTATCTAAAGCTAGTCAGTGGTAAACATAGAGTTTGTAAGAAAATGTTTCTTAATTCCCTAGGACTGAATGAAAAGATGGCTCATCACTGAGTCAAACAAGGGAGTAAGTATGGGGTGCTATCTAGGCCAGAACATGATAATTCAACAAAAACTGAGAAGAAGAGAAGTACAAGGCATGCCAAACAGCACACTTCCAGAAAAGATTATCTTATAAGCTTCCTTAGGGAGCTCCCCAAAATAGAGAGTCACTATTGCAGAAAAGGTAGTAAGAAAGTTATACTTAGAACAAGATTTCAAATCTAAATCAAATATGTTTAAAGTTTACGAAGATAAATGTTTAAGTGACAATATTATACCTCTGTTAATTTGCGCCTTCTTAAGACAATTTGATGAAATGAATTTGGCATTGTTTAAACCGAGAAAAGATCAATGTGATTTATGTTGTAAAGTAAAGGAGTTATATGAAATAGTTTATGAAAATCATATCAAATCGAAGAACTTAGCGAGAGACGAAAAAGTAAAAGATAAACAAAAAGCTAAAAAAAATATATATTGCTTTACGATGGATGTTTAGGCAGTCAAGTTATGCCCTCAATTTCAAGCAAGCTCGCTCTACTATAAAACTAAACTTCAAATACATAACTTTACTATCTATAATATTGATTGAATGAAACTGAAGCAGAGTTATCGTCTTGAGTTTTCACATCGTGTATTATAAATCACGTTATAGATTATTAAGAAGTAAAACCAGTTGTGTTCTGTTCTGATGGATGTGGATATCAAAATCTAATTACGTTTTAGCCAATGCCCTATTTCACTTATCCTTAAAATACCAAGTAGAAATTGAACAAAAATTTTTAGAGAAGCTTCACACTAAAATGGAATGTGACTATTCTCACAGTCTTATTGAAAGAAGACTGAAAGGCAAAGACATCTTCTTGCCAACTGACTACATAAACATAATTAGAGAAGCTCGCAAAACTCCTTCTCCCCTTGAGGTAGAATACTTAGATCGTTCTTATTTCCGTAATTATGATGATCCTGATTACGTAAAGTACCCTTCTATATGCAAAGGAAAATATAAAAATGACAAAATAGTACACGATTTGAGGTATATAAAGTATTTTCCAGACGGAAGTTTAATATATAAGATACAGTATACTGACAATTATAAAACTTTTCCCCATATACCAAACAATATAATTAACAACGAATATAGTTTAAAACCATTGTATCCAGATAGACCGAAAATCAATAAAAAAAAATTGGTTACATTTACAAGAAATTAAAAAAGAGTTGCCAAAAGATGTGCACTATTTTTATGACCAGATTCAGTACTATGAATCCAATAGTGATCAAGGACTAGATGAAGATACATCTGCTGGTCCATCTATCGCAAAAGAATCTAAGCAAATGGACAATCAAGGTAAAATAATAAGTGATTCAAAAAAAGAGAGAAAAGTTGAAAATAAGAAGACAAAGGTGACTCAGAAAGAAATTCAAGAAAGTATCTATTAGACCATCAAAAAAAAATAATAAAATAGACTGACACCAAAGAAATATTGAAGAAAAATGGTAAAATATGTAATCCTAAGAAGAAGAATAAGGCTGAAAAAAGGAAACAAAGAAGACTAAAGAAAACAAGCAAAAAAAATTGAAATCATTAAATCAAAGAAAAAGGAAAAACTAGGGGAACTGATATATAGTTAAAAAAATATGTTACCATGATTTATAAAATACAATGTTCAGTTTAACCATTTCTTTAAATATTATTTACTTCCCAGATTAGAACATCCTATCATTAAAAACAAGGGGTCAAAATAGGGGTCATTTGACTGTTACGTAGCATTTGTTCTAACATGGCGTATCAAATTTTCACCAAAATTGTCAATATGTCGCAACCAACTTAAATGATAGCACGTTAAAAATTGTCATATTTTTAATTTATTCGACAATGATTTATAAAACTAAAGATAAAATATGTAGAAAGTAAATATCTACGTCACCATGCTAAAATCTTATAAAGTAAAATTAAGTCTTTATGGGATACGTGGTATTAGAATTAAGCCATTGATATCTTGAGTCACCTGGCTTTATATCTATCTTTTTTTTTTATACATTTATTTAACGTCGGCCTATTTCCGCTACTGAGGCCTAACACCGACGCCTGTAGACGAGCTACCCCCAACCAGGAATTTTGCCGAATCTCTTCCCTTAAGAAGAGTAGGGATCTTTTACTTGCCTAACATTTAATAGACAAGGGACCGACGGCTTTACATCCCCTCCGAAGGATGGTATATCTCCTATATAACCCTCGCCTAAGGTTGTATAGCTTCCGCGCATACACTGATATACAAGCCGCTGGAAGATGGGTGAGGCGAGGACGTGGTCTTCGTTGGAACGGTCACCAATCCAACTACTAACCACGCCTAACGTTGCTTTACATCGCATATCGAAGTATGTACATAGTAAAGACGCACCTACGCTCGCCCCTTATATCTATCTTAGTTTTTGCTAAATATGGTAATAATTTAACAAGTTCTTGTTGATTTCGTATAGTATACTAATAGTTATAGTTTGCAATTCGGGTTTCCACCAAGAATTACTCCCTAAAAGGCAGCAAACACCCGGATAGGTTAGTAAAGTTCCTCAGAGACATTTGCTACCAATTTATAAAAAATAAAAAAGATATCCGTTCAGCATATTCATTTTCCGAAATATTGCAGGTTCTGAAGTCCAGACACTATGTTATCAATTATTTAACATACACTAAAACTTTCATAAAATCTTTGAACAACCGTTTGGCTTTTAAAGTGGATCTATGCAGTTTAAATATTTGTCAGTTCAGAACACTGCACATTTATATAATGGTAAAATACCTATCCTATTATCCACTTTATTAATCTATTTATTGTAATATGCTGGAAACTCAAGTACTGTATCCATTATGATTAGATCATTTCTCGATTTAATATACTTATAACTATAATGAAATACATCAATTAGCGTATTATTAATAAAAACGTGGACATGCATATGTGTTAATAATGAAACAAGTTTGTAAGCATTATGGGAAAATTTAAATTAATGAGCGTCTCTTATTGCCGACCACGTTTTGACGCTCTCTGAACACTGTATAGTATAACCAAATTGTCATGTACTAATTTTGCGTTAACTTTTTTACCCGCAATCTAACAAATAAAGTCACATATTATGAGTACGTGTCCTAAACCCTTTCTTTGTTAACTTGTTACATACCTGCACGTCTCCCTTACTAATGATAATAATGTTATATTCATTTACCTCAACATTCGGGTTAATTATTTCGTGTTTGCTTCAATGTGAAATTTTAATGTTTTTACAACCCTTTAGGCCTGGCTAAATTAGGGTGTGGTACAAACTCACAAAAAGTAATGATAATGGTGGTTAATGAATATTACCATTATATTACACTGAATTTATTAAGTCAAATTAGGTTATTACAACTATAGATTTCGACCTCAAAAATAAAAATATTAACACTGAAATCAGTATCAGATATTACGATATAATTGCCTGAGAGAGTGTGTGATATATACTCCTGTAAGTACTGAAACAGTTTTATTATTTCGTTATACATGCTTTTCCTTTAATTTCCGTCTTATATTATTTATGTTACAATCATTCAACAAATAGTGGGGCGGCTTAGGGCCGGTTTATAGATACAGGGTTAACACTTAACTATAGGATAAATGTCAAATGAAACAATGGGTGTCTATTGTTTCGTTTGACAGTTATCCTTTAGTTACGAGTTAACCTTGCATTGATAAACGGGCCCTTAGTGAGAATTTTGAATCTACTGGATTAAAGCGGCAGATTTTGCATACTTCTTATGTACCCTCAGTATGAACAATTTATGAGGGCGTGCCGTATTTTCAGGACCGCCATCTTGACATACGACGTCATCTTTGTTTTCGAGGGTTTTTGAATTTTCTTTAAAAATATGCTGAATATCACCCAAACGGTTTGTTTTTCTGGAAAAACATGTTATTATGTGTTTTATTAACAATTAAATTTGCTACAATAAAATCCCAATAACGTCTTAGTAAGTTGAAATATATTGTAAGATATACCTTTTCAAAGGACCCCGCACATTTCTTATGGGAAATGGCTCCCGGTGAAACTCGCTGGAATCAATATATGTTATTCTGCTTGAGCACCTGATCAAAACTCCTCATGGCCAGAAGGTCGGAAAATGTACAATTTTCCACATATGGGGGGGAAGTTAATTCTTAGGCATTTTTTCACTAATAGTATGAAGCCATGGTCCTTTCCAATATCCATTGGCTGGATGTCGGTCTCGATAACTAGGGCCGAGTAGAACTATTACTCTTTGCACCTAGATTATCTCTGTAGACCAGGACCGGCCTTCGTGTTAGGTGGGCCCGCGTACTTCTACCAGACCCAGCTCACAAATGTGAGATGTGCCGTGGTATTCTCTGCGGACCTCCCCTGGTCCTGGCTGTTGAACCTCGCTGGCTGAGGTCTCTTCTGGCGCTCTTCTTGTCTTGAGTTTTCTTTCTTCGCCAGCTTGTCACCCCCGGGGGTAGTCATCGGTCGAGTTGGGTTTAGGAAGTTTTGGCTGGGACTGACTGCCGGTACGTAGGACATCAATTGATATCCTACCCCGGATCATCGGAAAGGTAAGGATGAGCTGTGTAGCTCGGGAGTGTGGCGACCTAAGTGCTTATTTTAGCACTTTTGATCTCCACGGAGCAGGTAGGACAACGGGCGTTGGACGGTATGTTGTCCGACGCCCGCAAGGAGGTTGGGTTAGGGTTGAAAAACGTCATGTCTCTGGGAGTGGTGGTCCGTCCTGGCGTATCTGAAACAGATCGATTAGCGGGAAATAAAAGTTATACTTACCCGTTGTCCAGTAGCTGTACCCTCGGCCGCTTATGCCTCGGGGCGTCGGCAGAGTCATAATCAGTGGCCTGTCTGATTAGCGGGTTCCCATGCTCCTCGGCTTGGGCATACAGCTTCTTCGCTCAAAAGGAATGACATATCAATTCCAGCGAGTTTCACCGGGGCCCATTTCCCATAAGAAATATGCGAATTCCTTAAAAATTTTCGACTTCTATTGAAAAATCACCACCTACCCACTATACATTCCGATGCACCAAAATCTAAAACAATCTAAAAGATATTCAGAAAAGATATGTAGGAAAAAATATCTAATAGTTATCTAAAATATATTATTTCAAAGATATCTACAAAATAGATTGCATGGATTCCGCGGTTGCCTCCTTATGAAACATTATTCAACCTGTGCTGAATATCACCCAAACGGTTGGGTTTCCGGCGAAACATGTTATTATATGTTTCACTAACAATTACATTTACTATAATATGAGCCCAATACCGTCTTAGTAGGTTGAATATTTTGTGAGATACAAACTTTTAAAATTTTGGCATTTTTAAAATTTTGGACTGCTATTGAAAAATCACCAACTATGACCCCAACGGAAGAATTAACAGTAAAAAATTCTAACATGTGTTCAATTTTGCTACAATTTAAATGTAACTTTAATATTTTGCCATATGCAAACTTTTTAAGTTTTTATACGTCATTATAACAATAACAATGTTTTACGTGAAAGAGAAATCCTTAAGTAGCTGAAGGGTATGGTTGATGCTATTGATGTTTAGTGGCGTTTTTTAAAATGTTTTCGAGTCGGTAACAGCCTGGTCTAGACAATGGTTAAATCAGATAACGCGGCTAGTCGCTGTTACTAAGTGTCCTGAGTTCGAGTCTCGGCTGCGGCAAATGGCATGCCACAGGGAATGGGTGTTGTATAAGTTATTATCTGTTGTGTGTGTGTCCCGTATCAGTACTGGAACAGCTTTGGCTATACTCCGCCAGGACGTTAATATAAAGGTGTAAAAAATAACAATTGAAATAGTTCGTTTCCCTACTATTGGACCGACCCCATCCATCCTTGTCTAAACAGAATTAATGAGTTCCAAATGGTTCTCTCATGACTTTTAAACGTAATCTTTTCCTGAAGTTAAATTGCTTGACAGCGATTCCTTCCCAATCTACTCTACATTCTTAAAATATAGTGGATAAAAGAAAACTGTTACTTTTAACTCAAATTAAAATAAACATTTTCAAAACCAAAAATGACTTCATTATAATACATACATCTAATTATAACATTATTTTAGATAATCATAATATATGGATAATGCAGTATGCACTATTAAAATTTGACTTATTATTTTTTTAATGCAGATATAGCAGTATAATTCTCAAGTCAGGAATTATCTAGTGGAAAGATCATGCCAATACAAATAAATAATCTGTAGCCAATAAAAGAAACCACCAACAAGCACATGCATAATTCAACACTGATAATAATTATAATAATAAATAACACCACAGGTAATTACGACCCCCTTTATCCCGGAAGGCTCTAGAAGAGACTTGTGTGGGAGGGGGCTACACATTTAGAGACAAGGGACACACACCCAATATCCATGTATAGTGGAAAAATCCCTCTCACAGTATTTTCCACTGCCACGACCGGGGATCGAACCCGGAACGTTTGGGTGAGAGGCAAGTGCGCTCACCTCTCGACCACCAGTCATACACTATATACTAATTTTAAGAGCTTTGAATTTAGAAATAGAATTACACGTTTTTGCTATCTTAGTATAAAAATAAAAAAGTCTGTTCTTTTTACCGATTTTCATGTTAACTGTTTGGTTACATATAGATATACATTTTAACAAATAAAATTGTACAAAAACCTATTAGAATCGCTTTACGATTTTCATCAAATTTAACATATACTCCCTTAGCACTATTACCAGATGTCACAATCTGTTACCCTTAAATAATGAAGGGACGAAGGCCGTGAAGAGTAAGGTTGAAAGCATTTTTTTCCTCTAAATCGATTTTAAAGATTTTTATCAAATTTGACACATGGCTACTTTCTTAATGACAGTGTAAAATGGTGAGACTAGTTGCATCTATCAGCCAGTCGTCAGGGAGTTTTGAGAATGCATAAAAACCGTTTTAAATCTGATGAGAGATTTTGCTGTTGGAACCAGTTCATTATAGTTCTCTTTTAAACACACTAATTTCTCTCCCTCGCCGCGCTTATTTCCACACCACCTAATCCCAAAGATTTGGTTGTCCGAACTTTCTGTTACTAACATGATTGCCGTTCCTGTTCTGCTGTACTTCTTTGGAGTAGTAAAATAGACGGTAGATGAAATGCATCAATTAGATAGAGGTATCTACTGTTACGTTTCGCGTAAATATTTCCAATTAAGTTCCCGTACTAGTAGATTTTTAACAAGCTCTGCATGATGCTGTTCCCTAGTGTAGGATTAATTAAGTAGTTGTGGGTTTATGGAGAAAAAAGGGAGAAAAAAAGAAATCACTCGATTCCGATATGTGACGATGGTGGCAAATAAAAATTAAAGCGTGTGAAGTACAATTAAATTACGTAAATTACTGATAGAACTAACGCAAATTAAATAGTAGATGGTATTGCGACGATTTCGTATTTGGTTGTGGTTTTGGTGATATCATCTAGTTGGCTCCATTGGGGGAGGTTATAAGTATTTGCTATCGAGCGCAAGAACAACGTCTCCAACTCATTTAGGGTGTTTCGATGGTTGGAGGTGAGTTTGTTCATTCACTACTTATATAATCGGTTTATCATACATCGGAATCTCTTCTTTTAGGTGTTTTTTTTTCACCATACCCTGAAGTTTGGGTTTATGCCTCCTGGGGAATTACGGAATAATACGTCAACTCGTGGTAGCTAAGTATACTTCGCCATTTAAGAAGGAATCATCAGGTTGACGCGAACGCCGCTCCCAGGATAGGGATAAGTACCTTTTGCTTATCTCTAAGTATATGTTGATCTGTTTGATTATGTATGGACAATATCATATCGCCTGTGTATACTATTTATTTAGTGTTAATTGAGGTACTAGTTGAAAGACAAATTTTAGGAAGTTTTTTTAGGATTAGATGTAAGAATCGAAAATACTATTGTCGCGAGGATGTGATCGTGCACGATACTCGCTCCATTTAATCATTTTGATTTTATGATTTTAACATAGTTTAGTAACCGCCATCCTGTGCAAGTACTGCAATATATTTCTTGTGATTTAGATATCTGGGTGCTTTATTAAGGAATTAAGTAAGAGTTAAATTTAGGGATTCAGTTACTCTTGTATAGTTAACTTTTGGGGTGGGTAAATAAAATTCCTTGGCACCCCCGCTAATAGCATTCTTGAGACAAGTGTGAGAACCCGCTTCCGTCTCCATTGCAGCGAAGTCGAGAGCCGAAGCCCCTAATTCCAACCCATTACCTAGAGACGAAATAATATCCTAACACCACAAGATAATGAATATCCATAGGAACATTTATCCAAAATCGTCCGTTCCTCGTGTATACTTCCTACGTCATCGGAGGGCAGAGGACTCTTGAGTTTGAAGTGCATGCATGGCCAGGTAGTACTGATCCCCTCTTGCAATTAGTGAGAAATCATGAAAATGCAGGAGTGGCGCAGTATTATTCAAGGCAGCAAAGAAAGTAGCAGATGAACTCGGTCTCGTATTCGACATCAGACGAGGAGGCCGGCGAGGTGCTGACCCAGAGTCGGTCACTGAGCTTTCGCTAAACCATCTGAAACCCCAGATTAATGCCGCAGAACAGAAAAATCTGTTTAGACGGGACGTCGATAGAATCATGCACAGTGTATTCTATAAAAACATAGAAACATTGGGTTGGGTGACTAAGCTGACGTTTGCCTTTTTAAGGTCAGCTGGGCTTAAGTGAGAGACCAACGGATTGCAACAATGCAACAAGAAAAGAAAAAATGTATTCTTCGAACTCTTTTAAATATCCAAAAGAAGTTGCGGATAATATATTATTTCTCCACGCATTCAATGGATGTGACAAAACTTCTGCATTTTGTAGGCAAGGCAAAGCAAAATTCGGCAAATGATTACAAAAATCTGCAGGATTACAGAAGTACGTGAAATGTTTTAAAGACCCCAATTCTCACCCTGATGTTATAGATACAGCAGGCCGAAAAGCTATATTAGCCCTTTACGGAGCAGAACCAGAACAGCAATCTTTGAATGAATTTAGGTACAAATGCTTTATTAAGTTAGTGGCAAAAAGTACATGTAACCTTGCATAATTACCTCCAACAGAGTCTGCTCCACACCAACACTCTTTTAGAACATATTGTCAAATTCAACAGTGGTACGATAACACCAGAAGTCTTCGAGATTGGGGTTGAATGAAAAAAAAATGGTCTGTTTCCTAAGAAATGACGAAATTATGAAAATTAGGGGTGTTCCGGGGAGTGGGCGAGGAGAAAAAATTAGTATGTCTAAAAGAGGTCTATAATGAACTAGTTCCAGCAGTAAAATTTCTTGTCCGATTTAAAACCTATCTGACGACTGGCCTACTAGTAAAAGGAAGGAATATTGCAGGGGATGTGATTTAAAATATTAAATGAATTTTCGTCAAAAACGGTTCTAAAAATTTTGATAAAATCTAATATATTGATACTCCCTTAGTACTAGTATGAGATGAGGAGACCAGTTCCCTCCAAAAAAATGCAGGTAAGGAGGTTATGAGGTTAAAACAGTTAAATATTTTTTCTAAAACCGTTCTAACGATTTTAATTAAATGTGGCACATGAATATTTTCTTAATACCAGTATTAGATGGTAAGACTAATTGCTTCTAGAAAAGCCAGGGAGAGATGTTACAGCAGGTGTAGTTTAAAGAAGTAAATAATTATTTTCATCAAAACCGCAATAGTATTCATCAATTTTAATCCATGACGTGACTAATTTTTCCTTTATCCTCCCACAAAACTCCCATAGAGTCTGTTAGAAAATTGGTTGTGGGAACGGGGCTTAATACATAGATTCGGTAGATTAACAAATAATTTGAAATGAAATTCTTAACATTAAAATTTATTTATTTAAAAATGGGATGATTTGTCAGAGTTGTCCGATTCACCATCTGTACTTCAAATTGTACCTAGATCCTCTCTAAAGCAAATCAAGATCCAATAAATTCATTACTATTACTAAAGAATATATAATTCATAACATCTTCGTCTTTGTATTTGTTGAATTCTAAATAACTCAAGGTAAGAGAAATAAATAAATGAGTCAAATATTTCAGCTAAATTTAACTAAATATACAGAAAACCTATTTTGAAGTAAATTTATACATGAGATTTATTGAGCAGCAGATAAATTATAAACGTATATCTTGCCATGCGACTTCACCAAAGTATGTTTATATTGGCTGCAAACCTTTCCATTTACGACATTACTGCTATGTCTGTTTATTTAAATATACAATTATGTTCAGCAAAATGATTTAGTTGGTCCAGAAAATCCCATTAAAGTAGTAGATTATATTGTTAGTTCAGACAATTCCAGAACTAATCTTCAGAGTACACAACTAAGAGATGAACGTCTTAAGATTTTGTGATGAGAATACGACTACAATTTCTCGTAAACTTCCAAATAAAACGTTGTTAAATAAAAGAATTTTATTAATGACAATCATTATAGCTATACTATAAAGCACTTTGATTTATTTCATTTTCTATAATTCATCACTTTATGTACTTACAAGGTTAAGAGGTCAGCAATGTGGAATCAATAAAGTTGCAACCAGCAGACTAAAAACTTTAGTTAAACTCATATGATTAATCATTTTAAAATAGTTTTAAATCTACAGGTAGATCCGTCTTCTCTATCTACTTACTAATTATGTTTTAAAATAACTTCTAAAAAGCATGTTAAGAATTTTTGAATATTTAATATTTATATAAAATAAAAAGGAATTTTTGAGAATTTTCTGAACCAATGTTTGACTTATTTAGAGAATTTGTTTCACAAAGATAAGAAAATGTTGCAATATTTTTTTTCACAATTAATTACTAATACAGGAGATATATTTTATTCTTCACCATAATAATAATAAAATTAATAGATTAAACGATTTATCTGTAAGGATGACAAATCGAAAACATTCGGATAATTCATAATTGTTATTCTACACTGTAGTATACATTAAAACATGGAGACGAGCATAAAAGTGTTTAAAGATTCTAATGTTCACTTTTACCTTAACATCACCTGTGCAATTGAACATCACTTAGATGCTAATGTTAAACGTTCATTTACATTCGAGTAAATTTTATTTTTTTATTTTATTTTATTCATTATAGCTATACTATAAAGCACTTTGCTTTATTTCATTTTCTACAATTTATCACTTTATGTACTTACAAGGTTAAGAGGTCAGCAATGTGGAATCAATAAAGTTGCAACCAGCAGACTAAATATTTTAGTTGAACTCATGTGATTAATCATTTTAAAATAGTTTTAAATATACAGGTTGATCCGTTTTCTCTATCTACTTACTGGTTATGTTTTAAAATAACTTCTAAAAAGCATGTTAAGAATTTTTGAAAATTTAATATTTATATAAAATAAAAAGGAATTTTTGAGAATTTTCTGAACCAATCTTTGATTTATTTAGAGAATTTGTTTTACAAAGATAAAAAAATGTTGCAATATTTTATTCTTCACCATAATAATAATAAAATTAATAGATTAATCGATTTATCTGTAAGGATGACAAATCGAAAACATTCGGATAATTCATAATTGCTATTCTATACTGTAGTATACATTAAAACATGGAGACCAGCACAAAAATGTTTAAAAATTCTAATGTTCACTTTTACCTCAACATCACCTGTGCAATTGAACATCATTTAGATGCTAATGTTAAACGTTCATTTACATTCGAGTAAATTCTATTGTTATATTTTTTTTCTCTTGAATTTTGGGAAGTTTCCTTCTTCCGTATTTACTAATGGCTCTATGCCGCTGGCTTGGAATTTCCTTGTCAGAATTGCTTTATTTACAACAGCAGATTGTAGCTTTTAACAATGCGAGAACAGTATATTTGTTGTTATAACTGAAAGTAAACTTTAAATTGATGAATCTAAAAACATTCACCGAGCGCCATCTATTAATTCGCTTGCAAAATACTTTACCAGTTACCAGTAAATTACTATACTAATTTACATTAGTTATGAAATCAACATGTTAGAGATCAAAATCATTAATATTAATTAACATTATATTATTCACTGAGTGAAGACTGAAAGAATAAATAAAGGTTAATTCTTTATTTAGTGTTTATGTACCGGATTAGCTAGATTCACTTTTTATCAGTTGGTAGCGGTATTGATTTGCGTCGAAAATTAGCTACGTATGAATTGCATTGGTCTATTTACTTCTTGATCGCAGACCTGATCGCGTAGGTGGTTGCCTTGCTGCCACACAACTTTGGTGAAACTTCTGAGGTAACTGGAGCCTTTTGTTTTTAAGGAGTTTTTACACTGAATTTTTTGGTATGATATTTTATGAATTTAGAGCCTTTAGCTTTCATTTATTATAGAGCCTTGAGCTTTTTACCTCTTATAGAGCCTTCGGCCTCGAAATTATTCATATCTTATTACTTGTTAATATTATAAAAACATACATCTTACAACTATTTTGTAAGAAAATAGCTCTTTTTGGAATGTTATAAATATCACAAATCATCATATATTTACTTTTCCGGTTTATTTTTACACTTTTAATAAATCGTTGTTGGTAATAAATAATTTCATATATATTTTTTGTGATACTTTCAAGGCCACTGAGTAGCCACATTTAACACATTTTTATTTTAAGATCCATAGGTATCTATTATATGGTTACTGACACCTTTTTTTGTTTATTTAAATTTAGTAGCAATTTCGAACGACAACTCAGCCTGCCGAAACGAAAACCCGGTAGAATCTTCTCAAACCTTTCTTTAAGGGCAGGAAGTACGAAGTAAGATAAGAATACATTTGTATAAGAATTTATCTACTTAAAGTCTCAAAAGAAGCGCCCTGGTGAATTTTTCTATTTTTCAGGGTGGTTCATCATTCATCAGACACTAGTCACATGGGTTTATACCTAGAATTTTTGATTAACTAAGTTAATAACACTAACTTGGATGTACCCTTCAGCAAGAAAAATATACATAAAAAATAAAATGAAAATAATTTAGTAGCTACCAGGAGATCTGTTGAACAACTTGGTGTTGTTGCCTGAATGGAAATAAAATTAAACTTTCTGGGCTGTTTGGTGTAAAAGGTTAATAGTTGATTAAATTCTGTGAGGTAGTACACTTAGCTGGACTACATCAATCTAGTACGATCATTGTCCAAATGGTTTTCTTATATTTCTTTCTAATATCGTCTGTCATCCATCGCGAAAGCGTTTCATGATGAAGAAATATCGAGTTTCTCATTTAGTTTAGATGAGAGCACTGATAATTTTCATTCATTCATTAATTCATTTTCATTTTTGAGCTACTACATTTTTTATCAGCAGTTGAAATGTTTCTACGTGCAATTCTTCGAAAACAAAATGTTTCCACCTTATTGAATTTTCTTCGTGTAAATCATTTCCTAACTTTTGTGAGGCATTTGGATTCTTTCCTATTTAGTCTCTTCAAATTAGGAAAAATTAAAGAAAATTTTCCCGCAGTTATGAAACCTGTAAAAAGTTAATTAAAAAAAAAATGTTTTCTTAACCGCCTCTCAAGTTACCGAAGTAACCCCCTGGAAGATCTCAAGGATCTTGTGCTAAGCAAAGAGAGACGAGGCCCTACAGTTTAATGTGGACTCTGAACCACTCTTGGGGCAATTTTTTTAATGAAAAATTGTTTCGCCTTGCGGGAATCGAACCCACTTCGCTAGGCAACTCAGTTTGCTAGCCAGTCGCTTTAACACACTGAGCTACCATTCCCCTTATTTGAGTTGTTTAAATAGTTCCCGCCCCCGCAGTTTCAAAAAGGGTCGTTTTTGAAAAATATATACATGTACATGAATTTTACAGTTTTTTCTCTATTTTCGGGCTATATTGGCTACGTGTTACCGGTCCCCCATCTCCTGTGGTAGGCGTAGCGAGCGCCTGAGCTAACCCCACAAGTGGCCTTGCTGAAACACATCACGCTCCACGTAACTTTTTACTGGTGGTCGGGCATCCTCGTGTTCAATTGGTGCCGCAGAATGCTGTGGTTCTCCTTTATTGGTCAGCGCTCGACTCTGACTCCTCCTGATAGGTTCATTTTGGGCAGGTTGCTGTGTTTCTTCACTATTTGTCAATACTTGCACGTACTTCCTTGTGATTGGTTCCTCCACGGTGGATCGTCGTGTGTTTTTGGTTACGTATCTTCCAACAAGAGCGGGCTTCCAAGAACTAGGCAATATCTGAGTATCACCTAATTAATTAAGATTTTGTGGTCTCTGTTTGATCTCTATGGCCTCTCTGGTAATCCTTGACCGATAATGTTCGATATTAGCTACTGTTCTGGTGTTGTCGAAGTCTATTTCGTGTTCTGCGCATTTTACATGCTGTGCCAGGGACGATGTTTTTTCCTATTTTCGTACTGCATTCATATGTTCTTCCTTTCTTACACTAATACGTCTATCGGTCTGTCCTATGTATAATTTGTTGCAATTTTGATACGAGATTTCGTATATTCCTTGGTATAGTTTTTGATTTTGGATTGCAGAGGACTGCACTGATTTTTCGGTATATTTTAAATATTGTTTCTATGTTATGTTTACGCAGAAGTTTGCCAGTTTTATCTGTCGTCCCTTTCACGTAAGGTAGATATGCTTTTGCCACTGGTTTCTGGGATTCCTCCTGGGTTTTTTGTCTGCATGGCCGCTGTGACTGTCCTCGAAAATCCATTTTTCATTAGTGCTTTCTGAAATTACGACATCTCTTCGTTGATATGATCGACATTTGCCAACCTCTGAGAACGTGTCACTAGAGTCTTTACTACTGAATTTAATTGTGCTGGATAGTGATGTGATGCTGCATTTAGGTATCTATCCATGTGAATAGGTTTTCTGTATACTGCGTGACCTAGTGCCGTGTCTTGTTTCTTTTTCACTAATACATCTAAAAATGGAGGCTTCCTTCTATTTCTACCTCCATGGCGATATTGATCTTATGGTGAATGCTATTCAGATGGTCTAAGAAACTATTTAGTTGTTCTCTTTCATGGGTTCAGATTACGAATGTGTCGTCCACATATCTTAACCAAAGTTTTGGTTTGAGTGGTGCCGTTCGTATTGCACGAACTTCTAGGTCCTCCATGAAGAGATTAGCGATGATTGGAGATAACGGTGAACCCATCGGTGCTCCTTCCATTTGCTTGTAGCGCTGGTCATTATATATAAAGTATGTGTTGTTGAAACGGTGTTTAGTTAGGCTAATATGCTCATCTGGATGATCCTTTCGTTTCATCAATTCGAGTGACTCCTCTATTGGTACGTTAGTGAATAGTGACACTACATCGAAGCTCACCAGAATATCTTCAGGTTAGACAGTCTCGTTGTTTAGTAACTTGATAAAATGTTGTGCGCTTTTCAAATAAGACGTTGCTTTTTCTGCTAGTGGCTGTATCTGTCTAACCAGATATCTCGCTAACTCCTGTAACGGTAACCCTACAGAGCTAACAATAGGTCTTAGTGGGGATCTTTGTTTATAGATCTTGGGTAGGCCATATAATTTGGGATATCTTGAAGATTTCTCTCGGTATAATCTGGTTTTTCGCTTGATCGTCGATAGGGCTGATTTTAATTTTGGATTTGGTGATCTTCTCCATTTACGTAGTGGGTTCTGTCGTAATCGCTTGGTATGCGGTGTCTTCTAGTAGTTTTTCTATTTTACTGTGGTAGTCCTCGCTATTCATTACTACAGTGGCGTTTCCTTTATCTGCTGGCAAGATTGTAATATAATGATTTTGTCTTAATGCTTTCAATGCCCTTAATTCGTCCTGTGGTAGATTTCTCTTTGACGCCTTTGCTGCTCTCAGTATACGTGAATCATCTTGGCGTATAGTTTCAGCTATGTTGTTATCCATATTGGAAATTGCTGATTCTACTCCGCAAATTATATCTTCTACTGGAACACGAGCTGGTGCGATTGCGGAATTAAACCTTTGGCTAGGACATTTAGAGAGGCCTCCTCAAGAGGATAGTTCGACAAGTTGTGAACCACACTGATGCGTTCCAGCGGCTCGACTTTCTTAACTTGCTTCTGTTGGAGTTGGAGGCGATCATATTTCCTTTTCTGCTCCGTACATAAGGTAACGTCATTCTCTGCAAGTTGGTCGATAATAGTCCATGATGCAGGATGAATGATACTACTTACATATAGGTTGTAGGGTGAAATAAGATTACACACCTAGCTCAAAACTATATTCAATAAGTAACAATAAAATAATATATATAAACATAATTTAGTCAATTCAGAACAAAACGCGTACGACGCGGTGCACGCACTAGCCAGACATATGTCACTCACTCTCATGACATATGTCGTTACACGCTCAACTACTTGTATTGCCTTATAAGGTGCACATCTAGTAACTATTTATTAATCCTATCCAATGTGCGTCTCGTATCATGAATGGATTCCCTAAGTAATGTGAAGCTGGTTCTTCTGAGAATCCATTTAGTATGATGGTCATTTCTATGGAATGTCATTTGCATATATTTTGTAACAATGTTTTCATCTCTGCAGCGTTGTAGGAATGTAAGGTTGCAAAGAAGTTTCCCTCTTTTTGACCTCAATTTCTCAAAGGTTCTGGTCTGGTGGAATGTCTTCTCCCCGTAAAGACATATTATGTTAACCTAAAGTTTTCGCGGGTGTGAAATGAAGTCTTATTGTACTTCCGGGTGCTCTCCCGCGTCGATGGTCGACTCCTCCAGGAGTCACGGTTGTCTAAACTGTTAAAACAACGAAAAGCAACAGTAGGCAGCTTTCAATGAGAAAATTTTATTACGAATCAAATATGTACATGTGATACATCGTTGGATAGTGCCCATCTAGCCCTACAACTTTTGTGTAAAACATTTTTTGCGAAAACGCATAGAATTTTTTTTTTAATGGCAGCGGTTCAAAATCTCAAAAAACTCAAATCTCTCATCTCAGGATGTCACTAACTGCAGACCTGTTTCGAGGTATTTTTGGGTCTCGTCATAGGAGGCCTCACATCTTTCTCGTAGCATTCGAGCATTTTCAAGTCATTGTATGTTAGTGCTAACTGTGTTTAGACAAAATTTACCATATAATTCAGCGCCCGTAAGGGGGAATAGCTGTTTTGGTTTAATTTGTTAAGTCCTTATTTATATAACGCACTTGCAGATCGGTTGGAATATTATAATTCCTATATTTTATAATTTTATAAAATTTCCTTCTGCTATAAAAACTGCTTATTCAGTGGTGATTATCAATTTTATTTTCTATTTGGACTGTTTCGAGACTACTGAGAGATGGCGCCAGTTACGCTCTACTGCGGTGGAATTTAACAGTGTCTATTAGATGTGAACTCCAGTAATGAAGTAATAAGGTGCGTCAACTATAATATACGCATGTGAATTATCGTTTCACAAACACAAAAGTCATGTGGTAATAGTGTAATAGGCAAATAACTATTTACCTTCAGATACAGCGAATGCTAAGATAGTAATAAATTTTTTTTACTAAGCACTGAATAGTTAAATTTAGTATTATCTCCAAAACTATCTATAAAATATTGTTGCTTGTGATCAAATTATTATTATAGGAATAAAATATATTTAATGATCTGTGTAAAAATATGCAAGTTATGCCAACAATTTTCGTACTAGAGATTTAGGCGAATATAGTCAAATTAAGATTGATATGATAAAATTTGGAACAGCCCGAAGCTTACAAAAAGGAGTTCGTTATCGACATGTTTTATCTATGTTTTCCTTCCAAATGATTGATGGCTGTATATATTTTTGAATTCCGTTCACTTGTTTATTTATTCCCATATTCATTTAACAACCATCTTTACAAACGCAATATTAAGTAAAGAGAGATGAAAATAGTAGTTGTTTAGTAATAGATATCAGACGTTTCTTTAAGAAATCTTTTCCTATTACACACTAACCGTATTCTTATTGATTTGAAACATTCCAAAGCAACCAATAGTATGCTATTGGGTGGTCGAAATAACCGGAACTTTTTTTTTTTTTTTTCAATAGGTTCAAAAGTTCTTTTAAATGAATAAAAACAATAATAACATATAGTTAATGACTCAACAAATAGACAACATATCATAAAAGATATACATATATAAAAAAAATATCACACATTCACATATACAAGCTAATAAAGTATCAAGGATCTCGGCAATGGCACTCAATTCGCTGAGGTGCGGGCATTTTCCCTGCGCCTAAAAATACACCGTCCTCAATATTCATTAATCTCTTTCTTTTAGTACCTAAGATAAATGATTACATAAACGTTTTTTAAATGCGAGTTGGTAACCTTGTCTATGCAGCATAAATGCATGTTTATAAATATAGATGTACTTGAAGAGTATCGAATCGAAATAATAATTGTTAATAATGCTATAAAATTTAGCCTTACTTGTATTTTTACAATAATATATTGATGAGGTGAATGAAGAATTAGATTTCACACATCTTTCTCTCCTGTTGAAAGCCGGTCCCCAGCTTTTAAAAATCCAAATTTACAAATTACAAATTATAATATAATAAAGCCTTTGACAGTTCCAACACATTTATTACAGTTTTAGATCGCAAACATATGTACCAATTTTCGAATAACACTGTCACTGACTTCGCTAATCTCTGTGGCTGATCGAACCTCAATTTTCAGCATTTTGTTCCTGGATCCTTAGTTGGTAGACCCATAACTGGGTAGAACCATAACTGGGTGGCACCGGTATTAAGGATATCTCTTCATGGGATGTTTTACTTGAAGTAGAAAGAAAGTAAAAGGATTTTTATGCTCTTTCTTAGCCAGGGACATTGAATACAAGACTAAAAATTTCTGCATTTGCAGGAATGAAAAAACCTTTATTGTTTATGTCTTGGGATGCGTAGCAGAGATAGTTTTGCAAAGAAGAAAACTGTCTGCTATGAAGAGGATCCTACAGGTGTCACGAATCGGCTTCGTTTGTGGGAGGCTATTATCCTTCTAACATATAGAAGTACTTCGTGATTCAGCTAATAGCTCGGAGATGTCTAAGAAAACTGTTTCCTTTAAAGGATATCCTTGTAATCATGATTAGACGTGGTTCGGTGGGTGGGTGGGACTTCTGTGTGTGCTTGGGAGTGTGGTCTCTCATTTGAAGGACGTGGAACAAAAAACTCCTCGCAAACTCCTCTATAAAGTCATTATTTTACTATAAGGAACGTAACAAGACTGCAACCAACAGCTACTCTCCGGGCTATGTGCCCCGCCGAGCGCTGAATTACAAGTTTGCGACTAAAAAATATTGTGTTTTAATATTCCGCCCTCTAAAAGCACATTTGAACTATGCTAAGCCCAGTCAGGTTATTTATTTTTCGATTGCAACAGACACTGGACTGCTAGATAGCGCCTGCTGACTATTTTACATGTCGCTATCCCAAAGATACCGAAATGTACTAAATGGTCAAGAGATCCTCGTGTCGGTTGTCACATGCCTACCTTGCACTGACGAGAGCCAACAGCTCGAAACTGCAGTCGGCAAGTGGTGTGTGACGATTGGCACGAGAGCTCCTTTAAGTAGGGTCAATCTTTCGGCTGGTGTTTGCTGCAATCGAAGCTTTAGCGTTTTGATGGTAATATGCAATCATTACACTTAACGCGCCAGGCTTGTAACTTGTAATTCAGCGCTCGGCGGGGCACATATCCCGGAGAGTACCTATTGGTTGCAGTCTGGTTACGTTCCTTATAGTAAAATAAGGACTTTATAGAGGAGTTTGCGAGTAAAAAATATTATATTTTAATATGCCGCCCTCTAAAAGCACATTTGAACTATGAGTAAGATTGTATTTATCCGGAACATTAAATCGATAATGACTTATTACTGACTAGATTTGAGAAGGTATCATTGGAAAATAGAAGATTCACTTCATCTCTTCGCTTTTTGTATAATTTATTGCATAAATCAAGTTCACTGTTAAAATATTTTGTCTCGGTTGAATTTTTTAGTACCTCGTCATCTGCTAGAAACTTAACATCTTTTTGTTGTCCTGCTGATAGAACAAACATAATGTTGAAGTACCCTATATACAATATGACACAATTTTAATTCAGTCTCAGATAGATGTCATATTATTAACTGTAGTTTAAGTCAATTATTGGTAATTGCCAATAATTATGTCAATTCGCTTTTGTCAATTTGATTATTTTTAAACTGTGTTAAGTATCATTACTAGTATTTGTATTTCTGTTATGATATTCAATATAAAAATATTCTTTTGTGTTTTTATATCTTGATTATTTTTTTAATTTTCATTTTGTTTTTAAATTTATTATGATAAAATTCTTTCATTTCACTATAGGATTTATATGTTTTATTTTTATCTGTACCTGTCCTGTCATGTAAGTGGGTATTTCTGTTGGACTAATAAAGTACTATTATTATTATAATAAAAAGTTTTGCTTGTCTTAAGAAGTCGTAAACAATTATCAAGCTAAAAAACATGGTATTCTAAAAATTAGAAAATATGAAATCGACTTTAAGAAAACTACCTTTCTTTTTTAATGAAAAGTTTGTTTGACGCAATTTTTCAGTTATGAAAGAGTTACAATACATAGTTTAGTTGCAAAATAAGGAAAAACTTCTTTTATAAAAATAACATTTATTAAAGCAAAAAATGCCATAAATGAAGACTGGTCACATCTGTGTATAAAAAAATCAGGGAAAGAGTATTAAAATGTGTACTAGTAGGAGATCTACACGCAAAATAAATAGTATTCAACTTTTGGATAACAGTTGAATAAAATATTTTTTTTGAAAGAGGTTTTTCCTTATTTTGCAACTATATTCCATATTTAAACTTTTCTTCATAATTGAACGAACTGTTAAATAAATAAGATTTTCATCAAAAATATAACAAAGGGATAGTTTGCTTAAAGCCGATTTCAAAATACTTTATATAATTTATCTTAAGTTTGACAACTGTTTGTGACGGCCTGAGACAAGCAAAACATAACTATTCTCGGCAAATCACAAATAAGAAGGCACACAAAAATATTGTACTCCATCCGCAGACACACTGTGTATTAAATACATAAATTTTATATTCTCGTTTACCGCCAACCAGGATAAAAATGCTATTACATCCGGCAGTCTTTCTTTCGATATTTTGAAAAGGATAAATCTGACAGCGCATTTTGCTTCATTTTACTCAATTCCTGCTATTTTTTGTTACGTGTTTGTGAACATATCTATATGTTGACGCAATAATGGCTCCGTCCACTTTATGTGTACAGTAGATTACATCCTAAAACTTTTAGCTCTGTTTGCTTTGGTGTCGAATCCTCTCTCATATTGTCCCATAATTCCTTGGCAAACTGTGAACAGTTGAGAGATTAGTGCTACTTCGTAGATGTAATATTTATGGTTGGTTAGTTATGGAATTTTTGGGCCAATGAACTATAAATGCAGTATTAAAAGTAAAAAATAGTATGAATGAATGTTTGAAATATATTTAAATTGTAAAATTAAATTCATTGACTTCTCGAAAATGACCTATGACTACATAAAATACATTTTATATAATAACAGTTGCATCCTAAGTGACTTCCAAAATTGTATATGATATACGAAAATGTGCTCATTTAATCAATAATATAGTTATAGTTTACCAACATTTAAAATGAAAAAGCCTGTTAAAATATTTAATTAAGCAATAAAAGGATTGTGGAAAATTCAAAATTTATCGTAATACAATGAAACTAATCTTTAAAGATTAGACTTTATATTACTGATATAGGAAATTTGTTTATTTAAGAATACAATTAAAGTCTGGCCGAAAGAGTAAGTAGTAGAGCCAGGGGCGTGCGGATTTACGAATTTTGTAAATTCCACAACATTTAGAAAAAATTAAAGCTTTCAGGTTGTGTTAATTATGCATGAGCTATCATCTCTTAAATTAAAATATTATGGATTCTCTATATAGTAAAAAAAAATGTTGACCCATTTTGCATACCCAAGTAGCACAGCTAGCTATAATTTGGGGATATTGACGTTTTCATAACTATTGTCATTTGGCTATAATATATAATGACCTTCAAAAATCTGGCATTAAAGACCATTTGAAGACATTGTCGCTACCAAAATGAGGAATAATGCTACGGTAACAAAAACGTCATTGTAGTTAAAGACTCGATACGTATGACCAAAGTAACTGGTTGGAATGACCATGATAGAGCCATGGCGTGACTGTTTAAAAATATTGATTAAATTACAGGTAAAATCTTTGTAGTTATATTTCAGTAAATTACCGGTCATGGCAAACACATTTCTAAATTATAACTGATCGTGTTGGCAATGTTTTAGCTGATGGTTTTCAGTTTGTAGTCTATACTATGTATTACAACGTACCCAAAATCCTGACATTAATATAAGTCTTTCGAAAATGCTTAAAGCTTAAATTCTATTCCAACGGTAATTTTACTGTATAGATTACGCACATAAAATTAACGCCCCTTAGAAAAGACCCATTTTAAAATAAAGTAGATAAAAAATACATTTTTTTTTCGTATATATCATGTTTTACTCAAGAAACATTTATAATTCACTATATAAATACCTTGTATACATTAAATAAACTGTTTTCATTTGTATGATTAAGACAATCGTTGTAAATAGTCGACTGTCAAGATATACGCCTTTTTAATAGTTACAAATAATTATAAAAATGTCTAATATGGGAAAAGCCAGCCAAATAGGCATAACTACCCTTTAAGGGCTACTAGATATCTTAAAGATAACTCAAATAAATGCAGGATGTATTTTGGAAACCAAATAGTATTTATTCCCGTCTATATATTGACACTAAAGTAAAAATTAAATCTGAATGGCTTGTTTTTGGGGAAAGTTTAGTTTTCTAAGCATAAATACTTACTCGATTTTTAACCAACAAATATATTTAAGAAATAGAAACTTATTTGTTATGATGACTTTTTAATATGTTTTATGAGCAGATAGCAGTCAAACAATAAAAATAAAATCTTGATTTAACCAATTTTGTTTGCTATTTTATAATTTTAATTACCACCAATCGATTGCTCTATCTAATCTAAATGACGCTAACGTCATCTTATTTGATATAAGTTAGTATAAGCATATAGGTACTAGTTTAAAAGATATTAATCTTTTAGTTCCGTTTTAACAAATGTTAAATTTTTTTTACACATTTGACGTCTTAAAAATATTTGAAAGTTTGAAAACAGATACATATACATTTACTTTGCAAAAAGAAAACTTACAGTTAAACATCAAACATTCTACAGTTTTAATGTCAGATTTCGTAGGTATTCCATTCCTAAACAAAATTATGCCTGCCATTAAAAATTTTCTTAAAGAACTCCAGTTTTTCTTTTTGGCTGAGTTGAGTGTAAAAACAAATTTAATTATATTTAGTTTTGTTTCATTTTATAAAATATGAACAATATTGTTATTTTATAAATATACCTATATATGTATGGCGCCACTAGATGACGAGTATCCGAATATATAGAAAAGCTCCGCTTATTTCACAGCAGTCAACAAATTATTAGGTATAACTGCGGCACGTTCACACATGGGTTCCATGTCGCGAATATCCCGATTCGCATCATTAAGATGATGCAATCATATACTTCTAATCGCACTTTTCGAGTAAAAGTCAATAAGGATTGCTCTCCACTCACCCCCATATTATCTGGTATCCCCCAGGGGTCATCCCTTGGTCCCGTCCTCTTTAACCTATACATAAATAATCTACCCCGCCCCCTTGATCATCGAATGATCGAACTACCCTCTGCCTTTACGCAGATGATACCGCCATCCTTACCACCTCCGTAAGCCCTGCCATCATGACAGACTTATTACAAAAACAGACCGACCTTACGATACAATACTTCAACGACTGGGGACTTTACACTAACTTGACTAAGACTCGGGCCATTTACTTCACATGACCGTAAATTATATGTCGAAAAACATATTTCCAATGTTACCGGCAAATGCTGGCAGCGCACCTCTTCCTTATTCCCTATCCTTAAAAACTCTCCCCCTCATATAGTGTCCTTCCTATACAAATCCTACCTACGTCCCATCCCATCCTTACCTACGCATCCCCGATTTGGTATCCCCTAACAGCTCCCTACTTTCAAGCTAAATTACAGACGGTACAGAATAAAATCTTAAAAGTCTCTCTACATCTCCCTTTAACTACCCGTAATACAGACTTACACCTATACACAGGCACCCCTCTTCTGTCTGAATTTATATTAAAAAAACTTTTGCCTGGCTTTGCTGAAACCCTAGTTCATTCCCAAAATCCCACCCTCCTAGATCCCCTCACTCCCAATTTTATGACGCCCCTAAATATGCTTCCCTCAATTATATCTATACCTCTTAAACTTGTAACTTGTTATTTGAAAAAAAATCTAAAAAAAAACAAAAAAATATAAAAACTGAAAAAATAAAAAATATATATATATAATTATACACTTGCATAATTATATAACAAAAAAGGTATAACCAATAAAACAAAAAAAATATACAAAATCCCTACTTTCCTAATTTCAAGTCGCTAGGTTGATTAGGCGGGGGGGGTGCGAAATAACCAAGTTATTTTTGTTATTATTTTTAGAAAAGTCCAGGAAGAATAGGGGTGGAAGAGATTTTTTTCTGTCATCGAATGTGGAATTTCTCTCTTTTTGATTTAAGCCCGACCAGATTGCGATCGGATAATTAGGAGGGGAGAGTGGGACCCGCAAAGCTTTTGTCCTGTAGAAGGGCAACGGACGGGTTAGGGACTTCGCGTCCGACTTATTTTCAAGGGCAATCAATTTTCTTTCAAGTTTTTTTACACCGAAGCTCTAACTTCATTAGGGCCTGCACGCGCCGTGATACATTTATAAAAACGGGTGCGGCAATTCAGCAGCCATACAGAGAGATGCCGGAGGAAGAGCCTAGCACTCCCACTTCTTTCCCTTCTCTCTCGCAAATACACGTCCCACTCCGCGAGCCCTCCATTTTATTCTTATACACTTTTTCGATGCGAATCAGACTAAACGAGTTATATCCGAAAAACTGATTTTCCCTATCTTTACATGTAAATTCCTCTCCCCCCTCCTCGTGAAAAGTTCGGCCGGAAAATTTTCCGGATGATACAGGGGGGTCCGATTTCATAAGATCACAAAAGAAAATTAAAAAAACGAGTCCGTTTGCAAATCCCGATCGACCAACTAGATAGAGATTAGAATTCTCTTTATAGCGACGTATCACGTGTTGCCAAAACAACTTGTTAAGATAACAAACAAAATGTGTTTTCTTATTGTTATTTCATTAAATTTGCCATTTTCACACAACGGGATACATTTTAAATATTATTTATTATTTAAAATGTCAATATTTTCATAAACTCTCTCGAAAATTTTGAATTGGAACCACTACCTATTAAGTTCTAGCATTAAAATGTGTGTTATTAATTACAAAAGAATGTATAATACAATGCACTTTGGTTTACTAGGCCTTTTACTTGTTCATTTCTACTGAAAACATTTTCAATAGTATCAATTCTACAAAATTTCAAACCTTCCCTAATTAACAAGAATATCTAGTGGTAATATTAACTTTGATCTGTGTAATTTGCAAATATTCGCAAAAAAACAATCTGGAACGAAATGGAATTCATTTTCTTATATCCTAGAAAATTTCAACACGTAGTACAATCTAATCTCATAATGAAAATTAATGATATATAGCTTAAGTTTATTACCGATTTAAAAAGATTAGAAATTACACTTAATATTAAACTTCGATTTCAGAGCCATTTTCAGTTGGTAAGAAAGTCGTATACATTGTCTTAAAGTTATTATATTCAAAATAACCGCTGCCTAAAGAATCATTACTTCCACGTCCAAATTTTGTATCTAAGTCTAATACACACTAAATCCCAATAAAATATTTTACTTCCTTTAATAATAGGGCGGGGGCGGCAATGGGGGTGGCTAATGGCAAAAAGAATTTAGAGGCCCTTGGTTCTCGTATACATACTAAATCCCAATTTAATTTTTTACTCCGTTTAATAGTAGGGTGGGGGTGGCAATAAGGGTGGTAGAGGGGGTAGCTAACTCAAAAAGAAATTTTTGAGACGTTTCGTTCTTGTATACACACTAAATCACATTTTAATTTGATTTTACTCCCTTTCATCATAGTGTGGGGTGGTATTGGAGGTGATAGTGGGGGGTGGCTGATGCTAAACAAAATTTTGAGACCTTGACTTTTCATACATGCCCTAAATTGCAATTTTATGGGCTCTTACCTGCTTGCTTTACCTATTTACCCCATTTACCTCCGAATCCTTCAACGGAATTAGATCAGAATAATCTAGTTCTAGATCTCGTTATAATACATAAGTGTACCAAATTTCAAGTCAATATCATAAACGGTTCCAGAGTAAACGTGCACACAATAAAAGTTACAGACCGGCAGACAGACCGACAGACGGACAGTAATTTTTTTTTCTCAAATTTAAAATCTCGACGTTTCATGATATTTTAAGCCTATTTTAACAAACAGAAAATTAATATTTTTTTTGCGTTACTATACTTCCACTGGACGTCGAAGTAATAACTAATGAACATCTTAAATTAAACGATAAGTAAAAACTATGTGAAACCTGCCTGTTACTAACTTTAGATTACTGCAACACTTTATATTTTCCGTGCCTTGACGAGATAGTGCAATATCGTATCCACAAGTTTCAGAGGGCATGTTTTAGGTTTATTTGTGGACTAAAAAAAATTAATCAAGTGTCAGCTAGAGTAAGTGAACTAAATTAGCTTTAACTGAACAATCTAGTCAAATATCAATTGTCTGTGTTTATACGGCGCCTTCTTCTTACGACTTTTCTCCTACATCTACCAGAAAAACACTTTTTCAGTATATACACAATGTAAACATTAGGTTCAGTAATACATTATGTCTACCTTAATTTCATTTGGCCATCTTCAGGAGGCCATTTACTATCACATGCAACAGTATTCCTCATAAACTCATAATTCTGCTTTTAAACAGTTTTCGTAAGAAACTTGAGTCGTTTTTGTTCTTCAATTAAATTAAGATAACTGAACCAAATCATCAAATAAAACAAAAATATGCATATCCGATCGTGAATTTTTGCCTTAAAAATTTTTTGTGCTGTTTCGTTAATGTAGTCTCGTATGTATGATATGTTGGTGGTGTTGTGTAATTCATCGATCGGTGTATATCTGTCCGCGTTAATCAGTAGTCTTAGTAGTTTGTTCTGTAACGTCTGCACTCTGCAGTCGCTTGCACTGCTCGTTTGAGATAATGAAAGCGATCGGATCGAAACCAGAGCACAACAATCACATCAATGCGCTCTAATCGACTGAGAAACTGCGCCATTATAATTCAATAAGTTAGTAAAATCCATTTATCACAATGTTTGTGTATCACGGTAGTAATAAATATTTCACTTTAATACTATCCTTAAGTGTAAGAAAATACGAATAGAAAAATATACTTAACAACAGTTTAGCAGAAATTTGATTGATTTTGGTAATTTTGTTAATTTGGAAGTTAATTAATTGTGGAATGGTGTTATAGACTGCATGTCACAAAAACCCGTCAAACAAATCAGGAGAACTTTTCTCCGACCTATTGCACGTTTGGTTTCACTTTTCAATCTCGTAGACATGGTATCAGTTTTTACACACTTAAAAATTCTTTCTTCAAAGGATAAGTACACACACACACCGACAGACATAGTTACACTATTTTGTATACTAAATAAGTAATCAATATACCTTCAAAATGAAATGTGTGTAATTTTAGTAGGTTTAATTAAATTTTCTATCGGTAATTTTTACCTGCCCGGATATATGTTACAGAATTATTAATGTAGAAATTAACGTTTCAATGGAATTTTTAAATTGCTTATATTAAATCGGAAATCAATGAACATAAAGATGTACGTATCTGTTGTTCTCGATTTTAAATTACTAACAGATCACTGAGCAAACATAACACAAAGTCGGGTTTTTGATGTTTTAATACTCTTCAATCATGGTTCGGATCAGTTCACTCATACTGATTCTATTTCACAATCGGCGATTATCCGTTTATTTTAGGTACATTCTGAATTCCAATGTGTAATTCTGTACGGTTGCTACTTTTCTCCTTTAAATGGGGAATGATGATCGTCTTGATTTTTCTTTAACTAAGAGATTTTAAATGATTTATGTGTTCGGACGTTCTTTGAATAGTTATTGATGTGAAATAAACAATGAACCTTAAGCACAAGTATTAACTTTTTAAATATATATTAATAGTCCTAAGCTGCGTAAGTTCTCACTAAACCTTACTATTTAATTACTATTTGGGCTTCCAAGCTTTTAGAAATTTTGTGTTGGTGTATACTTTTTGAATTTTAAATTTTTAACATAAACGATGAAAATTCTTCAAATTTCCCCCTAATATAAACAATCAAAATACAAAATATAATAATTCTCCCTCTGCGGTTTTAATATTTTCAACATAAACAATTAAAATGAAGTCCTCCCCCTGATCGTCCTTTTCGTTATCGCCTTGTTTAGATTAACGTCCTGGTGGAGTTTAGCATTAGCTATTCCACCACTCAGTCAGAACACATACGCATAGACAATTATACAACGACCATTTCTCCATTGCCATCTGCCGCAGCTGAAACTCGAACTTAGGAGCGGTACAGCAACTAGCCGTGTTGTCTCTCACACAACCTCGTCTAGTCCACTACCACCAACTCGGTATCACATGAAAAACACCACTAAACATCCATACCCTAGCCAGAATTCGAAACCCGTACTTCTTGGTTGCAAGAGCCTAACACAATTCAGTTCAATTCAATAGATCATTAGCAACAATATAGCAACAGTTACCTCTCCAGAACCTGTCCTGGGACCGACCGTGCGATCACCGCGTTAATTGCGATGACGCATTGCAAGTTCGGGCGGACCGGGTCTGGTTTGGTTAGAAAACAATTTTAAAACTTGACCTAAACACCTTTTACAAACAATAAATAAAAATAGGTAATAATATTTCTTATATCTAATACAAAAAAAGATTTTACAAAACTCAAAAAAATTTGAAATTTTTACAGATGAGGCAGGCACCTCAATCAAAGCGAGGTACCTTCTGTGAGATGTATGAACGCCGGGCTGCGCAAGCCTGTCCTAAACTGTGATTTTAAAATAATTTGGTTTCAAAAGGATTTGATTTTGTTAAAGATTTGCAACGAGAAATGAATTTAGAGACAAAAATGTACAAAAAGAGAACAATATTAACAAACGCGAGAAAAAGGATAGAAACAGAAAGGAAGAGGGAGACAGAAAAGATTTAAAGATGCAAAAGGTACATGCCTTTTGCATCTTTAAATCAGTATATCAGTAAAGGTGGATGGGGTAAGCGGAAGTTATAGTTGGTGAAGTTTGGGTACAAAGGTTACCGGAAAATCGGTAACTTCTGGTAGGGTAAGGAGTGTTTAATCCGAAATGGGGGATAAAGGTGCTCTCCCGATGCAAGCGACAGCGACCGGAGACCGAGACGTGTATCACGTGACAAGCAGAGACCAACGACAGGGAGGGCTACTCTAGGGCACCTTTAGTAGCTCTCCCAGTCGTTGTTCTCTGCTTGTCACGTGGTACATGTCTCATTTGCGTTATATGTCTTGTTAGCGATCTATTGTCTAGCTTGAACGAGTAGAAGTTTTGAGAGATCTGCTGGACCTAATCAGCTATCGGGGTAATGTGCGTATAAGTCTCTGAAGGGAGATGTGTCCTCCAGACTTTGATATGAGGCGCTAAATTTGTGTTCAAACAATTTAAATTTTTTCATTGCTTTGACCAGTATGCTATTGCACACCGGATGGACGGCCTGACCACCATTGTGTACAACAATTTTTTAGTATGTCTGTTGAGTCCGTTATCCCTGACCATTAGCGGATACAGGCTCCTGGAAATGAAGTACATCGTCCGTACAGTCTCATTTATGTGGGTGTTAAACGACAGTCGTTGGCCCAGTCTAACCTTCAAGTGTTCTACGTATTTCTTAATTGGAATTTTGATCGAAATAGGTGTTAGAATTTTGCTCTCTGTGAACCGATGCGTGAAGACTAACGACTCTGACTATGTGTTGCCATGTGCGCCTTCAGCAGCATATTCGCTGCTTGTGCGTTATGTGAATGCGCATACATTGGTAAGCCTAAAATCCCCCATACATACTCCAATATGTTGGTAAAAGTAGTTGGAAGCTGGCTCGGCGAACATGCTTGAAGGTGTGTGAGAACGACGAATATAGTTGGCGGTTAGAATGCTCTGCTCGCTGTGCGGCTTGCCGATCCCTAACAACACGAACCAAGCGTTGAATATGTTGGAACATATGTGATGATTTCGCAACATGTTGGTGAACAGCATTAGTTTCTGGTAGTTGTGAGAGTTGTGCATCAATTCAGAGCTGAATTAACCCCAAGGCTATGAGGCATTACCTCGTGACCCCCTGAAAATTTATCCTGTATGTTCGAAAATAATTTTAAGTTACGGACTTTTTATCTGGTTTACTTGCAATTTTTTAAAAAATTTATAGCTATCATTGAACTCGAGATATCGAGGTCCGACGCAATATTGCCCCACCCTGTATAAATATGTAAAAATATTTTAATCTGTACATTTGCCACACTTTTGAATTGTTTCTATGTGCGGATAACTTTTACACAAAAATCGAAATAACATGTAGTATTCCTACCATGTGTTATTGTGATGTATTTATTTATTGAAGTAAAGCCGTAAAAAGATTTAAGTAGATCTCCAGTTCAGGAAATTTATTGTATTTGTTCTTCGAAAACTGACCGTGAGATTTATTTGTTTTGGTAAAATACAAGATCCCAGGAGATGCGTCACATGAGTTCAGATGTTAGTGACTTGTTTTAAACCTATTTCCACACCTTGTGTCAATCAAAGCCCGTATTAAGGCTATTTCTGTGCCCCGTTACGTCTACCATTCCCATTCATTTGTATAGTTACAATTGTTATCATCCATGCAACATACGTACCTACTATTATATTATGGTACTATTATTATTTACAATCAGGTAAAATCTACAACTGTTTGCACAATAATTAAGGTAGTGTTTTCATAATGGTTTATTTAACAGAAATGTGGTTGAATAAATCTTTACTGGTAAATTGTTTAGTGATTTGTTTAACGTTTGTAGTCGAAATCATTAAAATAGTGCATATAAGAAGCAGATGAAGGGCACATATTAATAATAGTGACAACAGAAACACATCATACAGAGTTACAGTCACATGCCATAGATATCTAGATATTTATTATAAAAAAAGTTACAAAAAATGTGATTATGTTTCATGATAATAAGACATAAACTTTAGTATCATTGATAAGAAATAAAATATATTTCGGTTGTTTGGTGTTACTGGTATTATTCGCATTTTATCTAGAATTAGTACAAAGGAAGTTTAAAGCTGCTGTGATTCAAATATAAGATATTTTGCGTTCAATTATTTAATTGGAACTATTACAAATATTTAACATGTTTTCTCTTTTTTAGGCTTGTACACACTCCTATAATAGTAATTTGCAACACTACTAATAATATGGTTGACTTTTCGAGAACATTATACCCAATGCCCTATTCATTTTGGGACTTGATTGAGTAGAGTTGAGACATATATAGGATAAAAGAGTATCAAAAGAGGAATAAAACTTTTCATAGGACCCACCATCTAAATTGAGACCTCTAGGAGAAAAGTCTCTGTAAACTGTATCATTGGAATCATGAGCAATAGGCAACTGAGACCTCTCTGGGACACTTCACTTTTGAGAAATCATATTTAAATCAATCAGGCGACAGCTGCATTGGTTAAAGCGCGAGGTGGCAATCGCGATTTTTCAATGTGTAACCCCCTTCCACATAAGCTTCTGGCTTCTGGAATTGGGGGTTGTCTAATTTCTGTGGTGTTTCTTTATTGTTTATATAATTATCTATAGGAACTATGGCAATATTTACACCGTATAGCAATCAGTCTCTGCTCACTTCAACTACCTTTAGAACTAGAATGGAGTTGTGTGATATCAATGTAAACGTCTTTTTAAACAGAACACTTTTTGATACTTCGGTTGTTTTCTCACTAAGTTTTCCGAGCCTCTACGTTTGATATTTTAGGAGTACCTATTAGTCATGTGTTTTTGTGTTTTGATCTTGATTATCCACGTGTACAATATTCTACTTTTGAATTGGAGACCCTTCGATCGCTGGCCCCTTCTAAATTCTCTGATTCCAGGTGGCGACCGACGGAAGCGGAGTATCTCAAAGGGAGACGGTAACTCAGTGTGTTAAAGCGTCTGGCTAGCGAACATATTAAATAAGTACATAAATAAAAAGGAAATCTTGCCCAACATTCAATTTGGATTTCGCGAGGAGCACAGCACTTTTTGTACTACTAAAATTATCCAACAAAAACTGTTTATGTCGTATTTATCTTATAGGTTAGGTTATTCGGTGGTTAGGTATTAATCCTTTTCAATATTTTCAACATTAGAATTTGAAAAAATTACTAGAATCTTTAATGCTATCGGTCGATTTATTAAATAAATCGAGTTAATATCAGACATACGTATAATCACGATTCCCATGGGAAAGTACATTCCAAGTTCACTCGAGAATACCAAATAATGATACCATGTGAATATAGCCATGGGAATATTTTGTCATGGGAATGTTTTCCAACGAAATCGAAAATTGAGCCACAGTTAACTTCACAAATAACTCCTCTTTTAGAAATCAGTTTTGCATAACTATATATTGTGTGTATGTAATGAGCGTTTTACTGTATCTGGAATATACTTCACAACTACAGAATTATATCTACATTCCAGGAAAGGGATCTAGAGATATTTTTGTCACGCTAAACATCTTCGACGAGAAAAGAATCCGGATGAGTTTAATACCCCTAAGTTCGAACGATATAATTAGAATTATTTGTTCTGTTCTTTGGGCACGTTCCCCTTTGTTTATACCAATTATTACTGGGCATAGTTTTATTATATTCTGCGTATATCATCCAGGCAATCGTAGCTTTTAGTTACCGCAACCAGTCCAGCCGAGATAGGGATAAATGGATTGGTCGAACTCGTTGGGCCATGATATATTAATTTAGTATAAATATGGGATGCTTTATTAAGCTTACTTAGTTTTAATCATATCCTGATGATACTAACATGATTGAATGAATATGATGCTCACGTCGAGTAGTATATTCTAGTGTAGGGTAATATTTTATTTAGTATATATGTATGACTGATGGTCGAGAGGTGAGCGCACTTGCCTCTCACCCAAATGTTCTGGGTTCGATCCCCGGTCGTGGCAGTGGAAAATACTGTGAGAGGGATTTTCCACTATACACGGATATTGGGTGTGTGTCCCTTGTCTCTAAATATGTAGCCCCCTCCTACAAAAAGCTCTTCTAGGGCCTTCCGGGATAAAGGGGGTCGTCATTACCTGTGGTGTATTTACTTTTATTTATAAGAAAACCTATTTTAGCTCAGTGTTACGTATATTTTGTCTTAATTAGTATCTGTATTAGGGGCCATCCATAACTTACGTTATACGTTAAGGGGGAGGGAGTGGGTCAACAAAGTGTGACATCGTATGATAAGGGAGGTACGAGTCATAAGCTTCGTGACGTCACATGTATTAATCTAAAGTATTAAAACTTTAAACTTCAACTCTATCAATATCGTTATAAGGTTTAAAAATTTTTGTATCACTTTTGGACGATCTAGCCTGTGTTGATTATTACGAGAGAGGATTAAACAGATGTCAGACGGGTGTGTACCCATAGGAAATGATGACTCCGAAGATCATCACATTCTTGGCAAGTTCCGTATGATGGCCATTGCCCCAGTGTAGAGGTATACTTATTTAAACGATCGTGTAACATCTGTGGTCTATATTTTTCATCATACAAAGCCACTAACCAACACAAGCAATCAGATAAGAGGCAGCAAGAAGTTTTGCCCATCACGAAGATTCATCCTCAAAGAATTGCAGCTAGTCATGCCAGGGAAGTTCTTTGTTTGATATTAAACGATGACGATTCTATATTGTTAGATGAAGCAGATGTTGACACATCGAATAATGTTCCTAACATTATCCAAATCGAGAACGAAGCGACTGCTATGTCAGTAATAAATAATATAAAGAAATGGGTTTAATGTCCATGGACATAAGATGATTAAATGTTGTATCGTCCATACGATTTGTTATGTTTTGTAAAATTTCTAAAATGTTTGATTTATTGTTGATTTTATAAAAAAATGTTTAATAGAAAAATATAGATATTCTTGGAAGTGCTGTTTTAACTTAATAATTATAAATTTAAAATCGCAAAATATGTCACACCAGGGGAGGGGGATCACACAAATGTGGCCATCTGTGATAAAAACGAGGGGGCTACAAAAATCATGAAATTCGTGTGATGTAATTTATGGATGGCCCCTTATTTGTATTACACTTCAATTTTTCTGCTCTACTGTTGAGTCTTTTCACTTGTATTGTAGAATCCTCAAGTAAATAAATAAACTATTTATGTGGTGTTTATTTATTATTATTTATAAACAAATAAACACAAATTTATATTTGAATTTACCAACAAATTAATTTATTTCCCTTGTGACAGTGTCAATGTATATTGTACTGAAGATTTCTTTTATATGTCGATCATGGAAGCTTTCCTTTAATGATGATCTTGAAAATTGTATATCCCTGGCGTAGAATTCTTTGCAGAAAGAAGTTGCATATTATAATTAAAAAGGCATATACGCATAGGAAACCTTTACAGTCGGTTTGTAAGGTTTTATGTTGATTTTAAGTTCTATACACAAAGTATAAGAAGAATAGTAAATTCCATACCTCTTAACTGTGATCGATATTCACATGTTCATAAGACCGCAAACTATTTTTTCTCTATCTGTGTATATATTTATTCGGTCTTGCTTAAAAACAATATAAAGTACTTTCAGAAAAGAAGCAGTGTCAAGTACTCCATGTCGATGAAAACGTAGGGCTTAAGTTTACGTATTATGTAAATTGGACACTCGCTGTTACTAATAGATATAACTCGATAAAAATAGAGAATATAACTGAAAATGTTATTGGTTTATACTTTGCACAGATATTAATTTTTAATTGCCCTTTCAGGAAGCGATTAGTCTAACTCAGAATAAAGGCCAAATTTTTTTATAGAGGCGTGGGAAGAGGAGATAAATATTTTTTACTATAATACTTATTTCAACTAATGCATATTTTTCTAAATATGTGCTAGTTGCAGGTAAGCTTTTCTGTGTTCAATATGACTGAAGAAGACAGGTAAATTCGCTTATAATCTCTTGTTTTACGGAAACATGTAATTAATCTTTTCATTGCTATGAGTTCCAATATTTCCTAAACTTCCAAGCAGACTTCTAAAAAAATTACCTTTAGGTATTAACTGAAAATGTAAAAAATAGGCAGTTACATTTCATCTAGTTAGTTATAAATCTGAAATTATAATTTTCACAAACAAAATGGCCGCCTCAATATTACAGATTGTTGTTTGTAAACTGACGCCTTTTCCGAATTTCCAAACCATGTACTTTTTAATTCTGTTCTATTCCTCTCTTCCATTCTGTTTGTCAGTTTTTCTTCAAGTCTGTAATTTTATTTTTCTAAATGCATCTCCTCAGTCAAAAATTTTAAAAATACCACAACTTCATTTGGGTCATAATTTTAGAAAATAATAAGCTAGTCAGCTGAGACGCAGCCCGCTGTAGGTATCTTGAACGGGTTTTTTAATTCAGATTTTTCTTGTATCGGCTACCAAAACTTATAGTCCAAGCAAACTAAAATAATTAAACCTTTAACGTAGGCAAACTTGCTTCAGAAGCCTTTTCAACAATTTCTAGTTCAGGAATTATTATTAATTAATATTCGACAAAATCGCTTAACTGCAACCTCCTCAAAAATGGATTTGAAAATAGCGGACTGGCCGGCGTGAATTCTGTAATATTTTGTTCGTTCCTGAATAATTTTTAATATTTTGTGCATCATAATTTATGTTTTCATTTTCGTCTAGAATAAACTTTATTTTAAAGATGGAAACGTTCAAATTTTACGTGATTTATATGGAAATTTTGGACAGATGGTATAAATGAAGCCAGCAGCAGTTGTGGAAACTATGTTGCTGTAGTTGTTGGAATAAATATTCATGTTATATGTCGGAAAATATTTACATATAAAATATATTGAAATAAAGAAACAAAAAGCACTGGTGAATGGTTCATGATTGACCGAAGTATTTCAAAAAATTTGCAGATAAAATGCTCTACTACATATGATTTCTGCAAAAGTTATTTATAGAGTGATATGGAGTCATATGGTAGTAGAAGAAGCTCTTAGTGCCTTACTAGCTTTAAAAAATTTCCCTCCCAATTAATAAGCTGAGAATGTGGAATTTTAATAAAATAAATAAATAAACACCACATAAATTAGACAACGTCAATCCCAGAAGCCATGGGTTTGTGCGAAAGGGGGTTACACATTGAAAAACGCAGACATACAATCATATTCTCTGACAGTACCAGTGCCGGAGTCGGGGCTCGAATCCGGTAGCGCGATACCCGTTCGATTAATCGCGATTGTCATCTCGCGCCTTAACCGACGCGGCTATCGGCTAACGTATTAACCCAGATTGGAACTGCTTTGGAGCAGCCGCTTCAATTTTCTTCCAAAATTCTGGTTGGATTATCAAAGAATAACCAATGTTCCGCGTATTTTCGCGATAGCAGATAGAAGCGGAGTTCATATTTCAACAAGACAATTGTTCCGTTCATACTCCTCATACCGTAACTACCTGGTTTCAAGATAACAACATCAATGTTCTTAACTGGCCCAGTCATAGTCCAGATCTTAAGCCCGTGGAAGAAGTATGGGGACTACTCGCAAGAAGTATCCAAAAACGAAATGTGAGACCACAGAATGCCGACGAATTACTGGAAATAGTAAATAATGCATAGGAAAATATTATTACTAATGATTATTGTATAAGGTTATTTAATTATATGCCAAACAGACTTATAGAAGTTATAAATAAAAATGGTGCAATAATGAAATATTAATAATTAGTTTCTTGTTAAGTAGGATATTCTTTATCCTTTGATCCAGGATTTCTACTAATCGTACCGTTTATTCTCTATTTTCTTAAAATATTACACACCAAATTTTTGTTAATGTTATGACGCAGTGCAATTTGTCTCATTAACCATCCATCATTTACTATAGCAATAACTACAGCATTAAAATAAAAAAATAAATTAAAAGTAATATCTGTTTTATTTCGGCTACTCATTACATATTCAAATAGAGACAGATTTACATTAGAAAAAAAGTTATCCTATTTTTTTCTGCTCACGACAGTACAACATAGGAGCCCTTTTACCTTTCGACAAGACGGAAATCACGTCACCGTTCCGAGCAGCTCCTAGTGGACAGAAACCAAATCTCTGCCATCCACGGTTTGCAGGTTGGCAATATCTGTGGCTCGCGCTTGGCGATATGTGGCCCGCGAAACACAAATGTCTGTTGCGGGTCGCATATGCATATTAAGCCGGTAACATGTACATGCAAGTTTTCGTAAAATTTTGTAATATTGTAAAAACAAATATGCCGCCTATTGACGAACGTTTCACTAACCAAGCTGAAATCATCAAGAGAACATTGAAGTTACATTGCAATTTTAGAAATTATACTTAATAAGATTACTAATAATAATTTTTTTAAAAATGTAAAAAATATCCTATATAATGTAAAATAATTATACAGTGTGTTCTCGAATGGAGTTGATAAGAGTGAAAACATTCCTATTATTGATTTTACGATGAAGTCATTCTTTATAAAAAATTCTGCTTGCCGAAAAAATGAGTTTACTATATACAAGTCTTTGATCAGATGTTCCAGGTGTTAATGAATTAAGAAAACGTCTAAATGTCTCAAGATGGAAGTGACTTTATTTATTCTTTTGGATAAAATGTGTATAAAACAAAGTTGTTTATAATTCAAAATAAAACCCAAATACAAATTTTGAAACCTAAATTTTGACTTTCACATTTTTGCCAACTTCCATTTTGGTTCAAACATTAACATAACATAATCTAACATGAACTTCAACGATTTTGGAAAAAAAAATATTCTACATAGCCTCCTACAACCTCAATACAATTCTTTATTCTTTTAATAAATTCTCTATAGACCTTACGAATGGTTGCGAGTACATTCATTTCATTTATTGCGTCTTATATTCGTGCTTTTAGTATTTCTGGATCATGCAGCAGGTCATACGCATAAAATTTTCTCACAGAAAAAACTCCATAGGTGTAAGATCTGGTGATCTTGCAGAAAAATTAATTAGAGCATATACTCCCAACCATCTGTCTCCGAGGCAGGCGATCTGTTAACCTCTGCCGTGCCAAAACTGAGAAATGAGCTGAACAACCGTCTTGCTGTCAAAAAATGTTACCCTTAACTTTCCGTTCCAGAATGTTTAAAAATTGCAATACGAAGTTTTCCATATTGACCACCGATTTGATCGTAAAAAATCCCACACCATTCATTCACTTTTTTATAAAGTTGACTTCGTTTGTGAATGACATAGTTTGAATTTCCAAAAGCCCAATAACGACTGTTTTGTGATGAAACATGACCATTTGTTTAACATGTTGCTTCGTCGGTAAAAAATATCATTCTGTGAAAACTTCTATCTACGAGGTAATTCCCACCAACCCATAAACAAAAATCCAATCTCTTCTCTTCATCTCCGTTTGCAAGTGTATGTCTGAACCTTGGCTTAAACGATCGAACTTTGTTTTTTCCACATAAATCTTCTGCAAATGACTTTTACTTACTTTCAGTCTTTGTGAGCGTTTCGGATTTTTAACCTCACCACAATAAAATTGTGAGAGGTTACTACAATTGGTTCAAAAACGAAAATTGAGATAACATCAAATCTTTACGTTTTGAGGTCCTAGGAACCCAAAAATGTGGTTTTTGAAAAATATCTGTGTATGTGTGTATGTGTGTTAGCACGATAGCGCCGAAACTACTGAACGGATTTGAATGAAACTTTGCATATGCGTTTCTTTAGTGCCCCAGAAGACGCAACAAGTTGTTTATTTTATAATTACTTTCAACTTGCAATGGACCATTGAAGAGCAGTTAAAATTCTGATTTCAACGATATATCACACTTTCACCCTTTCGATTTGGTTTCCGTGAAAAAAATTAAAGCAAAGCAAATATGAAGCATAGATCGCACTTCGCGTGACATGATCGATGCGCGTAGCCGTTACGTCATGAAACTCGTCACATTACGTCTCAATTCACGTGTGAGGGTTTCTTCACTGCTCTAGAAGTAGAGCGGATTACGTTTAGTGCCGTTTTTAAATATATATATATACAGACAAATCGAAGAATTAAACTACAAATATTCCCCTAAAATCTAGTAAAATTACTGAAATGCTAATGTTTCATTTAACAAAGACAGCCGGGCGCGATTGGATTGCAATAAGCAAATTTTGACGATTGTCATTGTCATCGTTTGTCATCCGATAACGTTGGTGTCATGTCATGTTAATAAGATTTCGGCATATTTGTAACTTTTAGTGACTGCACCAGTGCATTGTCACAAACTTTAAACGTAGATGTAACAATATCAATATCATATGCGTTCTGTACCTTCGTTGGTGAATTTATTATAGATTATCACTTTACCAATTTTCAGTTTGTTGCTTTACAAATCTGTAGTATTTAGGATAACTAGACTTTCTTAGTCGTTCAAGTGATGTTAAAGTTGTTAATATTCTAATAGTATATTATTCAACGAGCGATAATGTAGGTAATAACTCGCATAGATGAAATTTGCAGCACGAACCGCAGGCGAGTGTTGTAAATTCATTAAGTTGAGGGTTTTTTTACTACCCCAGAAGATCTGAAAAGATTTTGGATGAGATCGGATTACGTTTAGTGCCGTTTTGTCATACAATTTAATGCTCTATTCGGCTTCAAAGATCCACCGAGTGGAGAGGTTCCAGCCGCTTCCAGTAGCTGCCGATTTTATATTATTGAATTTATTGCCAAAAGTGTTGCCGCATCGCTTTCATACTTTTTCTTGGATTTTTTGACATTTGTTTATAGGTTTGCTCAATGATTGGCGCGATATCGCTCTGTTGGAGAACTTTTCGTGGAAAAGATCATATCGATAACATATCATATGCATATCGATAAGAAACGTCTCCAATTCCATAACATTTAGTCAAATAAATTCGTTCTTATTTGGTAAATACTTTGTAAATAATCAACAAAACAATAATAAATGCAGATGTAAGATAATGATATTCTACACAATGACGTTTGCTAGTTCAATATTATCGACAGCATATCGAACTTGAACTCTTATCCATATTAATAAATTTAACGTAATAAGATAAACACAGTAAAAATATAACATAAGTCAAAATTTAGATTACAAAATTTGTATTTGGGTTTTATTTTGAATTATCAACAACTTTGTTTATTTTATCTAAAATAATAAATAAAGGCACTTCTTCTATGATACATTTTGATATTTTCTTAATTCATTAATACCCGGTACATCTGATCTAAGATTTTGTTCAGGTAAAGTCATTTTTTCGATAAGCAGAATTTTTATAAAGAATGACTTTTCGACGTAAAATCAATAATAGAGATGCTTTTCCTCTTGTCAACTCCATAATTATTTCAAGAAATTGGTGAAGAGTATAGTATTTACAACTAGTTATTTCTATAATTTTATTCAGTTATAAAATGTTATCGAAATCGATACGTTCTAATGTGCATTTTATAGAATTCCCAACAGGAATAGCGCAACATAGTTTATTTGATTTCAAAACCGAGCAAAACAGACATTACTAGTAAACTTTGGAATGCCTCTAGTAATATTTCGTTAAATGATGACAGCAATTTAACAGTTCCCTCGGCAATTTTCCACGATTCAATTTTCTGTCAAATTACTTGCTCTCAGTAGCTACAGCTGAACGTACACTTAACACTTAAGAGCCCTAGAGACCACTAGCGCTATTTTCGAACGTATAAAAGTTGTAAACTTCATATAAAATCTACGAAATCTATTATAATCTCATCCTAAATTCTATTCGACTTTTTACGAAGTAGTAAAGATTAAAAAAGAAATGGTCTTACGATAAAAGCTTAAGATTAATTATCGCTGATGTTTGTTCTATCAGACACTGACACATTTCAAAACTTTTTATCTGTTACAAAAGATAAAATGAGTTTGAGCAAAGCCGAGAGATTTTTAATAACAAATTGATATCAGCCATTCATTACAATCCGTAAAGATGTTTTTCATCAAGCAATATTTCGCACAATTTTGAAATCTTCAGTAACGACTTTTACATAATGAGAGACAATCTAGAATTCAAAACTTTTATTTGTCACAGATTAACATCCTTATGTAATATTCTAAATATGTATACTATATCCATTTACGATTTAATGAAACTAATACTAAACAAATGTTAATATCGAAATATGCGGAGGGGATTATTGCTTAAAAGACTATACTGCTGAGAACACGAAACTAATGATGACTACACTACATCACAGAGGAGAAAACAGTCAATTCCTCCAAAAAGTACATTGCATCGGGTGATTCTAATTTTCAATTGTTCCTTTATTTATCAATTTAACTTCATAATTTGGGGTAAATAAAAAACTTCATCTTTCATTCAGCTCATAAATCTTACCAATAAGTTCTCCGACGCGTTGTTTCCATACAAAAATTCATCTTCAAATACCACAAGTTTCTTCTTCTAATAAAAATAGTATATTTGGAGCGGAAATAACTATATAACTACATAAAGACTGCCAGGGACTATGCAAGACTACATTCACTCTTGTCCCATTGACTACACGAGTGTTTAACTCCCTCGGAAATATGTTTCTGAGTAGGTTTTGAAATGTTAATGTATTTACCTATTATATTGGCAAGTAATTTTGTATTTATTTGGTTTTAGTTTAGCTTAATATATTTATACTTTAAATCTATACTTGAAAAATGTCTTTATATAAAAATAATATTACTTTAATTAGTATAGTAATAGCAACATTATACGTAATGTTCTACTTGTAGTCCAGTATACTCACTGCCATATGGTTAAGAAAGCAGCTGTTTGAGTATAACATGATTTCTCCTATATGTTGTAAGATTTTTAAAATCGTTTATTTAGATTATCATCCTGGCGGAGTTTAGCATTAGTTATTCCACCACCCAACCAGGACACTTACATATAAACAGTTACACAACGACCATTTGCTACAACATTGCCATTTGCCATAGCTGAGACTCGAACTCAGAAGTGTGCAGCGACTAGAAGTGTTGTCTCTCAAAAAACCTCGTCTCGTTCATTGTTACCAACTCGGTAACACATTAAAAACACCACTAAACATCCATACTCTAGCCAGGATTTGAACTCGGGACTCCGTGGTTGCAAGCCCATTCCCATTTCGCATTTAAAAACTTTTATTGAATTTTAAGTTCACATATCATTTTTCCTTAAATATTTTATTATCTCATTTACTTCATTGTGTCTTACAAATATAAGATATATCACCCGACGCGTTACATCACACATAGTGTCAAAAAACGAATCGGGGGGCCGATGTTATGCCTATGAGAGTATTTAGGATCATTGTTACTAAGGTGAAATAGATTGCTTTCCTAAATAGTTTAAGCAAAGTTGCAAATAAAACATAGCCTCCAAGGTTTTTAAGATAATATTATATTCCATTTTTTGAGAGTTTAATATTTGCTATAAAATGTAGGAAACTTAAGAAAGATCGAAAACCTACTTTAAAAAGACTATATACAATTAAAATTTATGATTTTTTCAGTTTAAATAAATGTTTCATTCTTAATCTTTTCTCTGTGTGAATATTTACAATTCGAGGTATTAATTGAAGTGAAATACTTATTTCCATGCTTTCGCAATCATCAGGCTGCAGGACTTATGTTTAGGTCTATTTTACGTTTTCGGCCTTTATTATCTCTCTTGATAGAGAGGAAGCTTTTCGTAAATATACTTATGTATATGTGGTATGTTATGGAATGCTCTGGTGTTTGTCATGTTTTTTGTTAGTTGTGAATTTTGTATTTTAAATTTAAAAAATTTCTGCACTGTTTCATTAATGTATTCTCTAATTTTCGGGATATTATATTGTGCATGAAAGGTATCAATGGGTGTGTAACGGTTAGATTCTGTAAGTAATCTAAGGATTTTATTCTGTGTCCTTTGGATTCTGTTGCATTGCGCGTCTGAAATGGTATTCCATTACGCACATGCATATGTAAGGATTGGTTTTAGTATTACTTTATAGATACATAATTTGTTATCCTTAGTTAATGTGCTCCTTTTGTTGACTAATGGATATAGTCTACTTAAGGCAGCATACGTACTGTTAATTATTCTCGTTATGTGAGGTCCGAAGCGCAGTCTCGTATCTAGAGTTACCCCCAGGTACTTAACCGCTCTCCTTTCCTCTATAACTTGGTTGTTAATTTTAAGTTTGTCAAAATTGTGAATGTTAGTAAACTTCCAATGCCATAACTGTTAGAACACTGAGCCGGCTTTTTGTGTAAAGTGTTACTGGTACACATTTTCTGGCATTATTTTGTCTCATTTTAACACAGTTTTTACAATAAAGTATTTTTACTACAGGTGCAGAAATAATAAATATTACTTGTTGACTGAATATACAAACGTGATGAACATTTACAGCGTAAAAAGCTTTGTTTCATGAAGATAAAGGCAATTGTAAAGGATTAACTGTATCATGTCAGAAAACTGCTCTGAATATTATCTACAATTATTTCTCAATAGCAAGGTTGGACTGGCCTCGGCGCACAGTGGGCCACAATGAATTTGTTACAAGAGAAAACCTACGTTTTTAAGAATTAATTTAGGTCATTCATATTAGCTTAAGAATCGAAATTGAATTGAAAAAAAAATTATAAAGTTTTGCGACTTGGGAATTAAACTTGCTAAGGGATGTACTTTCAAAATAAAAAGTTCCCAAGCATCAAGTAAGAGCTTCATCTTTAAAACACACCCCTAATATGCAATTCGGTAGTTTTTTGCGATTTACTCGAAAACTGTTTGTCCTACAAAAAAATTATACTTACAAAAAATATTCCCGGTAAAATTCTGAATATAAAAATTTTCATTATTTAAATTGTTTAGACCAGAGGTTTTCGAGAAATAAGCTATTGAAGTTAGGGGTTGCATTAACAGAGATTCACGAACATGGTATATAATGTATCACTTATAATCTTATTCATTCGTGCTATTAGTGACTGCGATACCACGTCAGAATTCTTTGGAAAGGACAAACAACAGTTTGTACATCTATTTAACCGGAGAAAGGACCTTGATAGTGTAATTAAGATTTTTAATAATGCTAAGTCAACTTCAACAGAGATGGAGCATGCTGGGGAAAAGTTTATATTGGAGTTCTATAAAGCTAAATCATTAGAAGGCAATCTCAGTGAGCAATGATGTGCCTATTTAAATAAATTTGTTAGCCAAGTGGGTAGTGCCGTGGTTCTTTCAAAATTACCTCCCACGTTGACAGCAGTACAACAGCATTCCCTTCGTAGTTACCTTCAAATGCAAGTATGGCGTGGACAACATTTGCATCCTGAGCTTTGGGTCTGGAAAAACAATTATGATGCCCTGTCGCCTGTTATACAATGTTCTTGAATTTCTGTTAATGCAGCCCCTAACTTCAATAGCCGATTTCTCGAAAACCTCTGTTCTAAACAATTTAGGTAATAAACACTTTTTGTGCAGAATTTTAATGGGAACATTTTTGGAAGTATAATTTTTTTTGTGGGATAAACGGTTTTCCAGAAAAACGCAAAAAACTACCGAATTGCACTTTAGGGGTGGGTTTTAGGGATGACACTCCCAATTGTTGCTTGGGAACTTTTTTTATTTTGAGAGTACATCCCTTAACAAGTTTAATCCCCAAGTGGCAAAACGTTATAATTTTTTTTCTATTTATGCTAATATGAATGGCCTAATTTTAAGAAAAATTCCTCTATCATTATCTTCCAATTCATGTGATATTTCATAGAAATCATTTGGGGATGGTGAGTAGGTAAAGATTCCCAATATTGCGCCATCTCTAATGGTTTATTTGTTGCTTTTTTGTATAAAATTGATCTATTCTTGATTATTTTACTGAATGTAGACGTTTTCTTATAGGAAGCTTTTTGTTAAAGATATATTACATTTTCCTTTCTTACAGTGAACATTTTTATTGTAGTTATTTGTGATATAACCTTCTTCAAAATTTTAACTAATAAAGTGCTGTTATTTTAAAAATACATGTTTACTTAAACTTATAAAAAATTGCATACATTATGATACTTGTTTTCTTTTGCCCTGCGTATTCTTTTATTTACGACAAAATATCTGTTACCAGAAGATAATTACTTAAACCATTAAAGGACAAGAACAATCTCATGACCTAGAATGTGCAGGTAAATTCAGATCTGTTAATTTTTTACCTCAGATTCGAAATCATACGCACAGGAAACCCCTTATTATCAGTTTTTATTTAGTAATATTAGAATCACCCCCCACCACTTCCAATGTATAATACTATAAGTTAATTTTCTATGTGGCTTCCCCGCACCCCCTGACCATCTATCATGTTTATCTTTTTGACTATATACTACAAGATGAGCAATATAACCTTTGCTTAAACCAAACTGGAAGACATTAACAAAAAGCGCTTTAACATTATCGTAGTCCCCTGCACCTTCTTACCACCTTTACTTTCTGATACAGATTAAAAATTCATGAAATCGTGAAAGATCATTTTTATCCTTATTTATTTTATTTTAACAGACTAAAATCGATAGTAGAGAATAAAATATAACAAAAATCGCTTTACTGTTACCACAACAAAATATAGATCAGAAATTTATAAAATCGTGTAGAGCTGATTTTTACTCATTCATTTTAATAGAGTAAGTTTTTTTCTATTTTTCCTATTAATGTACACTGATACATCTATCCATACCATCATATGAAATAAAATATTACCGATCAGGAATTTCTAAAATCGTGTTTGTGCTTATTCTAAACTTAATTTATTGTGAAATACATTTTATTAATACATAATGATAGCCAAAAGCAAAATATTGCTGGTTATAAATTGTTGAAATCATGTACAGTTAATGTTTCAACATTGTTTTCAAAACAATACAACAAACAATCTGAAGCTGGATTTCACAGTTGGAATCAATGCAGGTGTTACAAGAAATATAAATATACGCATATGACCCATACTCATAAATGTGGGTCAATTAAAAGTATATAAATAAATATAATTTATTACAAATAAAAAAATGCTTTAATCCAGTCAACAAGTAGCGCTATTTTTTTCTATTACATATGGAATGTATTTTGTGCTGCTGCTTTTCTTGCATAATTCAATGGGTATCCCAGCCACCGAAGAAGGTACCTCTACTACGGTAGTGCTACTAGAAGTAAAGAGAAAATAGAAATTCAAGTAAAGTAATCAATTATTTACCTACGTTTGGAAAATAAATTTTCCGTATTAGATTCCAACTGTTAAATCTAGCTTCAGATTTTTTACTGTACTGTTATGAAGACAATGTTGAAATATTAACTACATGATTTCAACAATTTTTAACATGCAATACTTTGCTTTTGGCTATCATTATGTATTAATAAAATGTATTTCACAATAAATCATGTTTAAAATAAGCTCTACACGATTTTAGAAATTTCTGATCGGTAATATTTTAATTCCTCACCATCTATCAGTGTATATTAATAGGAAAAATAGAAAAAAGACTTAGTGTGTTAAAAAGAACAAGGGTAAAAATCAGCTCTACATGATTTCATAAATTTCAAATCTGTATTTTGTGTCATAACAGTGAAGCGACTTTTGTTATATTTTATTCTCTACCATCAATGATCAATGCACATTAATAGAAGAAATTTTAGTCTGTTAAAATAAAATAAATAAGGATAAAAATGAGCTTTCACGATTTCATGAATATTTAATCTGTATCAGAAAATAAAAATGGTCGGAAGGTGCAGGAGACTATGATAACGGTAAGCGCTAGTTTGGTATAAGCAATGTTTATGTTGCTCATCATGAAGTATATAGTCAAAAAGATAAACATGACGAGTGGTCAGGGGGTGCAGGGAAGCCACATAGAAAATTAGCTTGTAGTATTATACATTGGAAGTGTTGTGGGGTGATTTCATTTATTTTTTCATTATGAATACGTGGTTTCACTATTAGCCATTAAGATAGACTATGTAAAAGAACTGTGAAATTTGAATATAGACATACTTATTAATTTATTCCTAACAGGCGAAGAAGAAAAGCACTGCAAGTAGTAGTAAAGTACAATGCCATAGGTTACTTCTACCATTTGCTTTTTTTTTATACATTTATTTAACGTCGGCCTATTTCCGCTACTGAGGCCTAACACCGACGCCTGTAGACGAGCTACCCCCAACCAGGAATTTTGCCGAACCTCTTCCCTTAAGAAGAGTAGGGATCTTTTACTTGCCTAACATTTAATAGACAAGGGACCGACGGCTTTACATTCCCTCCGAAGGATGATATATGTCCTATACAACCCTCGCCTAAGGTTGTATAGTTTCCGCGAATACACTGATATACAAGCAGCTGGAAGATGTGTGAGGCGAGAACGCGGTTTTCGTTGGAATGGTCACCATCCAAGTACCATTTGCTTTAAACAATACACTTCGTCTTCACTAGTTGCATCAGATAAGAAGAAAGAATATTTCCTTCCCATTTGCAACTTTAGAACTGTCAATCATGTCTTTCTGAGTGCCTTAATACTGGTCTCGATGGTGTCTAGGAACTTACTGATTTCGATATTATCACTTGTTGACCTGTCAGGTAGAGTTGCCTTTAACTTTTTAACCTCTCCACAATAAAATTGTGAGAGGTTACTAAAATTGGTTCAAAAACGAAAATTGAGACAACATCAAATCTTTACGTTTTGAGGTCCTAGGAACCCACAAAAGTGGTTTTTGAAAAATGTCTGTGTGTGTGTATGTGTGTTAGCACGAAAGCGCCGAAACTACTGAACGGATTTAAAAGAAACTTTGCGTGTGCGTTTCTTTAGTGCCCCAGAAGATCTGAAAAGGTTTTGGTTGAGATCGGATTACGTTTAGTGCCATTTTGACGCAACAAGTTGTTTATTTTATACTTACTTTCAATTTCAGTCCGGTCGGCTTGTGGGTATAGCAAAAAACGCGGCACTTTGAGCTGCACGCTTCAGATTAACTTTTTGTGCTAATTATGGAAATGTAAACAGTCTCATATATGTTTCTTCCCAACTATACTAAAATTTTTCTTACACAGAAAATAAGAAAGCCGCAATGTTTCTGAGATTTCAGTTTTTTAGCGCAAACTACTGTTAATCTTAAAAAACAAGTATTTTGTCTTCTTTTATCTACAGACAATAAACTATAAAGAAGTTAGAGAAATTAATTAATTCCTAAGGGCTGGAAAATTACTTACTTGAGGAAGTCATATATTTTCTTGCTTTCTTTAATTTATATAATCCATCAAAAAACTTGAAGCTTCTATATTTAACTTTAAATTGCACCTTCAACTAAAAGTTAAAGTTGGATATTTCGCTATGCATTTTACGAGTGCGACGATGCATTGATGTAATTAAAGTTTGTCAATTTACACAATATTTATTTGTGTCGATCGCTCTGGATGTCGTCATTTATTTTATTCCCGGTAAATTAGAGCGAGAAACTTCTGACTTTAGGAATGGTTGTTGTACTTTACTTATTACACCTCTCATATCACCCGATGGATGAGTAGCCGGGAGAATTTTTGAGCCCAAACTGTTAAGATATTACTGAATATGAAATGTCATAGGTTACAAAAAGTGGCACACGTGGATATAGTGAAGTGTGTGAGTCGGAAAAAAAGCGAAAATTGTGAGTATTTTGTTATTCAATAATAGTACCTCTTCCCCCCGTTTTCGAGGATGCTGAGTACCATGGTGCTGGCAGAGTTTCTCTTTGGAATTGTGCAAACCCCCAAATGGTCAGAAACCACCCCCAAAAGGGGTTAAACGCGTATCACATATTTTCCAACGGTGAAACTTAGCGTACCTCCTATTTCGAGGATGCTGAACACGGTGGTGATGCTGAATATTTCTTCCGACCCCCCTCCAACCCCTCTGCCTGCCAATAAACACCCTCGAAAGGAGTGAAAATCTTTTTTTTATATTACCGGCAAAATGCATGTAACGCCCGTTTTTGAGGATGCTGAATACGGTGGTGGTGCTGTTAGTTTTCTCTGACCCCTCCCCCACTCCAACCCCTCTAACGGTTAACAGAACTCCACCGAAAGGGGTGAAAAATCGCCCATTTTTGACGATGTTGAGCACGGTGGTGATGCTGAATGTTTTTTTACCCCCTCCAACCCTGCTAACGGCCGGCTAATAAACACCCTCGGAAGGAGTGAAAAACTATCTTTTATATCACCGGTAAAATGTATATGCCGCCCGTCTTCGAGGATGCTGAGCATGGTGGTAACGCTTACTGTTTTTCTGTCGAGAGTACATTCAAAGTTACGCGGGTTCCCGAGAGTACAGCATCCCGCGCAGCTTCCACACATCTGTTCGCGCCAAGATGTGGAGTAGTGGCAACAGCACCTCTGTTTTTATTCTAGCGTCTCCACGTACATCAGTACCGCTGGACGTGCATTCTTTAACTTTATCGAGTAGGCTCTGGACTATTTACCAGAAACTCTTGGTTTGTCTAACGGCAAAGAATTTGATAATTTATCATTCTTTTTCTAACAAGTTACTGGGCGGTATATACATCTTGCCCTGGCCGTATTAAAAAAAAAATGATTTTTACCCCTTTCGGGGGTGTTCGTTAACCATTGGAGGAGTTGAAGGGGGTCGGAAGAAATTCACCACCACCGTGTTCAGCATCCTCGAAAATGGATGTTATATACATTTTGCCGGTGACATATTCAGGCTGTCCATTTTGTCAGGGCCCTCGAGAATATCTCACTTAATATCGGTTGTACAAAAAAAAATATTTTTACAAAAATTGTGCCGATTTATATAACCTACAAACTGGTTTAAAGACATTTGAAATGCATGGCCTACTTTAAGAGTTATGGCGAAAACTATCGAAAATGCGGAAAACGTCTAGGCCAGATATTTCCGTTATTTGAAGGGATACGAGAAAAATTCAAGGCGAAAATTTTTTGCAAAACAGAGTTTCAACGAGGTTTTTTCTAATTTTTTTCAAAGCCGCTGTATTTTGAGATTTACTCTTCAGGCTGTTAAAGAAATTATTTTGAAACGGGCGGGAAATGGCGCCAATAAATACAGTATTTTCCTCCCTTTTCAACGATATACCACATGCCATATTTATTTATTGGCACTACGTTAGCAATTATAAAAACATTTTTTTAAAACCAATAAATTTTTTTTAACAAGCATTATACATGCCGTGGAGAAATATGATTAAATAAAACCATAAAATAATTCAATAAGTTGTTCAAATCTTTGCTATAATAAATTAAGAAGAATGAATCGGCATAATTTTCATAAAAATATTTTTTTTTGTACGACCGATATTAAGTGAGATAATCTCGAGTGCCCTGATAAAATGGAGAACCTGTGTATATATATATATATATATATATATATATAAAAGATTTTCACCTCTTTCGGGGCACTTATTAGCCGTTAGAGGGACTGGAGGGGGTCAGAAAAATATTGAGCATCACCCCCGTGTTCAGCATCCTCAAAAACGGGGATACGTAAAGTATCACCAGTGGAAAAATATGATAAGCGTTTAACCCCTTTTGGGGGGTGGTTCTTGGCTGTTTGGGGGTTGCACAACTTGAAAGAGAAATTCTGCCACGATCGTATTCAGCATTCTCGAAAACGGGGTTGAAGTACTCTCGTTGTCTAGCAAAATATTTACAAGTTCCTCGGACTCCACTAACATTGAGAAAACATTCGATATCGTCTGAATACTGAAGCTGTCTCAAAAAGTGCACCTGTACAGCTCCCATCTTAAATCATTAAACTCATATCTCATTTTATGTCTTTAGATTGATTAATTTATTGATTGACTATTGTACGGTAGACATTGTTGCAACTCCCAAAAACTGCGCCGCAGGTTCGGCCACACCTAGGCTGGGTTGGATTGAGGTCATGCTTGTTGCCAGCAGCAAAACAGCATAGCGCATGATACAGGAGTAGGGGATGGGAAGTGTAGGTGTTCGTGAAATGCTTTGCAGCATTACATCGTGACATGCAGTGTTTCTGCTTCTTTTTTATTTATTTTTTCTCAGTTGTTTTTTGATTCCTCTGTTTTCCACATTTCTGATTATACGTATTATGGCATTCCTCTATTATTACTTGCCGTGTATTCTTTGTGTGCTTGATAGTTACTTACTCTACTTATAATCCTCTGATTTATGATCTTTTCAACTGTTTCTATACGTGTGTAGTATAGCCTCTAGTTTGTTGCTGTCAGTATTAACACTTTTTTCAGTAGAAATTTTGACGCTCTTTTTTCAACTCATCTCAAGTTCTTAACTGCATACAATTATATCATTTTATGACTGTTTTTCCTTATATTAATGTTTAAGTTTGTTATTGTCCCATTAATCCTATGCTTTTGTAAGTAGTTGTTGAGGTGTGATTACATCCACGTTCTAGCCAGGTTCTCTATGGTTTTCTTCTTTAACCCTTGGATACGCATTTATTTGTTATTTGTCTATATCAGGTGCAATATTTTTTATACCTCTAACCATTAGCAGTTGATTCTTCGATGTTGTCTTGCTCTAGTGCAGTAGGTATACCGATTTTTTCTATTTATTCGACTTTTTCTTTCTTTGAGTCCCGTCTTTGTCCAGTTTTTTTTAACCAAAATTACATAACCTGTTGTACGTATCTGACTTTACAACGTTCCCGGATACGAAATTTGGCAAGTAAATCAGTCAGCAACGGTTGAATTTAGTATCAACGTTTTAAAATTTTTAATCCTTCGAGATTCAACTTATTTTGGTGTATTTGTTTTTTTCAAAATTTAAATGAAAATTACCAAATAAGGTATCATCTTAATTAAATTTAAATTATTATAAAAACAGAAATATCAACCTGGTGCAAAAATTCTCGATTGACTGCCGATACATATATGGTAAAAGTTGAGTACATTTATTTATTTAGTTTTATCTATTTATTTATTTATTTATTTACACTGCTCTACAGGTTACAACAATCCAATTACAGAGCAGGAAGTAGTCCCACAAAATCATAAATAACATACATAAATACCGCATATAACATAATTAACAACATACATAATAATATAGTAAGTACTTAAAATAAATCATAGAAGTGGAAAAAGAAAATTTATACATTACTTTAATAGAAGTGATTTTAACGATTTAGGGCTGCTGGTGTGAAAAATATCAATACTTGAACAAAAATCATCAAAATTGTGACATATTTTAGATAATGGCGAGAAGTTTACAGCATTTGGTGAATAAAAAGTTGCGCGATTACGTGTCGATACAGATGGAACTCTGAAATAAATTCTTCGATGTTCCAAAGATTTAAATGACCATCTTTCTAATAGTTGGTCCTGCGGTGTTCCGATAGCCGGGTAAAAACCAACAATTTTAATACTAACATTTTTAGTAATCGTCTTTGAATATTTTCCAAATTTTTCACATGAGTCTCATATCCGGGACTCCAACTTATACAGGCGTATTCTAATTTACATATTACGAACGTACTGAATGACGTTTCTATATTATTGATATTTATTAAACTGCGGCCAGTTCTGCATATAAAGCCTAACGTTATGAAGGATTGTTAGATTATGTGATTCATGTGAGGAACAAAAGACTATCAAAGACAACACCTAGACATTTAAACGTATCAGGTCTGTTGAGAGATATATCGTCAATGTTATAATCGAATATAATTTTTTTCGGACTTTTACTGAAAGTAAGAATATTACATTTTATCGCATTAAGGTGTAAGCCATTGTTTACACGCCATGTATTTTATCTGCTGAGGTTACTTTGCAAATTTTGACAGTCATTAGAGTTTCGAATATTTGTAAATAGTTTCGTGTCATCGGCACAGAATGGACTTTTACAATTTATTGATGTCATTTACAAATATATGGAAGAACATGGGTCCCAGGATTGATCCTTGTGGAACACCAGTTTCGACTGTTATTTCATGAGATTTATAGCCATTGTAGTGCACAAATTATAGTTCTACTTCTTAGATATGATTTAAATAACTGAAGCAGTCCATTAGAGAGGCCATTTAGATCAAGTTTCTGCAGCAAGATTTCGTGATCCAATCGATTAAATTCTTTAGAAAAGTCTATATAAATGATGTCTGTTTGGACCCTCTCATCTAATGATTGCGATAAAAATTGGGTTATACAAAATAGATTTGTTTAGGTCCATCTACCTACCATAAAACCACGCTACTGTGTTATTATGTTTGGTTTCATATGATTATATATATTGTCATGTAATAATTACCCGAATACCTTCACAAGGTTGCATATTATTGTAATGGGCCTGTAGTTGGTAATATCAAATTTGCTTATTTTTAAAAAACGGGACATATTTTAGAGTTCTTCCAACCGTTCGGAAAACAACTGGTACTGACAGATAGATTAAATATAATAGTAAGTGGAACTGGAAATATGTAAACAGTCTCTTAAAATAAAAGCTGGTATTAAATCTGGACCGGCTGTCATTTTTGGTTTAAGTATATTGAGCGAATTTAAAACGCATTTTCATTGAATTCTTTTATTGTGAGGATATTGTTAATGTATGAAGTGTCATTAGTGATATAAAGATTAGTTTTTTTGGTATAAGATTCTTAAAAGAAATCAGCGAATGCATTTGATATTTCAGCTGATTCATAAAAAAAATTATGTTTGTGTGTTACATAATTAGGCATTTTTCGATCACTCTTAAGTGAATTCACAATTGACCAGAATTTATTCGGTTCGCTGCAAATATTGGATTGAACATCATTGATGAATTCTCTATGTGATTTTTTATATAGTTTTTAATGTTTTTCCTAAGTATTTTAAACTCAGTCAAATACTCTGTTTTTTGCTGTTTCATACAGTTTTAATACTTTCGCTTTATGTTAAATTTTATTTATTATATCTGTCGTATACCAACACGGATAATCATGCTTTCTACTAACTCTTTTGGGCACGTAATAATTGAAAGTTTGCAATAATTTATTATAAAATGCATTGCTACGCCAAATTGCTCAATAAATGCATTGGGCATAACAAGTTGTCCGTATGTCTGCTGACAGACGGTATTTGCCGGCCGACTACTAGTGGAGATGGTCGGGGTTCTAGATTTGTTTCAATCTTCTAGGGCGCCAACTAAATTTTATAAATTACAAATACCAGCTGAAGTGAACTATAACTCACATTTACTAAACAGTTACTTGGCAAGACAATAACAATAATAAAAAATACCCAAGTGATATTTTAAAATTTAATAATAACAATAAATCATTACTGAACAAATAACAAGGGGTTGTGGTATAACAGAATGATAGTAAATTATAAACCAGGTCAGATTACAGTATACGCTAAAGCGGTAATTAAAATAAAATCTACAATCTATAACGTGTCAACAGTATATTGAGCAACACGTCACTGATTTTGCAAGTCAACTGTACAATAACGAACCTGATGAAAAAAGGCAATTGCTTACATTGACGGCACCAATTGTTCAATAGGGAAAAGTAATAATTCTCAAGCTTTGCGTCAATTATACTGGGTGCATAAAGGTCGTCATTTAATAAAACCTGCCTTAATTGTTTCTCCAAATGGTTATATATGGCCGTACATGGACCATATTTCTTTGATTCTCGGAATAATGATTCGTCAATGATGTGAAATAAATTGGAACGAGACAATAATGGGATGAGAAACTGGTATTTAGAAAATGACATTTTTGTTATTGATAGGGGCTATAGAGATGCAGTGCCATTGCTGGAGGAACTGGGCATATACCACAAAATACCTTGTAACATACGTGTTGGAGAAACTCAGCTTTCGATTGAAGAAGCGAAAGAATCTCGTTTAATCACAAAAACAAAATGGATTATAGAGTCGCGTAAAGCTAATTTTAAATTGATGTTCAAGTTTTTTACCGATGTTATTCCGATGCAACACGCAATACATTTAGGTGATTTTTATCATGTTTGTGGTTCTATCATTAATAGCCATTCAATAAATATAGAGAGCGCTAATATTGAGTTTGTGAACCAGTTATTAGAGAGTGCTCGACTTCCGAATTCAGTACGAAAAATTGTTTCATGTGGGTTAATTTGGAAGACATTCTGTTTATAAAGTTCACACTATGACAAGTATAACAGTGCCTCCAGTTTGCAGGAAGGACCATGACTCAAACTTGAAATTAAATAATTTAAGAAAATTTATTTAATTATTCGTATATAAGGTACTTAATTCGGGATAACAAAATCAACAAATAAACTTAAAATACAGCAACAGACATAGATAGGTTAGCATCTTTTTACGCGCTGACAGCTAATAACTGTCAACTAGATTTAAATTGTTTTAGACATAACCTACTTGATCAACATAGATACCGTTGGTGGCTATTCTTCAAGAATTGAGAGACTAAATCGACATAAGATATGTAAATAGCATCGTCAGTAACATTTGCTAACAATTTTTTAAATAAAATTATTTTCTTGTACACCTTGTAGGTTCTGTAGGTATTAAAGCAATATTTAGTAAAAAAAAGTTTATACTCCATTATAAAAATTCTGTATTGTTCTTAATTTGACCTATAAAATATTTTTTTACAAAATATTGTAACGCTGCAGCCATGTAAGATCTAAAACTTTGCTACCTGGACACAAACTAAAGACAGTTTAAACAGTGCGAGTGAGGAAATTCTTGGCACTGCAGCAAGTAAAAAACAGGAGGACTGGTTCAATGATAATGAAGCTTTTATACAAGAACTTCTTGACCGCAAACATACTGCCTTCCAAAACGCTATCAACCACCCCAACGACTCATCAAAAGCAGAAGCTTTTACCCAATCTAAGTATGAAACGCAACGCGAAATCAGAAGAATAAAGAACGAGTGGTGGGCAAGCAAGGCCAGAGAAATTCAAAGGTACGCCGATTCACACGACTACAGGAATTACTTTCAAGGAGTAAAGGCAGTGTACGGCCCCAGTCGGAAAAATATGTGCCCTATTAAAGATTTAAATAGAAATCTCCTCAAAGAAGACCAGGAAATAAGAGCCCGATGGAAAGAACACTACTCTAACATTCTTAATCAGCAAAGTCAAGCCGATCACGATATTATAAATCTTATCCCCCAATATGAAACCTTCGAAGACTTCGATATACCACTAACAACGGAAGAGATCTTAACCGCCATTGGGCAGCTAAAAAATAACAAATCTCCCGGCGCCGACTCACTCCCAGCTGAGATCTTTAAAGCTGTGTCGTCAGAGCTCATACCCTACCTCAAAAAACTGTTTGATGTCGTATGGGAAAGTGGTCAAGCTCCGCAGGAGTTTCGTGATACACTTTTAATCAACCTCTTCAAAAACAAAGGGAGCGCTGCGGACTGTGGAAATTACAGGGGTATAGCTCTCCTGGCTGTTGGAGGGAAGATAAAGCGATGGCAAATAGGCTAACACCTGTTATGGAAAAGTTACTTCCTGAAACACAGAGTGGCTTTAGACCAAACCGAGGCACATCGGATTTAATCTTCACACTTAAACAGCTCCAAGAAAAAGCACTCGAACATCAAGGAGAAATTCACATGGCCTTCATTGATCTAACCAAGGCGTTTGACTCGGTGGACAGGGAAGTGCTCTGGAAAATTATGTTCCGCTTAGGTATCCCTAGGAAATTTGTGGAAGTATGTCGCAGTCTACATAAAAACAACAACGCCCAGGTTATGTATAATAATGAGGCAACCGAACCTTTCCAAACCCTCACTGGGGTTAGGCAGGGATGTGTCCTGGCACCCCTACTCTTTAATTTGTTTACCACTACTCTAACAATTATTGTTGACAACAAACTGACAGTCAGAGGAATAGGTCTCAGATACCGTTTTGATGGCGGTCTCTTTAACATAGGGCGCTTTAGAGCTTTCACGAAGTCACGCACACGATTCATTTGTGATCTCCAGTATGCGGATGACTGTGCACTTTTAGCCTCTACGCCGGAAGAGCTTCAAGAACTTTTAGATGTGTATGCCCAGAGCTATGATTCCTTGGGACTTAAAATCAACATTGGAAAGACTAAGATTATGTCAACTCCTCATCAAGTGAACCAAATAGACATTACACTTAACGGAAATTCTCTTGAAGTGGTGGATCAGTTCAATTACTTAGGCAACGTTGTTAATGACAAAGCAAACATGGACAGCGAGATTCGCAATAGAATTAACGCTGCATCTAGAGCACTCTGGGGACTTAGAGAGAGAGTATTTGACAACCACGACCTTGCTTTGTCAACGAAAATGGCTGTCTACAGAGCAGTTGTCATTCCAACACTGCTATATGGATGTGAAAGCTGGGTCACTTACCGTCGTCATGTGAAAGAATTAGAACGTTTTCAGCAAAGACACCTCAGAAGTATGATGAAAATCCGTTGGTTCCATCGCATATCAAACGTGGAAGTACTCAGGAGAGCAAACAGCCTTCCAATTGAGGTGCTTATTTCAAGAACACGCCTAAGATGGGCAGGTCACGTTCATCGTATGCATGATAACCGCCTTCCTAAATGTACACTTTATGGTGAATTGCTAAGCGGTAGAAGAAGGCGTGGCGGTCAACGAAAGAGGTTCAAAGACGGTCTCCATGAAAATCTAAAATCCTGCGGTATTGCAGACGAGCAATGGGAACAACTTGCAGCGGACAGAACCGAATGGCGAGGGGTTGTGGCCAGCTATCAAGGAAATGTTGCTGCAAGAAGGCCGAATCCAAGACCTAACCAGGTCTATGTTTGTCCTGACTGCGGTTGACATGTGCTCTCCCGAATTGGCCTCTATAGCCATAGTCGTGTGCACCGTAGATGAATGGGAATTACAATAGACTACACCTTTTATTTATTTTTTATTGTACACAATTTATCGACTGTAACATTTTTATACTCGGACTCGAGTAACGGCTAAAATAATAAAAACTTTGAAGGACCATAAATCCGAAAGTAATCCTGGAAGGTGGGTTTTGCTAATGGGCAATTTAATCAGTAGGACTAGATCTACGATTCACAAAAGGTTAGGGAATTTCGCCCAAATCGTTTTTAAGTGTATTTGTTGCGGAGTCCTTTGAACACAAATAAAGCAGTAGCCCATTGAGGATAAAATTTCGATTAACCGAGAAAATGTCCAAGGAATAATACAATAATTTATAACTTAAAATTAACCATACTCGAGTACGTCGATCGAGATCTTAATAATGAACTGCACGACAATACTGACATTCAATTCAATTCAATTCAAAACTTCTTTATTATACATTATGAATACATGTGCCGCCCCAGAACCTATTCCGGGGACCAACCATGCAACCACCGCGTAGTTCGCGGTGGCGGGTTGCAGGGTCGGGCGGAATAGAACTAGTTTGGCTAAAACACAATTTAAAACTTAACCTAAACTCCTTTCACATAAAAGATGAATTAAAATAGGTGATAACATTTTCTATATCTAACAAAAACAGATTTTAAAAAACTTATAACTAAACTTGGTTTTGGATACTCTCACATTTTTTTTAAATTTAGTTTTGATGCCAACGCAAGTACCTCAATCTGAACGAAGAACCTTCTGCGAAACATGTAAATGCCGGGCTGCACATAGGCTGGCCTAAACTTTGGTTTTGATAATTTTGGCTTTTCGAAAATTTTGATTTTTGTTGAAAAATTCCGATGGGAAATTAATTTAGAAACAAAAATGTACAAAAGGAAAACAAGAAACAAACGGAACAAACATGAACGAACATAAAGGAAGAAAGAGACAGAAAAGATTTTAAGATTCAAAGATATGAAATATCAGTAAAGACAGATAGGATAAGCGGAAGTTATAGTTGGTGAAGTTTGGCTACAGAGGTTGCCGGAAGATCGGTAACGTCTGGTATGGTAGAGAGTGTTTTATCCGAAATGGGGCATTATGCTGTCTAATTTGTGTTATGTTTCTTGTTAGCGGACTATCGCCCAGTTTGAAAGAGTAGAATTTTTGGGAGATGTCCCGGATGTAGTCCGCTATTGGGGTTATGTCGTGGCAAAGTGCGTATAGGTCTCTGAGGGAGGTGTACCTTCCAGAATTAGAAATGAGGCGCATAAACTTGTGCTCGAGCACTTTTAGTTTTCTCATTGTCGTGGTCGGTATGCTGCACCACACCGGCGCCGCGTATGTGATGGACGGCCTGACCACCATCGTGTACAACAATTTTTTATTTTGTCGGTTAAGTCTGCTACCCCTGACCATGAGCGGATACAGACTCCTGGACATGGAGTAGACCGTCCGTACTGTCTCATTTATGTGCGTATTGAACGTTAGTCGCTGGTCCAGTCTGACCCCCAAGTACTTCACGCATCTCTTGGTTGGAATTTGGTTTCCCCGGATCAAGATTGGTGTTAGGATTTTATTTTCAGTAAATCGGCGCGTGAAGACTATCGCCTCCGACTTCTCAGCGTTTACCCGAATCTTCCATCGGTCGTAATACGCCGTGGCACGGGCCATATGAGCTTTCAGCAGCATGTTTGCTGCTTGAGCGTTATGAGAATGTGCATACATGGCTGTGTCATCGGCGTACTTGGCCAACTTCGTATTCGGGAACTCTGGGAAGTCGGAGACGTACAGGTTGTACAACTTTGGTGACAGGCATGATCCTTGCGGGACTCCCGCGCGAATGTTCCGCCGCGTTGACAGTTTATTATTCACTCGAACTTGCAGAGATCTGCCCGTCAAGAACGAGTGAATGAGTTTGATGAAAAAAGTCGGAAAGTTATAGTCGTGCATTTTGTATAGTAATCCCGGGATCCAGACGGTGTCGAACGCCTTCTCAATATCGAGAAGCACCATGGTGGTGCTCTTCCCGAGGTTGTATTGTACTTTGACGTCGTTAACTATCCTAACAACTTGTTGTACCGTACCCCTGCCCCTTCTAAAGCCAAACTGAGACTCATCGTCGATGTGGAGCTCCTCCTGAACAGCGTCTAGTCTGGTTAGGACGAGCTTCTCCACCAACTTGGAGATCGCCGATAGTAACGAGATAGGCCTGTAGCTGCCGGCGAACTTCGCGTTCTTGTTTGGTTTAAGGATGGGCACGACCACGGCGCATTTCCACTGGCTAGGCCAGTGTTGCAGCCGCAGGATCGCGTTAACGATATACGTTAACTGCACAATACCTTTCCTCGGGAGATATTTGAGCAGTTTGTACTCGACGCCGTCTTTTCCCGGGGCTTTGTTGTTTGGTAAGTTTTTGACAATGTCTACTATTTCCGAGGGTTTGGTCATGACTTTCAGAAACTCTCGTCTCGTCAGTTGTACGTCATGACCAATGATTTCGTTTAAGTCATTTTCGATGCGGTCGTGCTCTAAATTATTTGGTATATTGTTGTTGTGTATATTTTCAAAATGGGAAGCTAGGTTACTCGCTTTTTGCACGTCTGTCATCGCCGTCTGTCCGTTCGCGCATGTCAGCGCGGGTATGGCCTCTCGCGTATTTTTCAGTGCCCTCGTCAGCTTCCACAACGAGTTGTCTTGAGGATTTAGCGCTGCCAGTTTGTCCCCCCATTTCTGGTTTCTTACAGTGTTGATGGTGGTTCTGATTTGCCTTTGCAGTCTGATCATCTCAGCCTTAGCGCCGGCATCGCGATTTCGCTGCCAAAGCCGTCTCAGTCTGTTTTTCTCGTGTATATCTTGTATGACCGCTGCGTCGAGTCGGTCTTTGTTGGGGTTTATTGTTGTAGTGGTGGAAACAGTCTGCTTGGCATCCTGCAGCACTCTCGTAAACTCTTCCACTACATTTTCCAGCTCGGCGGATGTGCTGATTGTGTTATTCAGTGTTAAGTTTCTGTTGATGTGTGCCTTATAGAGGCCCCAGTTGGCGCCTCTATAAGATGTAATTGTTCGTGTGATGTTTTCCCTTGACATATCACTCAGTTCTAGAATGATTGGGTTGTGGTCGGACGTGAGTTCCTCCAGCGACACTGGAGCCGTGGAGTTCCTCACGCCCTTGTTGACCACTATGTCAAGGGTTGTGGGTGTTGTACCATTGTCCGGAAAATGTGTGGGATCGTCCGGATACTGCAGGATGACATTATGACTATTTACATAGTCAAACAGAGTATTTCCGTTTGCGTTGTTGCGATGGCAGTTCCAGTTGCGATGTCTGGCGTTGAGGTCGCCTATGAGGAGACAGCGCGGGCTCACGTTCATCATATTCTCCAGACAACCGGCTGTGAAGCCGTTCGCTGGCCTATTATACGCGGCAATGATGCTCATGCCGCCCTCTAGCGTCACACACATATTCTCTACAGTTGTGTTCCGTATAGAATTATGTGTGTGCGCGATATCAGACTTTATGAGCACGGCTACCCCACCGCCCCTGTTATTGTCGGCCCTATCTTTTCGAAGTACCGACAATACTGACATTAAAGAAGTTTAAAAAAAGGTATTCTTTTGTCATTACAAATACCACGACTATAAAATGAATTAAAATTTATTTAAACATGCGGATACTAAGACAAATTTCAGCAAAAAACAATAAATAGTGTACGCTACAGGTCAACTTAGCAATGTATTAATTAGATTTTAAATCTTCGATAAATACACTATATAGCTTTACCTTCTCCGGTAACATGTTTGTAATGTCACCCTTTAACTGTTCACTGTTATTCTTCATTTTTAATACAATTTTATCCAGTAGTTCATTATTTGATCAAACTTTTTATCCATATATATTGCTTTGTAATTTTTTGTTTATTAATTTGGAAAACTATCAAGACGGTATAATGGGGTAATTTGGGCCTCGTTATCTGGAAACTAGCGGCTATTAGAAATTTTTCAGTTCAAATTTCTGTTTTAAAGGCACAGTATAATAGTCCAAAATGCAGCTTTCTTAAATCAACATTTCTTTATTCGAAATTTTGCAATACAATCGATAAAACCCAACTATACACTCAAATCAAATTCTAAACATATATGTGTGTAATATGTAAAAAGGTTTTATTTCCAATTAAGGGAAATATTTATCATCGTCATATTCATAATGATTGATTTGCGTTCTCCGATCGTAATTCAATGCGGGTTTTATAATTGAATCAAAAGTTATATCAAGTTTATGTGCACGACACTTGGTTCGATATCCTGTCTAAACGGATGTATAGATTTTATTGCTTACATTATCTCGTATAAACATTCGCTGGCAAATGGTTCGTCATTTGTGAATCATTTAATGCAATACGTTTGCCGCCACAATTATTAAACGTGACATGTTTAATTCATATCTCGAATTATCATATTAGATGTTTACGAAGCCGAATGTTTTTGTGTAGGCGGTATTCTATAAAAGGACCTCAAGCTTTGTAAGATCAATATTACAACAAAGGGGAAGTGTGTTTAGGGATTAGACTTTTTAAATTGAAAGACTTTAATTAGTATAAAAGGAATAGCTTAGGGGTAGATTATTTTTATCAAATTTTATCTACTCGGTCCGTTGTCACTTTCCCTTCTTAAATGTAAGGAAGGTAATTTAGTTGTGAAAATTCACCCTTCGGAATTTATTCGGATTTTTACATTTCAGATGACGTAGATTTAGGAAAACTAAACCCTTTCTTAAAATTCTATTTCGACAACCTCTCATTTCAAGTCACGGAACTCAGAATTTTGCATAAATGGAGATAAAGTCATATAATAATTTATCGTGGATATGTACAGAATAGGCGAGTGTTATATTTCATTTTAGACCGAAAATATCTTATAGTATGAACCGTAAGTTATATCTTTCAGGTTGTGTATGCGGTTTGTGGAAGCGAGTTCAACAGGGCCAAGGTCTCATAAGTATTCCAGACCAGAAAAAGTTATGTACTGTTCGTAGTTAGCTCCCAGTTAGTAAATTTTCTGCAATATCTGTAAAATGAAGAACTAAGATACTGAGTAAAAATTTAATTATTGACCACAAAACGAAATTTTTATATATTTTTGCGCGATCAAGCAGTTTTGTTTAATTTCCATGACAGTAAATTTCCACTAATTTACCATTATACAACGGAAGTATAATAATTTTCAAATATTGTTTATGCCATTGTCTTTTTGTTATTTTACTGCGTCATGCGTTGTAGTACTCATAGATATTTAAATTTCCAGTTTCTTATATCTTGTCAGTGGGGATTCTATCGTCCTAATATCTTTAAACATTATTCAATCGAACTATGGCAAGTTGGAATGATAGAATTGTCTTTGGTGTAGCATTTTTATTTGCTACCTTTTGTTTTTAAAAATAAGGAGATTGTATTACAATTAATTATGACATGATATCACACACAAGGCATTGATATGTATTACTGGTTGCTTAGAAATAAAACATGTGATGGGATTTGTTGATGATGTGTATTTAATTTTTTTTTTGCTACTCTTGCAACAACATTAATGACTAAATCATAATTAACATGCAAAAAAAATCTACTTCACCTTATTTAGGGAACATTATAATAGTTTAGTTCATTAACGTGTAGTTACGCAGAATAGAATGGAGATTTGTTTCTACATCCTACAAAGTCTAATTCCTCGAAGACACCAAACATTCGTTATTACAGCTTAGCACCATTAGTGTGATTTAATTTACACTCTGAGTGGTAATTTATTTCAACCTTCTTTCTCTAATGTGTATCATCCGCCAAAAGATACCTATAAAATAACACGGGTTATGGTATAAACTAGTGTCAATAGAACACTTACCTTATAATCGTCTGTCTCCTTACTCCTCCTATTATATGTTTTCTTCCGTCCTCTTTTCTATGATCTTCTCCTCATATGTTTGGGTATTTTTCCTGTACTGTTGTGAGTTATTCCTTGAATTCCTTAGTATTGTTTCGCTGACATATTTTTGACAGCATAAGTTGTCTAGGATACTGACCGAGAATTCTTATCAGGGACTTGGTTTTTTTTTTCTTTTTCTTTGAATTTCGAGAACATTCCGAACCAGACTTCAAGATGATAAGGTCATTTGTGGATTTGTGGTTTTGCACAGTTTTACCCTTTCCACTCCTAAACCACGCCGTGGTTTAGGAGTGATTTTCCCGGAAAATAATTTCGTCCGATTTAGTGATTTAGTGGATTCGATATTCTCTCTAAGTGAGTACACTTTCCTTTCGCTCAATTGCTCAACCATACTAAGGTTTTCTCTCCCTTTTTATTTTTAGTTTCGTGTCCAGTGATAAGGAACTTTACTCAGTTTCACTATTACCTTAAATAGAAAACCCTTCTAAGGAAGGTGAGTTGCCTTTTTTTTATGTATATTTCTCCTTTCTAATTTTTTTTTGGCATATGTCGATAGTTAGTGTTTTTTATTTTATTTCAGGGTTTTTACTTAGGATAAGAGGATTCTATCTGTAAGATTATCCATAATTTTTTTGTTGATTTGAGAACGCGGTCCGTCGTGCTGCAGTGTTTGGAGAGTCTGGAAAAGAACCCCATTCTTGGGTTCATCCATCAACCCGACGTCACCCAATCGCCGCCATTTTGGTTGCCACTGGGCCCCATTAGCAACACCATCCCATCAGATAAGCATAACCAACAAGCCAGATATATATATTTTTGTATTATTCATTATTTTTTAAATATTATTACATACTTATTATTAATTTTTTTTTGTACATATTATCAAATTTGGTCTACACACTATCAAATCATCAATTTTTTTTTTGTTTTTGTGAAGCGATGGCCTAGTATACTAGGGGAAGGCGCTTTATCCAAGCCTTAAAAACCAAGGGCATTGATGCTAAAACAATGTGAGATCTCATACGTGAATTATTTCTTTCCCATTTTGTACATATAACATATTAATTATTTTTAATAAATATTCTATTGTCAAATATATGTCATTACTATCTTTTGTTCATCAATTCTCTCTCTCTCTCTCTCTCTCTATCTCTATTTAGCAACCAGAGGCTGAGTATTGTGTTTTGTCTTCCGTGACTTTGCAAAACCTAATAATAATTCTTCGTAAGTCACGTGGCGCCCAGGTATCTTCTTTTATTTTAGCATAAAATACTTCCTTACTCACGACGCTCTACCGACGAAGGGCTGCTGCCCGCAAGTGAGGGTTACCATCCCCCCAAAAGAATTTTTTTATATATAGATTGACACCTATACATAAATTAGCATCGGGGGACCCTGCATTGGAACACATGCAGATAAAGGAAATTTCAAAGTAACTTAAGTTCATCAACTGTCATATTGACATCATCTTATTCGCTGTAACAGATCCAAATTTATATTATACAAAGAGATAATTACACTAATTACATAAAAAACAAAAGCTCAATTAAATTAAATTTTTTAAAATTGTAAGTAGGTAATTTACTTTTTCTTCAAGCGTCAAAAAGTCACTTCATGATATTAAAGTCTCAGACATGTCAGACGGCTGTGTGTTGCCATTAGCAACGGAAGTAAAAGTACTTTTTCTTCTGCTCGAGCGGACTTTTACTTCCGTTGCTATTGGCAACGTACAGCTAAATTTTTTATCTTTATTTTTTTATAGCTAATCGACGTTTGAAGTAAAACCACTTTTGTGACTCGTCTGTAATTCGTTCGTCCGACAAACCTATAGACTCGTCACAAAAGTATCACATGTACTCCTAATAAAATAATATACTATTTTGCAATCCTAAAAGCTTGAGGAGAAACTATGTTTATTTTCCAAATAGCGAGTATGGATGATGTAAAGGAGATTTCCTAGTTTTGTCAAAAAGCAAGTGTTTCCAAAACCACGACGAAGAAAATATTTCTTGTATTAAATGTCAATAAAGGAAATCACGCATTTTTGGGTTTGTCTTCTCAAAACTACTGAAAATTATTGAATTTGATTTCTATCTACTATTTTTATGGTAAACAAAAACGATTTTCTTTTCTTAAAGCATATTCACATAAAGTTCTATGATAACACATATATACAGAGTGGCGCAAGCATTCCCCCGCCTTGAAGAAACTTCAGAACTATTGCAATCAACAAAATCTAAGAATAAAACCTTAGAACACTAAAATTATTATAGGTTATAACAACAAAATGATGAGAATCATTATTATTGAACTAATAAATGCTAACCAGTATCAACCAAAGTATGACTATTTAACAAAGAAAAACAAAAATAAAATTTTTGTGTAGATAATGGACATATCGATATTTTTACTACTAACCTGAAACCATCAATTAGATTTTGCCAACAATTGTATCTGTGATGCATGATGCAAAATATAATATATAGAAGATGGAACGACGCATTAGTCATGAGGCCTATGCTAAATACTCTTTAATGATTTCAACATATTGTTTTCTAGATTTGCGATGACTATTCAATTTTTCCTCTAAAGATAAGAATTTTTGAAGCGCTAAAGGTAGAATTCCCTAAAAAGGAATTATTTAACTTGAATGGTAACGCTTCGATATACCGACCAGGTAAATCACTATATATGTTTTCTTAAAAATTGTTTTGTTATTTTAACCGCCTCTCAAGTTACCGAGATATCTCCCTGGAAGATCTCAATGATCTTGTGTTAGGTAACGAGAGATGAGGCCCTACAGTTTATTGTGGACTCCGAAGCACTCTTGGGGCAATTTTTTTAATGAAAAATTGTTTTACCTTGCGGGTATCGAACCCACTTCGTTAGGCAACTCAGTTTGCTAGCCAGAGGCTTTAGCACACTGAGCTACCGTCCCCGTAATATAGATTGAAAAACTCTCTCACATTCTAAATCGTCTGGGTCTATTATTGTTGTTGAAAGTATACCTCCAACTTCTCAAGAACGTTTAACGAACGAAGGTTCAATAATTGTGCAAAGACCAGTTGTTACTAAGGAACTAGATAAAATAGGAGCTGAGCCCATTACTATAAAGCCTAAGATAGTTTGAATTGTTAAGGTTGTATTGAAAGAACCTAATATTCGTTTATACCCCAATAAATATGGAAATAATTCTGCCCCTAAAAAGTCATCAATTCAAATCCTTCAAATGTGGCAACTCACTTAAATTCACTTCAACATACGGCAGTTCATCAGAGATTATGTCAATTACTAATACTTCTACTAATACTAATTACTTTAACAAAATAAAATATGTAAAATATATTTCAATTACAAATAATGGCGAACTGATTGAACATCAAATAGGGGTTGCCAATGCCCTAAATATGTATTTTAAAAATGCTCCGGCATTAGACAAATTCGAGAAAATAATAGTGATACTGTAATAAAAAAAATAAATACAAACGCAATAGTTCTGAAACCATATGAGGAAATTGAAATGTGTGAATTTTTGACAAGAAACCTGAAAAATAAAAGCTCCTTGGGATATGAGCTTCACCTTTAGTTTATCTGATAAATCCATCCTTCTCGACAAAAAAATGTCCTGAATATTTAAAAAGTGATTACGGTTCATAAAAACATTATATCCAAGAACTACAAAATATAAGACCAATAACCATTCCCAAAGGTATCTCAAACATTATTGAGTAGGTACTGCTTCTTGGATAGACTATTGTATTTTCTGAATAAATCTCATATTTGGTTTGTATATTCCCCAATCCGGAGCCAGAAGAAATGGCAAAAGTCGCAAAATTTGTCAAAAAATCATTTATTTCCTCTAAACTTGACAAATTATGATAAAAAAGTTTTCAACACTTAATTTAAAAAAAAACACACATCTTTAAGAAAAGATCTAGAAAAATTCACATAGTCATAATTAATTCATAAATAATCTAAATTTATCAAAAACACAGCTCAAACATTCATATCAGTCATTTTATAGCAAAAAAGTTACAACTAACAACCTGTGAACGATCCATGCTTTGATGGAAGTCTGAAGGACGTGTTTTCTGCTCGAAAAACTTAGAAAAAATTAAAAAAAAATAGGAAAAAGAAAAAATTAATTTTCTTCTTCCTCAACCTTTTCTAAATTTTAAATAAAAATATTACGTTCACAAAATTTTTAGGGTTCAAAGTGACTGTTTCAGACGGAGATCAATGGATAAATCATACTTACTGTCGTTTATGCTTAACTGCGGCTCTGATGGTATCAATTGGAAGACGTCGTAACACTATAAATCTAACACTGTCTGTTTCACACTCTCTTAAAATTAAATCTGAAAGGGAATTTTTGTTAGAAAACACAAGTAAAAGACAATATAAAGTTCAAAAAATGTATATTAAATCTTTAAAAAATTTATGTTTTTTACAACAACTTCTTCAGAGAAAATGTTAACAAACAATGGTCTGACCCGTGTACAACACATGGTGAGGAACGGGACGATTCATACGGTACCAACTACCATCCAATATGCAGTTTGAAAAGCTAACGATGCACAAAAAGATTCAAGGAAAGTTTCATGTAACTGAAATTTTGGTGGGCTTATGCTTGCCTGTCTTATAAACGTATTTTATTAATTCACATAAATTTTGGTCGCTCCTCGGAGCTTAAAATTGCTTGAAGCGTATCTACTTCGTTTGTATTATGCAATAACAAATTTTACGTTCAGGCAAGGCAGATCCCATGCACGTGTGAGTACATGGTATAGATACTTTTTTGACTCCGAATCACTGAGGAACCGGTTTAGGGCAAACCCCGTCAAAACGCATCATTTCCCCTTCAAATCCGACTGCTAGGAAATGATGGGGGTCCCATGTCGCTAAGGGCTATTTTCGCTATAACTTCCGATATACTTTGAATAGTCGTTGGACTAACTTGTCCTCATATTCAATACCTCGTAAGAGTTGCAGTGCTTGACAACGTGGATTCGTAAAAGGGTTTTTAATCTTGGAAATTTGGAAGTTCAAGTCCAATTTTAGTATACTTTCTAAAATTGGGTGGTCGGGGCGACATTACGTCCCTGTGCAGCGACATTTACTACACTTACCAAATTAACGCTCCTCGAAGAGTTAGCGAAAATTTGGCATAAAAAACGCTCCGAAGAGCAAAAATATATTTCCAAGAATTAAAAACCTCCTCCACGGCGTTTTTACGTGAAGCACGCTTTTCTTACGAAGTATATCCTAAGTCGGATTTTGTTACAACGTCGAAAAGTATATCGGGGTTATAGCGTTCTTTAACACTCCCCTCCTTTCCGTGAATCTTTTTGTGTAACGTTTGGTAAATTGTTTGTTTGAAAATAAAATGGATCATTGGATGTAGTCTCCCATGTGTTGTATTCGGTTATAGTTCAGACCGGCCTATCTGAACAAAACATAGATGCAAATCTAAAAAATGGTGATAAACTTGAACATATATCGATGCATAGCATTCGATTGAATTATTGAACATTGTGTTTCAAAAATGGCATAAAAAAAAGAAAAAATCGAAAATCCTCGGATTCTCGATGACACAACACAAACACTTTCGACGCACTTATCTTTCTTAGTGTTCTTCCACTAATGCGGGCTTGCGTCTGCTCCTCCTCGTGTCTATGCCTCGTCGATCACCTTCGGTGTCGAACTGCCTTCTGGAACAGCTTAGGTGGTCCTCGGACTGCTTGGCTCCAGCTATACTATGGCTCTGCTCAGTTTATATGAAACAATATAAAACAAAATTTTAGTAATATGTTTGTTCATATCCCGTTTGGGGATCTGCGACCGATAACACATCGTCGTCTTTGAGAATAGGAACATTGAATTTTGTTGACTTATATTGATTGAAATGGTTTCCGTGTAGTTAAAAAATCTCTTCTTGGGAGAAATCTGCGACCGATATCACATCGTCGTCTTTAAGAATAGGAACATTGAATTTTGTTGACTTATATGGATTGAAATGGTTTTTTATTAAAATCTCTTCTTGGGAGAAATCTGCGACAGAATCTGCATCCGTCGGATCGTTGCATCTGCCCCTCCAGCAGACGTGGCGGCATCTCGCCCTTGAGTTGCTAGACTCGTCTGAATCGCGCCCTTGCGTCAGAGTCGTCGTCTTTCCATGCCGTGCCAATGGAACATTTGTTTGGACCCTTTGGGTCGGACTCTGCTTACAGATGTATATGTTTTGAACATATGAGGACTTAGAAAAATTGTAAAAAATACCAACTCTGCCGGACACGGTCAGAGTTGCTGCAGTGAATTTTGAAGATTTGTATGGACGATACAATATCCCCAATGAAAATAACTTGTAAAAAATGCATAAAAAATACCAACTCTTGCCTGACACGACAAGAAGTTGGTATGAAAATTTTGATATAAAATAAACCTAGCACTAAGTTAAAACTTAGCCTAGGTTGAAAAATGTTATAAAAATATGATTGAATCTCCAGAACTTGATTCTGAATCAGAAGTGGAAGCATCTCGTGGCGGTGCATGAATTTGTACAACCGTTGGCTCCGGCGGTGGAGGTTCTTTGGAATCGTCTGAGAACGGGGAATCATTTCCATCGAGTGATGTTCCGCCTGGACTAGCATTTTCTTCATCGGAAGATTCGATTTCCAAGTTGTGCTCCTCTGGCGGGGCTGGTCTCAAATCATCGACATGTACTCTTGTCGTTTCATTTCCCTTTTGCACGAGATACACCTCGTCTGAAAACTTCTTCAGAATTCTGGTTGGGCCTGACCAAGACGGCGTGAAGGTATGTACCTTCTTTTTTCTCTTACTCATGACTCTGTCTCCTACTTTGTAAACGATCGGAGTGACGGCCTCTTTTGGCGCATATTTCTGTTTGTAATTTTGTTGGGCCTGACGGGCTTCCTTGATCCGCTCGTATCGTGGAAGCGTTTGTTGCTTGGCTCTTTCTTGCCTCCAGGCATACAAATCCCATTCGCCTCTTTCGGCTGGATCATATCCTAACACGATCATGCTAGGTGTTTGATTTGTAGCGGCGTTCCTACGATTTCTTAATATGTATGTCATCTGATGCACGTAGCGATCCCAAGTGTCGTTTGGCTTTTTGAATAAAAGAGTCTTTAAAATTTTCTTGCATTCCTGAACCCGTCGTTCCACGGGGTTGGACTGTTGGTAATATGCCGGAATTAAATATCGTTCGATACCATTCCTTTCGCAAAATGTGATGTACCATTCGGAATTGAAATGACCACCATTGTCGGTAATTATGACTCGAGGGACTCCGAATCTTGCTACTATTTCTTCGTCGATATATTTGGCTATCGTTCTGCCGTCGACCTGAATGTATGCCTTTGCCTCTATCCATTTACTGAAAACGTCTTCGACGATAATCATGTATCTGTTTTCGGCGTCTTTAGTCCTCTGCAGCGGGCCAATTACGTCGACGCTCAAGGTTTCAAATGCATTTTGTGGTGCATGACTTCTAAGTGGAGCATTGGGTTGGGCTTGTCTTGTCTTTACAGACTGGCATATCAGACAGTCGTTTATGTATCTGCCTACGATCCTGGCCATATTATTGAAATAGTAGCGTTTCGCTATTTTCCTGAGAGTCTCGTCTCTTCCTGGATGACATGCTTCATCTCGGTCATGATAATGGTAAATCAATTCTTTTATTTTCCTCTTTGGAACTATCAATTTAAAATTTCGATCGCAATCTTTAAAAAGTACATCGTCTTGGACGTGAAAATTTTTCATAAAAATAAGATCCGCATCGGAACGTTGTTCCTGTTGAAATAGATCATTCCAACGGCGGATCTTGTCTTGAATATCTCTTGAACTCAATTGAGCCTGTACGATATCTTCGTATATTTCTGAATGCGTTAAAACAGAAATACGTTCTGGACACTTATAATTTGGTAGGAACATTCTTTCCTCTTCATCGTCTGTCTCGACATACTGATTTTGTGGGTTACGACTGAGAAAATCTGCTAATAAATTCTCCTTTCCTGGACAGTGTTCAATTTTGAATGCATATTCTTGCAATAGTAATGACCATCGTGTAAATTTTGTTTTGTCGTCCTTATGTTTGTTTAACCAAAGTAACGCCCTGTTGTCCGTCTTCACCAAGAACGGTTTGTCTGCTAAGCACATCTTGTACTTTTTAATATAGTTCACCACCGCCAAGCATTCCAGCTCGTTTATGTGGTAACGTCTCTCTGCTGGAGATAACGTGTTGCTTGCATACGAAATTATATATTTCTCGCCGTTGTCGCCTAATTGATATAATACGGCCGAAAGGCCTTGTAGGGATGCATCTGTTTGCAAAATGAATTGACGTGAAAAATCCGGCCGATGGAGTTCCAGCGGTCCGGATAATAATTCTTTTAATTTTCTAAACGCTTCATCGCATGTATGGTTCCAGTGAAAACGATTTTCCTTCGAAAGAAGTTTCGTTAGTGGCTTCGTGATCATCGCCACATTTGGTAGATATTCTCGTACCCAGTTGCAAAGCCCTAGGAAACTTTGTAGCTGCTTTTTTGTAGCTGGAACGGGATAATTTTGAATTTGTAAGACATGTTTTTCTAATGGTTGGGAAGTATCAGTTCTAATTGTATGGCCTAAATATTGGATTTCATTCGTCGCTATTACACACTTTTCCGGTGACACTTTTAGATTGTGCAGACGTAGTCTTTCAAAGCCTAATCTCAAGTGGGACATATGCTCCTTCACGTTTACGCTGTAAACGATTATATCATCTAAATACACTTTACAGAAATGGTGCAGGTAACCCGTTAAAACGTCCTTTGCCATGAATTTCTGAAAGGTACAGGGAGCTGTCTTGAGGCCGAAAGGCATGACATTAAATCTGTAAGCTGCCCCATCAGGAGTGGTAAAATTCGAAAAATCTTTTGATGCTTCATCTAGCGGTATTTGCCAATATCCACTTTTTAAATCCAACACAGAAAAAATCTTCGAATTGCCTAAATCTTTAATACTTTCGTGTATTTTTGGTAAGACGGAAGCCTCGTCTTCAGTCATTTCATTCAAATGGCGATAGTCGATGCAAAATCGTGGTTTCTTGTCTGAGCGTTTTATTATCACGGGTGGTGAACTATATTGGGCAGGTTAGGTTCGATGACGCCAGCTTTCAACATCTCTTCGATTTGGTCGTACATAATTTTCTTAGTACTCGGAGACATCGGATATGGTCTGATATTAAATGGTTTCGTGTCTTTTACTGTAATTTTGTGTTTCACAGTCACTGTGGTTGCTTGAGTCGGTTCCGCAGTGAACAGATCGACAAATTCTTCGAACAGCGGCCGTAGCAATTTGTCATTTATAACAAGCTCTTCAGGTAGCTTTGCCTGCTGTCTCTCCCTCTGAGAAGCTTGATTCCAGAAGACGGTAATACGCTCTTCCGTGCCGGCATATAGGCATTTTCGGCCACAATCATATGCGACATTGTTCATATATAAGAATGGTGATCCTAATATTATCGTTTCGTTCAAATTTTCGATTACTTGAAAATCAATTTCAAAAGAGGTGCCTGAAATTATTACTTGTAATTTTGTCGTGCCAAGAGAGTCCACCATTCGATCTCCGCACGCCATAGCAAATGATCGACGTGTCGTGAGATTTTTAAAATTATCCAACATCCTCGGATGGATAACGTTTCGCGTCAAGCCTGAATCAATCAGTGCGTCGACCGCATGTTAATTAATTTGAACTTTTATACGAGACAAAGGGAATGCTTCGCTCATATAATTTATTGACTCTCTTGTCTTGTGCAGAGGAGCGTCGTAGTGGTCATGAGTATCGGAAAAAATTACTGGACATTGCTGCCGCCTTGGTTCGGCCGTTGTGCCGGGGATCTTGCAGATGGACCCTGGCCTGGGTCTCTGGCCCCTCGAAAGTTTCCCGGTCTCCTGTTGAGATGAGGGTTATTCGGGCATTGGCTATGGAAGTGCCACTGCACTGTGTCTGTACAGTATCGGCACGGGGTTGCCGGTCGGTCGGGTACTCGGAATTTCCCCGATCCGCCATTGAAATTAGTTTGCCTGCGGTCAGGATTCACTGATCCGCTCGTAGAATTAGGCATAAAAAAAGGACGACCAGGCGCTCTGCCTGGACCGTCCTGTCGAGATACGTCCTCTCGGAAATGCACCCTCGGTGCTGTCGGAGTTGGGCTTCCATTGCTCCTTATACTTGAATTTTGTGGACTAAAACGTCCCGGCTCTTGATAGTAAGACGCGCGGGACAAGCGTTGATCTATAAGTTGGATTAGCGACGTCTGTTCGTCAGCTGAATCCCGCTCGACGTTAGTAGCCGCTGCTATTAACATCTCTGTGGTTGAAATTAGGTTGCTTCTCAAGCGTGACCTAATTTCTGGACGCAGTTGGTCCATGATGACCCGAGCTCTGGCTTCGGATTTAAAGGGATCAATACGATCGAAAAGACAGGTTTTCCTTGTGATAAACACTGCCGTGTCGTCTAAAGACGTTTGCTTGACGGCATACAGTTGAGCAATAGCTCGTGACTGTATGTCGGGAGAATTAAATCTCGTAAGGAATCTTTCCTTGAATAAGGTATACGAAGTAGTCAACGTCCTAAATTGTTCGGACCATCGTTGAGCTTCGCCCTTGAGTTGGCCGGTTACGTTATGGAGGCGATCATAGTCGTGGCTTATGCGAGCTCTGTCGAAATATTCCTCCATAATTTTCAGAAATGCTTCTGGATCTTCATGATCAAGCCCATGGAACGTCACGTTCGGACATCTTTGTCTCTCATGGGGCGTACAGGTCGACACGTTCTGTATCGCCTGCACGAAGCCCTCTGCCATTTTCAGAAACATACTTTCCATCGAATTAGCAGTTTGTGGCTGTGAAGCAGATAAATTTACATTATTTCCCTCCGGAAACAGTCGCTGTGGTTCTATCCCTCTAGAACCGTCGTCGACGAGCGGTGCGGTGACTCGCTCATAAAATTCTCTTGGGGTCGACCCCTCGGAGTCTTCCGCCATGAATGAGAAAGGATTTGTCGGGTTTGGGGACGGCATGGTCCCTGCTCAGGCGCCATGTGAACGATCCATGCTTTGATGGAAGTCTGAAGGACGTGTTTTCTGCTCGAAAAACTTAGAAAAAATTAAAAAAAAATAGGAAAAAGAAAAAATTAATTTTCTTCTTCCTCAACCTTTTCTAAATTCTAAATAAAAATATTACGTTCACAAAATTTTTAGGGTTCAAAGTGACTGTTTCAGACGGAGATCAATGGATAAATCATACTTACTGTCGTTTATGCTTAACTGCGGCTCTGATGGTATCAATTGGAAGACGTCGTAACACTATAAATCTAACACTGTCTGTTTCACACTCTCTTAAAATTAAATCTGAAAGGGAATTTTTGTTAGAAAACACAAGTAAAAGACAATATAAAGTTCAAAAAATGTATATTAAATCTTTAAAAAATTTATGTTTTTTACAACAACTTCTTCAGAGAAAATGTTAACAAACAATGGTCTGACCCGTGTACAACACATGGTGAGGAACGGGACGATTCATACGGTACCAACTACCATCCAATATGTAGTTTGAAAAGCTAACGATGCACAAAAAGATTCAAGGAAAGTTTCATGTAACTGAAATTTTGGTGGGCTTATGCTTGCCTGTCTTATAAACGTATTTTATTAATTCACATAAATTTTGGTCGCTCCTCGGAGCTTAAAATTGCTTGAAGCGTATCTACTTCGTTTGTATTATGCAATAACAAATTTTACGTTCAGGCAAGGCAGATCCCATGCACGTGTGAGTACATGGTATAGATACTTTTTTGACTCCGAATCACTGAGGAACCGGTTTAGGGCAAACCCCGTCAAAACGCATCATTCCCCCGTCAAATCCGACTGCTAGGAAATGATGGGGGTCCCATGTCGCTAAGGGCTATTTTCGCTATAACTTCCGATATACTTTGAATAGTCGTTGGACTAACTTGTCCTCATATTCAATACCTCGTAAGAGTTGCAGTGCTTGACAACGTTGATTCGTAAAAGGGTTTTTAATCTTGGAAATTTGGAAGTTCAAGTCCAATTTTAGTATACTTTCTAAAATTGGGTGGTCGGGGCGACATTACGTCCCTGTGCAGCGACATTTACTACACTTACCAAATTAACGCTCCTCGAAGAGTTAGCGAAAATTTGGCATAAAAAACGCTCCGAAGAGCAAAAATATATTTCCAAGAATTAAAAACCTCCTCCACGGCGTTTTTACGTGAAGCACGCTTTTCTTACGAAGTATATCCTAAGTCGGATTTTGTTACAACGTCGAAAAGTATATCGGGGTTATAGCGTTCTTTAACAAACCATCAGAAATACAGCACCCTCACTAACCCGATTTATATCACATTGACTTCACACACTTCGAACCGCAAGGTTATATTTCGATTCTATCAAATTTTATTAGACATTTTTCTCTCAATTTCAACGTTTCATTCAAGTTTTCATTCGCACTTCAAAACGCCCTTCGCTCACTTCCCTGAAACGCCAACTAGTCATTTATTCAACTTCCTATCTATTTCACATGCTCTCGTAGACGACAAAATTATCCCCATTTAATTTGTTCCGCTAACTGGCTCACAAATTTCAATGCTACTTTTCATACCCCCCTGTATAAAAGTCAACTTTGATCAAACTTTTATAAAATATTCTTCTTTAGAGTTTCAGTGTTCATTCATTTTCGTATTCAAATTATCCATATAAAATCAGCCCCCTTTCAAGTTACTCAAATAAAGTACCATTATACTCTCGTCCCCACCAATATCAAAACAGACTTCCTGAAACATAAGTTATGTATCAAATTAAATTAAATCCACCTCAGTCCACTCAACCGAGCGTATCGGCACACTTTCATATCATTTCAACTCTCCCACGCACAAACCTTCGGGACCGCTTTACGGGGTCATTCCAATTTTCGTACAGATTTTCGTTAATAACTCCTAAACCCGAATTGATTCAGACTTCATTCGCATATCAAAAAATTCCTCTTTTTAAGGCCTATACGGTGATATAAACTTCATTCCCGAATTTCACGTTTTTTAGATTTCTTATGCAATATTGCAAAATGTGCAATATTGCGCAATCGATGAGTCATCCTCGCCCGCACGGAATGGGCGGGGACACATACAGACTCTTCTAGACCTTTCCATGTCTCTGCTTGTCGGGTCCCCGACGAAGCGTATAAAAGAACTTGTAAAAAAGAGTTAACTTTAAATAATCTCAACAAATAAAAAAGTGAATTCTTCAAACATTATAAAATCATCGTTAGTATATTTTTATTTTAAATTATGGAATTTCAGTGTCGAAAGTAATCTTTTAAAACAATCTAGAATAAACATTTTAATTTAAATGCTTTTGAAACTTTCTTCAGTGTTAATTAATAAATTTATTCTTGTTGTTTAAACCGAGTATTTTACTTCAAGAAGCCCATACAGGTTGAAGTTTTGGACCTTACCAAAGACAATAAATTTAACGTGTGATAAATAGACAATTCTAAGTGAAGCAGCATACTCTAAGGCTCTAAGCTCTGCTGAATCTTTTTATTTTTCATAAAAAGGGAGTCGTCTGCGTATTCAGGTTAAATAACCAACACGATTGTTCTAGCTGATAAATCTACGATAAACGGGGTCCATTCGTTTTAAAGGGAAGTGATGAAATACATAGAAGCAGGAGAGTGCCTCCTAGGAATCTTTTGTGATCTCAGTAGGACATTCGACTGTGTCGATCACGAGAAGCTGTTCTCTAAGCTGTCTATGTATGGCATAAGAGACGACATATCATTGGAATGGGTTAAAAGCTATCCTCCCAATCCTAAACAATATGTACCAATGCTGATATTGACATAGGAGTGCCACAGAACTATGTTCTGGGTCTTTTGTTAATTCTTCTGTATGTGAATAATCTTGCCAACGTCAGCTCATTTATGCTGATGACGCGTCAATCGTTATATCAGATAAAAAAGAAGACTTTTTAAAAACAATATGTAACGAAAATACAATGAATGGTTAAGCGAAAATAATCTTCTTTCTAACGGTAATAAAACACAGGCTCTGAGATTTCATTATAGACAAAAAACTTGTGAAAATCTGACATTGCAAATAGACATCCAGAAATTACTATATAAAGATGAACCTGTAAAATTTTTGGGAATACATGTAGATGCATGTCTGAATTGGAAAATTCATTGTGCGAACATTATTTCTAAATTAAATTTCATTATATATCAAGTAAGAAGTATCAGAACTGTACTAAATATTGATCAGTTAATAAAACTGTGTAACGCACAAGTTGACTCAAAACTTCGTTATGGAATATGTTTCTGGGGTGCTTCTACTCTATCATGCAATGTTTCTATTGCTCGAAAGCTGGTTATGAGGAGTATGACAAGTATATCAAATACTGGCACCTGAAAAATGTATTTAAATGATACAACATTTTAACATTGCCGTCTCTTTTATCTTTGAGCTCTTTGTATATATTTAATAACAGAGGCAAATTTCTGAGTAACAAAAATGTGCACAAAAAAATCTGTATATTGAATGTAAATAGTATTTTATATAAAAAGTCGCTAAAATGGTGTTTTTTACAAGCTATGAAAACAATATAATTTTGTAAAAATACAGCAAATTGACAAAGTTCCTTTGTCGTAATGACTAAATTCTATTGCTTTTTCCATAGAAACCAATAATAAAACAAAGAAATTTTAACAATTTAAGCGTCGCATTTGCATATTCTACTTTACAGTAATTATTATTTGGAACAAAATAAGTGATAGTGAAGAAGATTTTGTTCCTGGTACTCCTCCGGAAATCAGGGAGCAAGCTAAATCTAAAGTTTTATTACCAGCGAAATCTAGAAAATTGTATAAAAAAGAATATAATTTATTTATGCACTGGTGTATGCAGAAAACTGTAATATATCTGAGTCTTTCTTTCGACTTACCTATCTGAAAAGGCAAATTTGAATATAAAAAATAATGTAGATGTATCCAATCATCAAAAAGTAAAAGCTTTTGAAAAGAGAATCCACTGGGTATAGGGCTAAGAAATCGAAAGTTTTTGATAGAGCACGTGTCGATCCTTTTTTACTGGAAGCACCAGAAGTTTTTAACGTTGATAGTTGTATTAATAACTTTTGGCGTGTACGTGTCGTTGAGAGGAACTCTACAATATGACCAATGATGACGTTGTGAGAAAAGACTGCACGCTGGTTGTCGAAGTACCTGATTCGAAGACCCACATTGAAAGGGCTTTTACGGTAATTGGTGAGACAGTTCATGGAATAAATCCACTAAATATTATGATAAATATGCACGATGCACAATGCAGCTATTCGCCCTACTCATGTGAATCACAATGCGGTTTTTCTCCAATTAAATATCGAGGAGAAAATTGTAGGGTCTGACGTGCTGGTATTAATACATTTTCAAAAATACCAAGTATTGTAGCTAAATATCTTATGTTATCTAATCCTAAGCAATATACGGGTCACAGCTTTAGGAGACCTTCGGCATCACTATTAGCTGGTTCTGAAGCTGATATTCTTACCTTAAAACGTCATGGGGGATGGAAATCCTCAACAGTTGCTGAGGGATATCTAGAAGATAGCATCTAGAACAAAAATAAGATTTCAAAAGAGATATTTTCAAACAATACTACAGAAATGACTGTGTCTGAAGGTATAGTCGTCGGTGAAAATCAGACCAACCAACGTATGAATATAAATGAATCAAATATTTTTCGCACATATAAACCTGTAATTCCAGGAACAGATATGAATAATGTTGGTAACAGTACTATTCATATAAATTTTAGTTAAATTATGAATAAAATCATAAAATTTGTTAATAATTAATACATGTTTCATGTAAGAACTTTAATTTGTTGTGTGTTGACTTAAGTTTTATATCACACTGTGAAATAAAATTTCTTTATTTCACACTTTTTCTTTATTTTGCACTTGTCAATAATACCATTGTTTTGATTCATTGAAACTGTGAAATAAATGTCATTTTAGGATATGGCGTTACAAAAAAATATCATTTCTAACGTATGACAAATAATGGGGGAAAAATAAAATAATTAACAGGTGTTCGTTAACACAAAATTGAACAATTCTAGTTAATATTAGATGTTTCTGTTAATATTTGCCCTGCTGGATAATAGCAGTTCATACCTACATATTAAACATAATTGGTATAGGTAACAAAGCCAATATACAATTAAGTATAGTTGAAAGGCTGTTGTATTCAGTGTAAGCTGTAATCGTCTATGAATGGGAACGGTTTACACATCAATTTCGAGAAATAGATAGAATTGTTAACATCGCCATTGATTTCAGCTTATGTTGTCCGATCGAAATCCATTAGATCTTGCAGCTTTTGTGCTCGCCCAAGAGTTATCGTGTCCGGGAACATAACAGTTTGTGTAACTTCCTGTTTAAAATAACAGAGCGTTTTCTATTGACATAATATCTGCGCTAGATGATTGCTGACATTAGTTTTTGCGTATATTACTAGTGTATATCAACATGCTTTTTGTGGTTGTTTTTATGTATAAGTTGTATAAGTTGAATTATATAAAAATTATTAAGATTTTGTTCTTATAGCAATAAAATTATAATACATGGATCCAAGTAATAATTTAAATGTATTTGCAACTTATTTAGGTTTCATTGGTGTCTTATAATGGCCAGCTCACAAACTACTAATTTATGCCAGATTTATTATATGGTCATGTATTCTCAAAAATTGTTTTGGATTAAAGAAATTTATACTAAATTATATTTTAGTTTCAGGAATATGATTTATTTATCAAAATTTCTGTAAAAAAGTATTAAAATGGCTTTATTGAGGAAATTTCATAGTTTACGTTGTTCATGTAACAAATAGATTTAGAAAAAATTTTCGGTTGCTTGTTTCGAAACTGTAACGAAAATTGAGTTCATTGTTCCATTTGGAAACTTGAACGAAAGGTCTATTTTCATTACTCCATTGAATTGTGAACGATCCATGCTTTTGATGGAAGTCTGAAGGACGTGTTTTCTGCTCGAAAAACTTAGAAAAATTAAAAAAAAATAGGAAAAAGAAAAAATTAATTTTCTTTTTCCTCAACCTTTTCTAAATACTAAATAAAAATATTTCGTTCACAAAATTTTTAGGGTTCAAAGGGACTGTTTCAGACGGAGATTAATGAACAAATCATACTTACTGTCGTTTATGCTTAACTGCGGCTCTGATGGTATCAATTGGAAGACGTCGTAACACTATAAATCTAACACTGTCTGTTTAACACTCTCTTAAAATTAAATCTGAAAGGGAAATTTTGTTAGAAAACACAAGTAAAAGACAATATAAAGTTCAAAAAATGTATATTAAATCTTTAAAAAATTTATGTTTTTACACAACTTCTTCAGTGAAAATGTTAACAAACAATGGTCTGACCCGTGTACAACACATGGTGAGGAACGGGACGATTCATACGGTACCAACTACCATCCAATATGCAGTTTGAAAAGCTAACGATGCACAAAAAGATTCAAGGAACAGTTCATGTAACTGAAATTTTGGTGGGCTTATGCTTGCCTGTCTTTATAAACGTATTTATTAATTCACATAAATTTTGGTCGCTCCTCGGAGCTTAAAATTGCTTGAAGCGTATCTACTTCGTTTGTATTATGCAATAACAAATTTTACGTTCAGGCAAGGCAAATCCCATGCACGTGTGAGTACATGGTATAGATACTTTTTTGACTCCGAATCACTGAGGAACCGGTTTAGGGCAAACCCCGTCAAAAGTCATCATTTCCCCGTCAAATCCGACTGCTAGGAAATGATGGGGGTCCCATGTCGCTAAGGGCTATTTTCGCTATAACTTCCGATATACCTTGGATAGTCGTTGGACTAACTTGTCCTCATATTCAACACTTCGTAAGAGTTGCAGTGCTTGACAACGTGGATTCGTAAAAGGGTTTTTAATCTTGGAAATTTGGAAGTTCAAGTCCAATTTTAGAATACTTTCCAAAATTGGGTGGTCGGGGCGACATTACGTCCCTGTGCAGCGACATTTACTACACTTACCAAATTAACGCTCCTCGAAGAGTTAGCGAAAATTTGGCATAAAAAACGCTCCGAAGAGCAAAAATATATTTCCAAGAATTAAAAACCTCCTCCACGGCGTTTTTACGTGAAGCACGCTTTTCTTACGAAATATTTCCTAAGTCGGATTTCGTTACAACGTCGAAAAGTATATCGGGGTTATAGCGTTCTTTAACACTCCCCTCCTTTCCGTGAATCTTTTTGTGTAACGTTTGGTAAATTGGTTTTTGAAAATAAAATGGATCATTGGATGTAGTCTCCCATGTGTTGTATTCGGTTATCGTTCAGACCGGCCTATCTGAACAAAACATAGATGCAAATCTAAAAAATGGTGATAAACTTGAACATATATCGATGCATAGCATTCGATTGAATTATTGAACATTGTGTTTCAAAAATGGCATAAAAAAAGAAAAAAATCGAAAATCCTCAGATTCTCGATGACACAACACAAACACTTTCGACGCACTTATCTTTCTTAGTGTTCTTCCACTAATGCGGGCTTGCGTCTGCTCCTCCTCGTGTCTATGCCTCGTCGATCACCTTCGGTGTCGAACTGCCTTCTGGAACAGCTTAGGTGGTCCTCGGACTGCTTGCTCCAGCTATACATTGGTTCTGCTCGGTTTATATGAAACAATAAAACAAAATTTTAGTAAAATGTTTGTTTACATCCCGTCTGGGGATCTGCGACCGATAACATATCGTCGTCTTTGAGAAATAGGAACACTGAATTTTGTTGACTTATATTGGTTGAAATGGTTTCCGAGTAGTTAAAAATTCTCTTCTTGGGAGAAATCTGCGACCGATATCACATCGTCGTCTTTGAGAATAGGAACATTGAATTTTGTTGACTTATATTGATTGAAATAGTTTTTATTAAAATCTCTTCTTGGGAGAAATCTGCGACAGAATCTGCATCCGTCGGATCGTTGCATCTGCCCCTCCAGCAGACGTGGCGGCATCTCGCCCTTGAGTTGCTAGACTCGTCTGAATCGCGCTCTGCGTCAGAGTTGTCGTCTTTCCATGCCGTGCCAATGGAACATTTGTTTGGACCCTTTGGGTCGGACTCTGCTTACAGATGAATGTTTAATAACATTTGAGGACTTTGAAAAAATCATAAAAATACCAACTCTGCCGGACACGGTCAGAGTTGCTGCAGTGAATTTGGAAGATTTGTTTGGATACAATATCCTCAGATGAAAATAACTTGTAAAAATGCATAAAAAATACCAACTTTTGCCTGACACGACAAGAAGTTGGTATGGAAATTTTGATATAAAATAAACCTAGCACTAAGTTAAAACTTAGCCTAGGTTGAAAAATGTTATAAAAAGATGATTGAATCTCCAGAACTGGATTCTGAATCAGAAGTGGAAGCATCTCGTGGCGGTGCATGGATTTGTACAACCGTTTGCTCCGGCGGTAGAGGTTCTGTGGAATCGTCTGAGAACGGGGAATCATTTCCATCGAGTGATGTTCCGCCTGGACTAGCATTTTCTTCATCGGAAGATTCGATTTCCAAGTTGTGCTCCTCTGGCGGGGCTGGTCTCAAATCATCGACATGTACTCTTGTCGTTGCATTTCCCTTTTGCACGAGATACACTTCGTCTGAAAACTTCTTCAGAATTCTGGTTGGGCCTGACCAAGACGGCGTGAAGGTATGTACCTTCTTTTTTCTCTTACTCATGACTCTGTCTCCAACTTTGTAGACGATCGGAGTGACGGCCTCTTTCGGCGCATATTTCTGTTTATAATCTTGCTGGGCCTGACGGGCTTCCTTGATTCGCTCGTATCGTGGAAGCGTTTGTTGTTTGGCTCTTTCTTGCCTCCAGGCATACAAATCCCATTCGCCTCTTTCGGCTGGATCATATCCTAACACGACCATGCTAGGTGTTTGATTTGTAGCGGCGTTCCTACGATTTCTTAATATATATGTCATTTGATGCACGTAGCGATCCCAAGTGTCGTTTGGCTTTTTGAATAAAAGAGTCTTTAGAATTTTCTTGCATTCCTGCACCCGTCGTTCCACGGGGTTGGACTGTTGGTGATATGCTGGAATTAAGTATCGTTCGATACCATTCCTTTCGCAAAATGTGATGTACCATTCGGAATTGAAATGACCACCATTGTCTGATATTATGACTCGAGGGACTCCGAATCTTGCTACTATTTCTTCGTCGATATATTTGGCTATCGTTCTGCCGTCGACCTGAATGTATGCCTTTGCCTCTATCCACTTGCTAAATACGTCTTCAACGATAATCATATATCGATTCTCGGCGTCTTTGGTCCTCTGCAGTGGGCCAATTACGTCGATGCTCAGAGTTTCGAATGCATTCTGCGGTGCATGACTTCTAAGTGGAGCGTTAGGCTGAGCTTGCCGTGTTTTTACTGATTGGCATATCAGACAGTCGTTTATATATTTGCCGACGATCCTGGCCATATTATTGAAATAGTAGCGTTTCGCTATTTTCCTGAGAGTCTCGTCTCTTCCTGGATGACATGCTTCATCTCGGTCATGATAATGGTAAATCAATTCTTTTATTTTCCTCTTTGGAACTATTAATTTAAAATTTGTATCGCAATCTTTAAAAAGTACATCGTCTTGGACGTGAAAATTTTGCATAAAAATAAGATCCGCATCGGAACGTTGTTCCTGTTGAAATAGATCATTCCAACGGCGGATCTTGTCTTGAATATCTCTTGAACTCAATTGAGCCTGTACGATATCTTCGTATATTTCTGAGTGCGTTAAAACAGAAATACGTTCTGGACACTTATAATTTGGTAGGAACATTCTTTCCTCTTCATCGTCTGTCTCGACATACTGATTTTGTGGGTTACGACTTAGAAAATCTGCTAATAAATTTTCCTTTCCTGGACAGTGTTCAATTTTGAATGCATATTCTTGCAATAGTAATGACCATCGAGTAAATTTTGTCTTGTCGTCCTTATGTTTGTTTAACCAAAGTAACGCCCTGTTGTCCGTCTTCACCAAGAACGGTTTGTCTGCTAAGTACATCTTGTACTTTTTAATATAGTTCACCACCGCCAAGCATTCTAGCTCGTTTATGTGGTAACGTCTCTCCGCTGGAGATAACGTGTTGCTTGCATACGAGATTATGTATTTTTCGCCGTTGTCGCCTAATTGATATAACACGGCCGAAAGGCCTTGGAGGGATGCATCTGTTTGCAAAATGAATTGACGTGAAAAATCCGGCCGATGGAGTTCCAGCGGTCCGGATAATAATTCTTTTAATTTTCTAAATGCTTCATCGCACGTATGGTTCCAGTGAAAACGATTTTCCTTCGAAAGAAGTTTCGTTAGTGGCTTCGTGATCATCGCCACATTTGGTAGATATTCTCGTACCCAGTTGCAAAGCCCTAGGAAACTTTGTAGCTGCTTTTTCGTAGCTGGAACGGGATAATTTTGAATTTGTAAGACATGTTTTTCTAATGATTGGGAAGTATCGGTTCTAATTGTATGGCCTAAATATTGAATTTCATTCGTCGCTATTACACACTTTTCCGGTGACACTTTCAGATTGTGCAGACGTAGTCTTTCAAAGACTAATCTCAAGTGGGACATATGCTCCTTCACGTTTACACTGTAAACGATTATATCATCTAAATACACTTTACAGAAATGGTGCAGGTAACCCGTTAAAACGTCCTTTGCCATGAATTTCTGAAAGGTACAGGGAGCTGTCTTGAGTCCGAAAGGCATGACATTGAATCTGTAAGCTGCCCCATCAGGAGTGGTAAAAGTCGAAAAATCTTTTGATGCTTCATCCAGTGGTATTTGCCAATATCCACTTTTTAAATCCAACACAGAAAAAATCTTCGAATTGCCTAAATCTTTAATACTTTCGTGTATTTTTGGTAAGACGGAAGCCTCGTCTTCAGTCATTTCATTCAAATGGCGATAGTCGATGCAAAATCGTGGTTTCTTGTCCGAGCGTTTTATTATCACTGGTGGTGAACTATATTGGGCAGTGCTAGGTTCGATGACGCCAGCTTTTAACATCTCTTCGATTTGGTCGTACATAATTTTCTTAGTACTCGGAGACATCGGATATGGTCTGATATTAAATGGTTTCGTGTCTTTCACTGTAATTTTGTGTTTCACAGTCACTGTGGTTGCTTGAGTCGGTTCCGCAGTGAACAGATCGACAAATTCTTCGAACAGCGGCCGTAGAAATTTGTCATTTATAACAAGCTCTTCAGGAAGCTTTGCCTGCTGTCTCTCCCTCTGAGAAGCTTGATTCCAGAAGACGGTAATACGCTCTTCTGTGCCGGCATATAGGCATTTTCTGCCATAATCATACGCGACATTGTTCATATATAAGAATGGTGATCCTAATATTATCGTTTCGTTTAAATTTTCGATTACTTGAAAATCAATTTCAAAAGAGGTGCCTGAAATTATTACTTGTAATTTTGTCGTGCCAAGAGAGTCCACCATTCGATCTCCGCACGCCATAGCAAATGATCGACGTGTCGTGAGATTTTTAAAATTATCCAACATCCTCGGATGGATAACGTTTCGCGTCGAGCCTGAATCTATCAGTGCGTCGACCGCATGTTCATTTATTTGAACTTTTATACGAGGCAAAGGGAACGCTTCGCTCATATAATTTATTGACTCTCTTGTCTTGTGCAGAGGAGCGTCGTAGTGGTCATGAGTATCGGAAAAAATTACTGGACATTGCTGCCGCCTTGGTTCGGCCGTTGTGCCGGGGATCTTGCAGATGGACCCTGGCCTGGGTCTCTGGCCCCTCGAAAGTTTCCCGGTCTCCTGTTGAGATGAGGGTTATTCGGACACTGACTATGGAAGTGCCACTGCACTGTGTCTGTGCAGTATCGGCACGGGGTAGCCGGTCGGTCGGGTACTCGGAATTTCCCCGATCCGCCATTGAAATTGTTTTGCCTGCGGTCAGGATTCACTGATCCGCTTGATAAATTAGGCATAAAAATAGGACGACCAGGCGCTCTGCCTGGACCGTCCTGTCGAGATACGTCCTCTCGGAAATGCACCCTCGGTGCTGTCGGAGTTGGGCTTCCATTGCTCCTTATACTTGAATTTTGTGGACTGATGGGTCCCGGCTCTCGATAGTAAGACGCGCGGGACAGACGTTGATCAATAAGCTGGATTAGCGACGTCTGTTCGTCAGCTGAATCCCGCTCGACGTTAGTAGCCGCTGCTATTAACATTTCGGTGTTTGAAATTAGGTTGCTTCTCAAGCGTGACCTAATTTCTGGACGCAGTTGGTCCATGATGACCCGAGCTCTGATGGCTTCGGATTTAAAGGGATCAATACGATCGAAAAGACAGGTTTTCCTTGTGATAAACACTGCCGTGTCGTCTAAAGACGTTTGCTTGACGGCATATAGTTGAGCAATAGCTCGTGACTGTATGTCGGGAGAATTAAATCTCGTAAGGAATCTTTCCTTGAATAAGGCATACGAAGTAGTCAACGTCCTAAATTGTTCGGACCATCGTTGAGCTTCGCCCTTGAGTTGGCCGGTTACGTTATGGAGGCGATCATAGTCGTGGCTTATGCGAGCTCTGTCGAAAAATTCCTCCATAATTTTCAGAAATGCTTCTGGATCTTCATGATCAAGCCCATGGAACGTCACGTTCGGACATCTTTGTCTCTCATGGGGCGTACAGGTCGACACGTTCTGTATCGCCTGCACGAAGCCCTCTGCCATTTTCAGAAACATACTCTCCATCGAAGCAGTTTGTGGCTGTGAAGCTGATAAATTAACATTGTCTCCCTCCGGAAACAGTCGCTGTGGTTCTATCCCTCTAGAACCGTCGTCGACGAGCGGTGCGGTGACTCGCTCATAAAATTCTCTTGGGGTCGACCCCTCGGAGTCTTCCGCCATGAATGAGAAAGGATTTGTTGGGTTTGGGGACGGCATGGTCCCTGCTCGGGCGCCATGTGAACGATCCATGCTTTTGATGGAAGTCTGAAGGACGTGTTTTCTGCTCGAAAAACTTAGAAAAATTAAAAAAAAATAGGAAAAAGAAAAAATTAATTTTCTTTTTCCTCAACCTTTTCTAAATACTAAATAAAAATATTTCGTTCACAAAATTTTTAGGGTTCAAAGGGACTGTTTCAGACGGAGATTAATGAACAAATCATACTTACTGTCGTTTATGCTTAACTGCGGCTCTGATGGTATCAATTGGAAGACGTCGTAACACTATAAATCTAACACTGTCTGTTTAACACTCTCTTAAAATTAAATCTGAAAGGGAAATTTTGTTAGAAAACACAAGTAAAAGACAATATAAAGTTCAAAAAATGTATATTAAATCTTTAAAAAATTTATGTTTTTACACAACTTCTTCAGTGAAAATGTTAACAAACAATGGTCTGACCCGTGTACAACACATGGTGAGGAACGGGACGATTCATACGGTACCAACTACCATCCAATATGCAGTTTGAAAAGCTAACGATGCACAAAAAGATTCAAGGAACAGTTCATGTAACTGAAATTTTGGTGGGCTTATGCTTGCCTGTCTTTATAAACGTATTTATTAATTCACATAAATTTTGGTCGCTCCTCGGAGCTTAAAATTGCTTGAAGCGTATCTACTTCGTTTGTATTATGCAATAACAAATTTTACGTTCAGGCAAGGCAAATCCCATGCACGTGTGAGTACATGGTATAGATACTTTTTTGACTCCGAATCACTGAGGAACCGGTTTAGGGCAAACCCCGTCAAAAGTCATCATTTCCCCGTCAAATCCGACTGCTAGGAAATGATGGGGGTCCCATGTCGCTAAGGGCTATTTTCGCTATAACTTCCGATATACCTTGGATAGTCGTTGGACTAACTTGTCCTCATATTCAACACTTCGTAAGAGTTGCAGTGCTTGACAACGTGGATTCGTAAAAGGGTTTTTAATCTTGGAAATTTGGAAGTTCAAGTCCAATTTTAGAATACTTTCCAAAATTGGGTGGTCGGGGCGACATTACGTCCCTGTGCAGCGACATTTACTACACTTACCAAATTAACGCTCCTCGAAGAGTTAGCGAAAATTTGGCATAAAAAACGCTCCGAAGAGCAAAAATATATTTCCAAGAATTAAAAACCTCCTCCACGGCGTTTTTACGTGAAGCACGCTTTTCTTACGAAATATTTCCTAAGTCGGATTTCGTTACAACGTCGAAAAGTATATCGGGGTTATAGCGTTCTTTAACAGAATCTTTGTTGTTTCCTTTAGGAACTGCAATGAAATTTAAAATTATGTTTTTAGGAAGTGCAACAAAATTTCCGTTCGGGAACTGCTAGAAAAAAATTATTTTCGATACCCTTCTTAAAAAACACCAAAAAGTCATTTTGTATTTCTAAAGTATTTTTTTTACCAAGTATGTAGAGCACTATCGGAATTTACGCAAAGAATTTATTACAAAGAGTTTGTAGCTCTTCAGGACAGCTTGGAAGAATCTTCTTGTCATTTTGTCGAGGATGTAAAATGTTTCAAAATTTGGAACATGTACTTGCACCAACTATCATATTTAAGCAATCCACATGTGGTTAGCCAGTGAAGGAATCACCATTTGCCTGAACATAAAATATAATTTGTTGCGTTGCAAGCAATTTAAGTCCTACCTATGAGCGAATCAAAATTAATTATAGTTCATCCAAATGGTAGTTTGAAGTGGAAAGTTCTAATGTAAGTAGTTTATTTTATGTTTTTTGGTGTGGTGGTGCTCGACACGAATCTGGAGCCGCCCAACAAAATTTTTCCCCTCAAATGTTAGAAATCATAAAAAAACACTAAAAATAATGTTTTTTAGTGGTTATCCGGTTATAACTCACAAAACAAGCTATTTACATAAAAAGTAGCCCTGTAGTAAAATAAAGAAAAGAAAATTACCCACAAATATTTTTTTGTACGTCGTATGGCTTCAACGCAAACGAGTCTTGAAATATCGGGAAAATTACAAATGGAAAATAGCAAAAACCACCATTAATATATAGTTTTTTATTTCATGTAGGTAAACGTTATTCTATATGCTAATAAAGAAAATGAATTTCTGTACAATTTATATGTACTTAAGTACTAATGCGAGCCCTGTTAGATACGGGTTCCATAATTTCTTCAGGGTAGCATTCCAGTTCCTCTACGCCTGAAACAAATAATTCGTCAATTCATTCCAAATACTTGACAATTTATTGAATAGATATGAAAGCAGTACCTATTGAGCAGCTGCAAAATTGCCCTTCAACATTGAGATGAAACGGTTTTTTTTTTCATGTTGCCTAGGAATTTTTCATGTGGCACTGTCGGGATCACTGTTTCGTCGAACATAACATCTACTGATATCTGTTTGCGTAATATTCTTGCCCGTTCAGCATATTTAGTACCTTCTTATCGAAGACGACTACAGCACTGTCCTTATACTTGGACTTAATAAATGAAACATAACTTTCACAAATTAATGAAACTGATTGACCCCTGGTCCACACGACTCTGTGCAGCAAGTATCCTCAAACTATGACGTACATAAACCCTTAGAAATTTGCCTGTTCAGTTGGCGTGAATGGTTTGTGCACAGCAGACTTGGTTCCTTTTCTCATACCATAGTCGTCAAAAATAGTCAGCGGATGAGGGTACAGTTCGTGTTTTAAGAACTCTTCAAGTTCTTCATCAGATTTTTTAGCAATTGTGATTCTTTGAAAAATAGTCGTAGGATTGATGGGGATGGTTCCATCACTTATTTTGATTGCATTCTTCATCGTAACAAGTGGCAAGACTCTGTTTTTCTTGTAGAATTTAAAATTGCAATTTATTTATTTTTTTACTATTTTTCAAAAATTACTGATTTCCCAGATATTTCAACACTTCTTTGAGTGAAAACTATACGACGCCGACGTACAAAAAAATGTTAGAGACATAAATTGTAGGTAATTCTCTCTTCTTTATTTTACTGCGTAAATAGCTTTCTTTGCAAGATATAAACTGAAAACCACTCAAAAATATTATTTTTTTCAGCAGCCCAAAAAACATAAAATAAACAACTAGAAACAATCACATCAGAACTTTCCACTTCGAGTCCTTTTTGTGCACCATTTGACTGGAGTATTATAGAAAATATGAATATGCAGGTTAATAAAAGGCTCCAAAGTTGCAATTACTAAATTGTTAACTAAGTCTTTTTGTGTCAGTCGACTGCATTAAGTAACTATTAGGTAGTTGAAAGCAATGCTTTTCGTGGTTCTCTGTACTCACCATGTGTAGCATGAAACCAAAGAAATTTTTTACTATTTGGTTATATCAGTTATATATTTTTATATTTTAAAAGAGACAAAATATACAATTTATTACATTTCCGTCTGTCATTTGTGTCCCAATAGAAAATCGCATGAGACGATACAGCATTAAAAAGTGTTGTGAAAAGTTTCTAGTTAATATCATCTACAAAAATTTGCAGTCGATCCAAAGTCGACGGTAAATATATTTTTTGTAATTTCGGTTGAGTTGAACGAACCAACTTTGAAAGTGAAAATCTCTATTCTGTATCTTTAGAAAGGTGCGTAATGTCCTTGAGTTAGCCAATGGATGCTTCACATTAACAACTACGTCAAGATAATTCCATACATACATCAATTATAACACTACGACGTGTCCTAAATTCTCTATACAATTTGATTCTTCTAACTTGGACCTAACAGCTATGAAGGTTTATTGAAGGCTTGACAGATGTACTTCTACAGACATGATAAATGCCTTGATGAGGCAATCATAAAAATTATTCTGATTTTAATGTAAGTAAAACATTTTTAAAATTTTCATTAATACATTTATTTTTACGTACATCTGGCATATAAGAAGTCTAGTATGAAACAATAGTTTATGAACAGACCACCATAAGGCACTGATAAAAATTAAATAAATCTAAAAGGCACTCGATTTATTACTTGGGCAGTAAACGATTTTTATATATAGGGTAAGGATACTTTTAGAAACTTGTGTTAGCCGTTACGTCAGTATTTGATTATTTTAGTAGATTCAACTTATTAAGAGTTCTGTTTGGCTTTTGTATCATTTAATCGAGAAGGGATTTTCAATTTATTTCTTAGCAGAAAGTGACTAAATATCACAATAGAAATAAGGTGTATATTGAATTAAAAGTTTTCATAAATGTTAAAACTAATTGTGTCAATTCACCGTATAACTCTTCCAATACATCTCCAAGTGAATTTGGACGTTCATGATATTTTAATTTCAATATTATAATTATTATTTTCAAGAAGAGTATAGAGAATCTAGTACGTTGTAACAGGGATCAGTAAATTATTATTTATTTTTTATCCCACTTGCCTCATATTCTTTTCTACGCATCAATTACTTTATCGGAAATTAACATTGGCGTTCTTGATTAATAGCGGCATTATAATTAATCATTAATTCTTCATATTATTGTTGTGGTCATACCATATTGAACTAGCTCCGACAGAGATATGAATGACCCTTGAGTTAATGAGCACAAATTGTCGCAAAAAGTGAAGTGGGGATATGACTCAATGATTCACAGTATTTGCGGCTGAAATATATTGTGGTTTAAACACTGTCACTGTGCGGTGTGACAAAGCTATTAGCTGCAGCAAGCTCGCAATAATATAAGCTTACGGAAGATAAACAAAACTGGAGAAACATTCAGATGTCATTTTTGAACAATTATTATGATATTAAGGGGCGTCACGGTAGATTGAAAAATTATTTTAATAAATTTAATTCTAAATATTCGTTTTGGATGATGTACATTCTGTTAAAATTAAGTTACTCCAACATTCTTTGATGTCATCTAAAATTATTATTATCACTGAACCATCTACATTCTACATATACAGTGTATCCTCCGATTGATTTTGCTATAGGAGAAATAGACTGCTTCTAAAAAGTAAATTTTGGTGTACTTTTGTTTTTTAAAATCACGTTGGTCATGACAGTTAAGCAAAAATGAATATCTTGTTAGGTAAAGTACCTTTCCTGTAAAAGCTGTAGCAAAATGTCATTAAGGAAAATTATTCAGAATAAAAAGTTATAATCCTATGCAAAACTTCAAGAACATACGCCTACTTTGATGGTTTTGATTTGTTTGATAAAATTGCATTTTACAAGAAAAAAATGGTATGCCGGTTTACTAAAGTGTTGATCTACTAAGTGCCTAGAGTAAAAATATTTAGTAATTAATTTTTATTTTGAATCAAAATTACATTTTGGTTTAGAAAACCAACGAATACAAATGATAATTAGAAAAATTACTATAGGTATCTAGAAATAAATAATGAATATGTCGCTTCATTATTCAAAATTGTTGCCACCAGCTTCGAAACATACCTATAGTCTAGCTCTTAATCCTCTATAATTGTTTTGGATTTCTTGGAGAGATATACTATCACATCAACTGCTTCTTTAATTTTGGTTTTTAATAATTCTAATTTGTTGCCAAAATTAATGACATAAACTTTTTGTTTTAAAAATCCCCATAAGTGTAAATCCATTATCGTTAGATCTAGACTTCTAGGTAGCCAACAAATCGGCCTGTATCTTCCAATTCATTTTTCTGGAAAATGATGGTCTAACTATCCTTTTACAGTAATTGAAGAGTGTGCAGGAACGTCCTGCTGTAGGAACATTTTCATCCTTTACAATATGGGTATATTGTCGAGTTGATCCAAAAATAATGTATTCAGCATTTTCAGATAAGATTGTTGGTTTATATTCCCTTCAAAGCAATATTTACTAATTCACAGCCACATAAAAAAGTTTTTTCTCTGATCTGGGGATCTGGCCAAGCCAATCCGATGTCTATTTAACCCATAATTGGGGCTATTAAACGCATATAATCCTAAACCTCTGAATTCTAAAACCCTAAAAATTTAAACTTGGAGATTTATGGTTTTAAGATATAAAATTCGACAGTTCATGGTTCAGGATGTGAAAGTTTATGGTTGGTGTATTAGGGATTTAATGGTTTAAGACTAAATCTTCAGGGTTTATTGTTTTATTATATAAAGACTTTCAGATCTTTAAAAGATTATGCGTTGAAGAGTTTAAGGATTAAAGAATGTGGAGGTTTAAGTATTGAGGATTTAAGGCTTTTGGAGTTTAAGGGTTCAATACGGGTATAAAGGATTAAGAAGAATAATTCAGTAATTTGGTCTCTATTTTTATTCAACATGTCTGTAAAAGGTATCTTAATTTTATTTAATTTAAATTGTTCTTTCGAATTTGTGTATTACTCGTGTACTGCTCGTACCCTCTAAAGTGATTCGAACATTTTGAGTGGTACAAAGTGAAGTAAAATAGTGTAATAAAGCAGTAACTGTAGAGAATTTTATAAGGATTTATTGATGCGATTACCGGAAATGTGAATACATATAATTTCCAAATTAAAATTCCTGACAATAACTTGGCATTGAAATTAGACGAACATTACACGCAAGGATTAGTAAACATTTTATCATTCCATACTAAGTTTCATTAGGTACATTTAAACAAAATCTGGTTATTTCCTGACGAAAATTTCGTGATTTCATTGCGTAAAATTCAAACTAACCGAAAGAGCGGACGAGGCAGGACGAACGGGACAGTTGAAAAATCATCTTCGTTGGGCCACAGGATCCGCTAAACACAATCGGTCGAAGGATTTTAAGCTGAGGAATTTTTACCATTGCATCGTTGCATCTTTTGAAAAATACTTACCAGACTAGCAGACTACACTAATGTATCTATAGGAACACAAAGCATATCAATTGTTTCATCCACTAAATATCTTGGTGTTTATACCGATACATTTTTAAGATGGGATGTTCACGTACAAAATGTTATCAACACACTGGGAGGTATAATCCCTAAAATGTATCAATTACGTCAAATTCTTCCCTTGGATAAACTAGAGATACTGTATTATGGCTTGGTTGAGTCTAATATACTATACGACATAATTGGTTGGAGGGGTCTAAAAAACATACTTGCTACCTCTAGAAAAATTACAAAAGAGAATATTGAAAGTTATGTATAATAAATCTTTAAAAAGATACCCTTCCGAACAATTATACAAAGAACTAAATTTATTGGATATTAAACAATTATTTTCGAAAATTACATTCATATTATTTTTTCATAACCCACAATACGTAATGGTGGTAAGTCATTTATATAATAACACTAGAGTCAACGAAGCAACTAACCTATTTTTACCTCTGGCTCAAAAAACAATTGGACAATAGAATAGAATAGGATAGGATAGGATAGGATAGGATCGGATAGGATAGGATAGGATAGGATAGGATAGGATAGCATAGGATAGCATAGGATAGAATAGGATAGAATAGGATAGAATAGGATAGAATAGGATAGAATAGGATAGGATAGGATAGAATAGGATAGAATAGGATAGAATAAGATAGAATAGGATAGAATAGGATAGAATAGGATAGAATAGGATAGAATAGGATAGAATAGGATAGAATAGGATAGAATAGGATAGAATAGGATAGAATAGGATAGAATAGGATAGAATAGAATAGAATAGAAAATGTTTATTTTGTCAAAATGTACAAACCAAAACACAAAAGGTATTAAAGTGAAAACTACTGCTTAAGAGAAAATGTAAGTACTTACACAAATGTGAACTAGAATATAAAACAAAATATTAAATTTTAGTGTTAAAAAGAACAATACATATAAATTTAATTAATGCATTGATGTAGTCAAAACTTTCATGCCGTAAATATCGGATTGATCCTGAGCTCATTTTTTTAAATAAGACATAATGTTTTTTTGAACACTCTATATGACTTTTGAAAGAGTCCAACTGGAAGTGCATTGTACAAATGTGGTGCCAAATAAGAGAAACTGGGGCAAAAGCTAGTAGTGCGGTGGTGAGGTATGTCGAGTACATTTGGGACGTGTCTGAGAGCGCGCTCCTGGATTTGATTACGTCTTACTAGTTTGTTGCATAAGTAGATAGGTTGTTTAAATTTTATAATATTATATAGAAGACAGCAGAAATGAACAACTCTTCGTTCCTGCATTTTTAAAAGTTCAAACTGACGAATACATGGTGTAACATGAGCGAACCGAGGTATATTTGTAATAAATTTCATGCATAGATTTAGCAATTTTTGCAATTTGTTTTTATCTTCTACTGTTAGACAAGGCCCTAATATGGTGTCACAATAATTTAAATTTGACAGGACCAGTGATTCGACGAACATAATTTTTGTCTGACATCTAACTCCGATTAGTGCTTAAGCTTGTAATAACTATTTCTTAGGCTATTTTTCACATGTTCAGTGAACTTGAAATTGTTATCTATTGTCAGACCGAGATCTTTGGCACAGTTTACGGTTTCAAGGTCTGAACCATTTAGTTGTATTGCTAGCTGTAACTTTTGGGGAGTAATATGTGTGTACATTTATTCGCATTTAAAAATAATGAATTTTGTTTACACCAGCTGCTAATTTTTGATAGGTCAGTATTTATTTTCCCTTGCGCGTTCATAATAATATCAAGAGTTGAATAGCTGTAATATATCTGTATGTCATCTGCGTAGAGTTGCATACTACAATAACTGGGTATATTTTGCAAATCAGAGGTAAATATACTAAAAAGGAGGGGACCCGGAACTGAGCCCTGAGGTACTCCAGATAATAAGTCTTTCGGCTGTGAATATATCTTACCAGTAAGACTATTTAAACTAACGATTTGTCGTCGATTTTTCAGGTATGATTCCATCCATGCTAAGAGATTATTAGAAAGTCCGAAATATTTTAATTTACTAATCAGAACATCTAAGTTGATGGAGTCAAAAGCTTTAGACATATCTAGTAGTACTAGGGACGTATTTTTTGATTGATCTATGTTAATGCAGTGGTGGTACTGTGCCTTTTCCGGAAGCCAGATTGATTAGGTGGCAGTATACTATTTATCGTTGCATAATTCGCGAGTTGTTAATGTAGTGCAGCTTCTGCAATTTTCAGAGGTACTGATGACAGACTTATTGGCCTTAGATCATTTACATTATCCGGATCCCGCTTTTTTGGTATTGGTATGTTTTCCACGAAGGTGCAAGCCTGCCTACTTCGAATAAGGTATTTATTACATGCGTGAGGGGCTCTGAGGTAGACGGAAGACTTAACTGCAGCATTTTTCCAGAAATACCATCTGACCCCATAGTATAAGGTTTCTGTTTTTTTATCAGTTTTGAAATGACCTCGGACTGAACTGAATTGTATTCAAATCGTAGTGATTTAGAAAATGAAGAATTGTTGAAGGTTGCAGATAATTGTAGTCAATTTCGGGACATGGGATGGAGTCTACGAAATGATTAATTAGGTCAAGGTCATTGAATTTATCTGGTAAATTGATCATTGGTGACTTGCCTATAATTCTTCCTATTACTCCTCCTATAAGAGTGTTCCATAGTTTTTTCGAGTCTTATTTATATTCATATAATATTGTTTTAAAATATGCTCTCTTTTCATTTTTTATGGCGTTTGTATAGAAGTTACTGAGCTGATAGTAGTATTTACGATGCGATTGTAATTGACCTTCTTTATATCTATTCCATGCGTTAATTTTCATGGTTTTCATGTGTTTTAAATTTTGTGCGAACCAGGGCATGCTAGGTTTTTTATTACGTCTGTACGCTCGTGCTTATCAAATAAATCCACTAGGTTGTTATTAAAATATTCCACTTTTTTGTTTATAGAATCCATACAGTACATAACATTGCAGTCGATCTCATTCAAGTCATTTTGAAAGGATTCAGCATGAAAATTTTTGTATGAACAAAATGTAATTATGCTGTTTGAGCTTATAAAATTTATGTTTATTTTACAGGTAGCTATGTTGTGGTCAGATAAACAAACATCCAGAACATCACTTTCTAGAATGTCTAGATCATTGTTTACTATTATTACATCAATTAATGTTTCTGAATCGTCAGTAATTCTTGTGAAGTTTTGGATTATGTGCTTTGCCGAAAATTCATTATATTGGTCAGAGGTTGTATAATATTTTGCCGGATTTCTGCAAACATTTAAATGTTAAACATCTATTCGAAAAATACGTAAAAGACTGGATTTCTTCTTGCAATCGAAATATTTTTCATAATATTATTGATTCTTCATAAACTAAAGTCTTTCGTTGTGCAATTTTCTAATTTTAATTAATAATCAATCAGGTGGGTAGCGAATTATGTAATATATATTTGTAAATGTGTATGTTGTGTGTGTGTGTAGGTATGATATGTATGTGCATTTGTATGCATATGTGTATACAGTACATATATGTCTATATAATATTGCATTTAAGAAGTATCTACACATATGAAACTAGTATTATTATATCTTCACTTTTTTCACTGTTTTCAGTAGGATATAGTTTCACCTTAATGTTATTATATATGTATTTAAATCCATCTAATAACTGTTCCATTCCTTTGCTGCAACGCCGCACTTAGAGGGCTTTTCCCTAGAGAGGAATTGCAGTGCAGCATAGGAACGATACCCCTAGACACCCCTAGACAGGCCCAACTAAGGACCTAAATGGGCTCCCCCTTCTATTTTGTCGTCAATAAATATTATTATTATATTTATTTATTTTTTTTTTTTTTACAAAAAACCAGTCACCCTACTCTGTGGCTCCGACCCTCACAGAGGGGAGCTGGTAATACCAATAGCCACTCCCCACGCCCGTGGGGTGAGTGACTACCGGGTCCGCGAATCGTGTGCCCTGAGTAGACGTAATGAACCGAGGATGACAGCCTTCTGCATTCTGCCGGCTAAGATCTCTGCCGAATCTCGGCATGCAGGTATGATCTTTAGTTCTGAAAGCAGCGTCTGTCTCATTCCACCGAGGGCTCCTATAATCAGTACCACTATTTTAACAGAATGGCCTGGAAAAAGCCTGCGGAGTTCGAAGAGCAAATCTCGATATTTTGTCCGTTTTTCCTCCTCTTTCAAGACAATGTTGCTCTCAGCGGGAGCTGAGAATTCCACGACATACATTGTCTTGAGTTGGTGGCCGAGGAGTACTATGTCAGGCTTGTTGGCTTGTATTTGCCTGACGGTGGGAAACGAGTAGTTCCAATAAATTAGGCACTTCTCATTCCCCACAACGGACTCAATATCCCCCGGAACGTAAGGCAGCACTGGTATTTCGTGTATCCCATACGAGTGCCTTAGATGATAGAAAAGCACTCGTAATGCTGCGTTGTGTCTATGAATATAGGCCGAGACTGCGTATGTCGGGCAAGCCGACAGTAAGTGCATTACAGTCTCCGGCGCCCTGCGGCAGGCCCTGCAGCTGACATCAGGGACCTCCATACCCATGACACGACGTCGATAGACGAGAGTGTTAAATACACCATCCTGGCAAGCCATTATGAATCCCTCGGTCTCAGACTTCAGCCCAGCTGACCTTAAGAAGGCGAAGGTCAGCCTTTCGGATAAGCCGAGGTCTTCTATATTTTTATAGAAGATCCCGTGCAATGGCTTATCCTTATGGAGCTGCAGAAGGATGTTGTGTTCTGCAGCTCTAATGTGGGCTTTTAGTCGAACGGGTTCCAACTCGGTGACAGAGTCGGGGTTTACCCGCTCGACGTCGAAGATGAGACCAAGTTCATCGGCTGCTCTCCATGCTGCCTTAAAGAGAAAAGCTCCTACCTCTGCATTTTCATGGTCTCGGACCATGCAGAGGAGGGGATCCGAACTCCTGATGACCTTACATGCTCCCTCCAGAACCATCCTGCTATGGAGACTCTCCAAGCTCAAGAGTCCACGGCCTCCCCGATGTCGTGGGAGATATAACGGACGATTTAGGATGCAAGCTCCTATTGAGATGCATCTTCTTGCGGGTTACTACATCGAGTTGACGCAGCTCTTCTCTAGTCCACTTCACTACTCCGAAAGAGTAGAGAAGGATCGGAACGGCAAGCATATTTGTAGCAGACACCTTGTTCTTCCCCGACAGTTCTGAAGATCAGATCTGTCGGAGTAGGTGCTGATACTTGCCGCGGAGAGCGTTTTTCACTACACTCACTTCTTGGGTGGAGCGTTGCTCGACACCCAAGTAAGTGTACGACTCTCCGGCATCTAGATGGTGTAAGATGCTTCCGTCCACGAGCTGCGCGTCCTCTCCATAGTCACCGCATCGTCCTCTCTTGAGATGGATCAGTGCGCATTTGTCCAACCCGAACTGCATACCGACAGCCTGCGTATACTCCTGTACCACCCTAAGGGACTGTTGGAGATCCCTCTCTCCAGAGGCATAAAGTTTAAGGTCATCCATATAAAATAGATGGGTGACCTTATGCCTCCTGTCGCCGGGGGTACCGCAGTTGTAGCCACGGGTTTTCCGGAGCGAGACGGATAATGGCAGTAGTGAGATGCAAAACAGAAGGGGGCTGAGGGAATCTCCCTGAAATACTCCTCTTCTGAATGTTACCGACTCTGTTTGGACTCTATCGTTACCCGATGTTATGGTAAAGCGAGTCCTCCAGAGCGGCATCAGTTCTTCAATACATCTCACTACGGGACCGGGTACCACAAGACATCGGAGCAAGTGAACAATGAGCTCATGCGATGTCATGTCGAATGCCTTGCGGTAGTCGATCCAGGCCATAGAGAGGTTCCGCTTATACTGCATGGAGTCCTGCGTGACACATCTGTCAATCAACAGGTTCTCCTTGCAGCCAGCGACACCTCTCTTCGACCCTCGTTGCTCATATATCCGTTCGTAAACCGGTTCAACTGCGTGGAGCACCCGCATGTACAAAATGCGTGTAAACACCTTGTAACATGCGTTTAGACAGGTTATCATTATTATTATTATTATTATTATTATTATTGCAAGTAAATTCTTATCCGTTCTCCGAAGTTACTGATATCTACTCTGGCGAAACCAAAGCTAATTCCTTGAATAACCTCAAAACATTCAAGTGAAAAATCGTTGTAAAGTCGTTCGTATAAAATAACTAAAAACTAAATGAATCTTTCCTACATTATTATTTATTAAAGATCACCTTTCTCCAGGTATCAACAGAATACTCATTCCCATCCGGTTCCGCTCTCTTCGCTTTGGGTCATTTGGAGTAATTACCACTTTTCCAACTAACGAGGTAAAAGTCCATTCCAGCACTTAACTTTTTTTAAATTGTCTTCAAATATTGCATCCTTTGTTTAACACACTTCCTGACGTAATCAATTGATGAAATTTGGTACAGTTACTAAGATCGGATGACAATACAGTATTCCATCGCTATTTTTGCAAATATCCGCACGTAGTGGACGCAGGGTGAAAATTGTCTTCAAATATTGCATCCTTCTTTGTCTAAAACACTTCCCGACATAATCAATTGATGAAATTTTGCACAGTTACTAAGATCGGATGACAATACAGTATTCCACCGTTAGGTTTGCAAATACCCGCACGTAGGGGGCGCGGGGCTGAATTTGAAAAATCTGTCAAACGAAGGAGCGAGAAAGGGAAGGAGCGAGAAATCAAAACGAATCGTTAAGAGACGAATTTTTAATGAGCAATCTCTGGGGGGTAAACCTCCTCAAAAAGTATGACTAAAAAGTAGAAAATAAAAAATAATAAAAATTTTTTAAAAACTTGCTTTTCTGTAATAAGTCGTACTTAAAAGTAAAAAATACTAACGCATGAATGCAAAAAAGCAAGGCGTGCGCACTTTATATACAAGTATATGTATCATCTTAATGTACGTATGACTTAAGGCAACATTGATTCCGCCCCTTTCATACAATCATGCGTACAATCATACAAAATGCGTGCTTCTCTTGCATTCGTACGTTAGTATTTTTTTATTTTTTACTTTTTAGTACGACTTTTTACAGAAAAGCAAGTTTTTAAAAAAAATTTAATATTTATTTTCTTTAAATATGTATCGTGCAGGCTATAAAACATAACAAAATGAAAATTTAAAAATATGTATGTTCTTGTATTTTGTGGCTTCGTATTATTAGTTTATCGATACCCTTCTGTTGCAATTAATTCTTGTAATTATGTTTCAATTTATATTTTCAAGAAATATGACAAGAAAAGAATGAGATGTGGAAAATATCCCTTCACCTGAACTTATCTCTTGATATTAAATTTTGGTGCGACATGATTTTACTTCCACCTGTTATAGACATATAATGCTTATAATTTAATAACCTATGAATAACATGTCCCCCCTTTAAAAGGTTGTATTCTCTTTAGGCAACAGTGTAAGTCAAGAATTGTATTAAAATATTTTACTTATTTTTTAATTACGAATCATCCGTCGATGGCAGTCAAGTTTAGATACATCCGGTATAACTAATTTTAAATACAATTTTGACACACTCTATTTCTTCATAAAAGCAAACCCCGGTTTAACAAGATTAAATTTCACGGGACCCTATTTTATCATTCTGTACAATAAATATAAAGAAAAGAATATGAAATTTTTATATCGATATGTAATTCAATTTCAGGTCCTTTTGGGAGGCGGACGTCGTCACTGGCTTCCAAAAGTTGCCCACGACCCAGAACAAACGAAAGAGGAAGGTCGGCGCCTGGATGGACGTAATCTTATCGATGACTGGGCGAGAGATAAGAAGAAGCGAAGTCTCAAAGCCGAGTATGTCTGGAACAAAGGACAACTTGATAAAATTAACCCCAATCAAATAGACTACTTGCTTGGTGAGCTTCATTTCTACTTATATTCTTTGTTATATTTCGTAATGAATAGCGCAGAATAAAAAACGTAATATCTTGGAGAACACTCAAATTTAAGATTGCTTATATCAAATTACTTTTATATCATGATATTTGAGAAATAAAGGATATAGGTGTGTTTTCCTGCTTGTATTTGGATTGAATTTGTGAAGATAGATGAAACCAAACATATTTGTTATGTTAAAAAAATAAATAAAAATTTCTATCTATGTTTTATTATAATAAGAAATAAATAATTTTAAATAATCTCTATGGATGATTATAAAATAACAGAAAACGGTTATGATTTTACAAAATATAGTTAACTTAAACATATTTAAAATATAGTATGCAAGGACGAGACTACGAGAAAATGGATCCCAATCGAATTGGATGAAAATTTGGTATAATGTAGTTTATGATGTCCTGATCAAAAGTCTTAAAGAAGCGAGATAGAAAAATGGACAGTTTTCGAGTTACAAGGGGGTCAAACATGAGGAAAACTGGTTCAGCGGGTTATTGATTTCACGGAGCATGTGGCAATGCTATTGCCATATATAGTTAAATATCACAAATATTATAGTTATATAGTAAGAAATCCTAGTGATGTGCGTGGTTTGAATAACTTATGTACAAGGTACGCCATTTAACTTGAAGCAGCCATACATCTCGAAAACGGTGCATTCTATAACAAAATGTTTTAAATAACAGTTGTTTGAAACCAAGTGGGAAGCAAGATGGTGATGTTATTTCTTCTACTTTGGCTAGGTTCACGAAGGTTTCTTATTATATAACTATAATTTTCATTTCATAACGGCAACGGCAACGTTGTGTGAGTGACTACATACGATCGCTCCAAAGCATAAGTTTTAATTATATTTGAAAAAGTGGAAGTTAATTCATAATGGAAGGACAGTATATTTTCCTGAGTCAAATTGACTGACCTACCCAAAAAATCGGTAAATACAGTTTTATCCAACTCGATAATAACAATATTTACTTTGTCTTAAGTGGCAAGGAATAAATCAGAGATACGAGATAACGCAGATATATTCGCTATGCGCCATTGGAACCCGTGCAGCGTTGCCGGCTTGTTACAGTTTCCCAACAATACTGACTTCGGGCATTAGCTGCCAAGTCTGCCCACTTTTCCAGTATGTCGAAGTGTGCTAAATGTAAATATGGTAAAAGTGAGGGCCTCGTTGGACGTGAAAGAGTTTGCGACAAGTTGTTCCACCATTCCTGCATTGGGCTAAATAGCTCTGAATTTAATATGTTAAGTAAAAACAAAAATATGTTCTATTTATCTGATTCCTGTAATAAAAAATTCGACATTCGTGAAATTTCTACAGTTCAGCATTATGTTAATAGCTTCTGTCAACGAAAATGTCTCCAAGATAAGTGAACTTGTAGAAGTGAACCTAAAAATCAAATTCGATGAAATTATGTTCAACTTTGATAACCTAAAACGTGGAATTGTTCAACTAATTAAGTCGGAGCTTGAGACAAGCATAAAAGCAAATATTAGCGACCACATAAGTCCCAAAATCGATAAAGAATGACATGATAAAAAGTATCCATCCTGTTCAATCTGATTTAAACATCTCAAAGATCAAAAATATACGTGACGGTGGTCTAGTTCTTAGTTGTACAAACTCCGCAGAATGTGATAATTCAAAGAACTCGCCAACACAAAGCTAAACAAAATTACACCATCAAAGAAGTTCCAACACTTAATCCGCGGTTCAAAATCGTAGGAATATCAGAAAAACTCGGCGAAGAAGATCTCATTAAATATCTAAAATCACAGAATAAAAATGTCACATCCGAAAATAGTACTTTAAAATTTATATCAGTAACAGTAAATTGTATCAAGCTGTGATTCAATTTGACATAGCTACCTATAATAAAGTCATGGAGTACGGAAAGTTATTTATAGGGTATGACTATTGTAGTATTTTTGACGCAGTTTTAAATGCTGTAGGTATCACCACATTTCTAATCAATGCACAGTTAAAAAATTTATCTGCCCTCTCTGTGCCCAAAATCATATATTCGAAGATTGCCCTAGAACTGGTATATTGCACTGCATTAACTGTCATAACTATAATAAACATCACAACAACCCTGTTAACGTCAATCATGCCGCATGGGATAAAAATTGCCATGTTGTAACACCCCTTGGCTTAAAACCAGGAAGTGTTTCAATTATGCGAACGGCAGCTCTGGGTTATGGGAAAGCGAGGTCGTGGTTCGATATTTACTCGTTTGTTAACTTGCAAAAAAAAATATATAAAATAGTGAATATATATATAAACAAAAAAATAGATGTTCAGGGCGCCACCTTAACTTACTATATGAACCATGAGTATTGTGAAAGCTAAGGAAAACAATACTGAGTACCTAGGTTATGTAATAAGCTCACCAATAATATATATCCAGCTAAATGAGTAGAAGAAAGGAAACACACATGTTAATAATAAGTTGACTTTAATATTTGACAATGGGACAGTTGAATAATTTATTTAGCAATAGCAAAAAAATTTAGTTAAGTTGAAATTTGAATGATTGATAAAAAAAATATTAAATTATGACAAGGTTTAACAAGTATTATTTAAGAAAATTTAGTATGAATATTTGAAAAATGTTAAAATTTAATTAAAATGGTACCATTTCTTACAAGTAAAAAAAATATATGAAAAGTAGAAATTTAAATCAAACAAAATGTTATAAATAATACCACAAAACAGAAGGCCCTGGTGTAACTTTGTTCCAGAATCAGGTATGACTGCAGGGACCCCTCTACAACACGCTGCCTCCACTCTCAAATTGTCTCCACTGCCTACGTGGTCCAAAAAAAAATCGACGACTCGGATTCTTTCGCTTATTGACCTCTTGCTTCTTAAAATAATACCATCTGTGTGTGGCCGCTACATCAGAAAGATGATATACCAATAATGATATCACACCAAAGAAAATTGCCTCATATGAGGGATACTGGCAACCCTAAGATATAAAAAAAATACACCTTACAAAATGAAATTCAAACGAATTCGCAAGACTTACCCCAAGTGACCTGTGGGGGCTCAGTATCGATTATAAGCCTAAGCTTATGGCGTGAATAAAAATTATGGCTTGACCAAATTTACTAGTTAGGCTACTGCCCCAAGCCTAAGCACTACCGGCTCCTTCAATGGATCACGCTTAAAAGGGCTGCTAAGATGGCTTAGCTTTCTAACGCGGTCTTGCGAATTTAAAAAAACTAACGATCCCTACACGCAGGTCTTAATTACCAACTCAAATCACAGAATTGTGCTCTTGGCAAAATCGAACTATAAGAAGAAGAAGATGAATTTAAAATATCCAAAATTTAACCTTAAAATAGAGAGTGTGCTACTATGTGCTTCTGAAGAAATAAATAAAACAAGTCCATAAGAAACATGCTGTTAAACCAGCCAGGAAGAGAAGACGTCGTGTGTTTACTATATTTTGGTGTTAACTCAAAATGAGGTGTCAAGTGCTTTTCAACCTGAACAAGTTATAATTGCAGTGTTAATTGTCTGAAACGGTGCCGCATTATTTTCATTATTATTTACTTATATATTTAACTGCATGTGGAGCATGTTTTTGCAGGAAAGAAAGAATAAAAAAAATATTTATATTTGTCTAATAAATTCCTTTTCAGGAGATTTTTCACTGCAACCAGTAATACATTTATCCACATACTGGGTGGCCTAACTCACTATGCACCAGTTTACTTTTTAAATTAATTACTATGAAAAATGTAGCATATGCAATGCTACACTGCCCCTCTCCACCATTAAAAATATATCCTTTGAAGAAGGGTATATTTTTACAAAATCATGAGTGTTTACTTATCAGTTTTTATAAATTTTTTTTTTTTTTTTTTTACTTAAATCCTACAGTTCCCAAAATTTGCTTAAGTACTAAGTTAGTAATAATTCTACCCGAATATAGCTAATTTTAACGCATCCATTTCTCAGGAGTTGTCAAATCTGCCTATCAACTAGTCTTATTTACAAGATCCTAAATACTAAACTAAAATCTACTAGTACGTGCAGAAAAGTAAATGCAATCTTTTGCATTTCTATCAGTAGAATATATACAATAGGGAATATGTACAATAGGGGGTAATTCTTATCGAATTCACGGAGGGACAATTGATCAATTGATAAAGGGGAATAAGCGAAGGCTTATTTTTTTGGGACAAGAATAATTGGCGTCAATATCGGGAAATATAGCATATGATTAAGCCATCTCAAGAAAGAAACAAAATAAAACAGTGAAGTGTTTTAATTTCTTACTAGGAAATGAAATAAACCCGAGCTATGTAAGAAGTTTCACAACGGTACTAAAAAAATGTAAGATTACATTGATAGCTTTTGTTGTATAAAAAGATTTCTAAACTTCTTACGTTACAACATAGATAAATGTAGACATAAATTCAATATCGGAAGTTGTGACAAAAAAATGACTTTGTGCCATAAATCTACATAAATTTCAAATTTAACAACTCCAAGAAAAATGTGACTATCTCACGAACAAAAAAATTACTTATTGGCCTAGTGAATGTGAATTAAATAGCAAAGGTTACTGTTGGTATACCAGAGGTGTTGAAAATTAATTTTAGTTGAAGTATCTAGGTGACAGAAAATTTTACTCTGACAAATCAGAATTCGATCCTAGATAAGGCTTTAACTGACTTATGTGCCAGGTGCCAGCATCTGTACCGTCCATATTATTTAACTCATACACTATGCGTGATTTAACTGTACGCACCTTGCATAACACATACCTAGGTGCCAACTTAGCCGAAAACTGTTTTTCAGCATCCGAAAGAACATGATTGCGTCTCCAAACTTTATCGCCTACTCTAAACTGAAAGTCTCTCCTACGTAAATTGTATTGTCTAGAATTTCTCTGATACATAACATTTAATTTCTCTTGCACTTTTCTATATAATTCAGGAAAATTTTTAAGATTTTCTGCGTATTGGTCTGCATATCCAGGTTCTAAGTCAAAATTAATATCGCGGATTTTTTCGCTATAAAAATCACCAGATATAGGTATATTTCTTCCAAAAGTTAGAAAAGCGGGACTATACCCTACTGTGTGATGTGTTGAAACTCTCATGGCATGAGCAATTTTGTGAATTTCTTTGTCCCAGTCTTTGTGTCTATTTACAAAACAACGAATTGATGTTAATAAGGTTCTAATATTTCGCTCAGCTGCATTAGTCTGGGGATGATACCGTGCGTTATATAAAACTTGTACCTGGTACTTTTTAGTGAATTTTTCAAATTCTTTCCCAGTCATTTGTGAACCATTATCACATACTATAAATTGACTTACTCCGTAAACTAAAAATACATCATTTTCTATAAACGAAATTAAATTTTTGGCATTAGCAGCACGTACTGGTTTTACCAAAACATTTTTAGTAAAGTAATCGGTAACTATAATTGCATGAGTGTTACCTCGTGGTGAACGTGGATATGGACCTAGGAAATCAATAAAAGTACATTGAAACGGCATAGAAATTTTTCTTTCTCTACCCATAAGACCCATTGGTGTCGAGTTAGGCATTTTTTGACTATGACAAATATTACAATTTCTTATATACTTAAATACATCTTGTCTTAACTTGGGCCAGTAATAATTCTCGGTTATTTTTTTTAAAGTTTTGTAAAATCCGAAATGCCCTGACGTAGGAATATCGTGGCATTGGTTAAGAATTCGCTCTCGTTGTGATAGAGGGACAACTAATTTCCAATCTGAAGTGTTCGTTATTAAAGGAATATTTTTTGGTAAATATTTGTAAATATAACCGTCTTTTACTAACCAGTGTGGGTAGCGTTCTGGATGTTTATCGATTTTATCCCTCATTTCTAAATACCAGGGCTCTAGGTTATCAAGCAAGATTCCTAATAAATCTATTTCAACCGGAAGGGGTGACCTGGACAATGCATCTGGTACCACATTTAGTTTACCTTTACGGTGAACTATCTCAAAATCAAATTGTTGCAACTGTGTTGCCCATCTAGCTAAAACTCCTGTCGGTTCACGTAATTTGTGAAACCATAAAAGACTATAGTGATCAGTTACAACCGTAAAGCGAGTACCCTCTATAAATGGTCTAAATTTTGTGATACCAAATAATACAGCAGCTAATTCACGCTGGTAAGTTGACCAGTTTCGCTCAGCCCTAGAAAGACTACGACTAGCGAAAGCGATAACTTTTTCAACCCCATCCTGGACTTGTGTCAGTACTGACCCAAGACCAGTTAGACTAGCGTCGCACTGAATGGTGAATTTTAAAGAAAAATCTGGTGAAGATAATATCGGCGCCGAAACTAATGCTTGCTTGATATCCTGGAACGCCTTTTCAGCAAAATCGTTCCACTGTATAGGAAGTTTCTTTCCTTTTGCACCTCTTAACAATTCATTTAAAGGAGATACTACGGTGGAAAAATGAGGAACAAACCTCCTATACCAGGAAGCTAAACCAAGAAAACGTTTAACTTCTGTACTGTTCTTAGGTCTAGGATAATTTACCATTGCTTCAACTTTATCTGGATTAGTTCTTAAACCATTTTTATCCACAACGAAGCCAAGATAGTTCAATGAATCCCGAAAAAATTGACATTTGTCATAGTTAATAGTGAGATTAGCAGATTTTAAGCGATTAAAAACGTCATCTAAAAGTTTAATATGTTCGTCAAACGAACCACTTATTAAAATTACATCGTCTAGATAAACAAAACCAAATGGCTCTAATTCTGGGCCTAGGATAGAATCCATCAGTCTTTGTTGTGCTTGAGCACTGTTTGTCAAGCCAAAAGGAACTACACAAAAATGAAATAAACCCCTACCGGGTACACTAAAGGCTGTTTTTTCTTTACTTTCCTCTGACAGAGGTATCTGCCAGAAGGCACTTTTTAAATCAATGCTCGAGATAAATTTTGCACCTTTTAACATATTTAGAATATAATCTACTCTAGGAAGTGGATAAGAATCAGATTTAGTGACTGAATTTAATTTACGTCCATCAAAACAAAATCTATAGGTGTTATCAGATTTTTTAACTAATAAAACAGGTGAGCACCAACTACTAAATGAGGGTTCTACTACACCTAAACGTAACATTTCGTCCAGTTGACTATTTAATTCTTTTAATAAATAAGGTGATAACTGATATTGCCTTTGCTTGATTGGTCTAGCATCACCGGTGTCTATGTTCTGAATAAATTTACTGGTTCTACCTAGTTTTCCAACTGGTGACAGCGTTTTAAATTTTTCCAAGGTTTTATTCACGAGAACTTGATCCTTAGGACATAATACAGATGTTGATTGAATGCCACTATCATTAGTATTTAATGTTTTATTTACTACACTAATATGGACCTGCATTGATTGGTTATCCATTTCCCAAGTATTTGTGTGAAAATTTAGAGAAAGGCCAAAGATTTTTAAAGATTCACTGCCTAATATAAAACCATGACAAATAGAAGGGACTATTAAAAATTCTACTAATTTACACTTAGTTTCTAAACAAATAGGTAATAAAACTGAACCGGAAACTGTCTGTTTTCGACCCTCAGCTGTTGTTACAAATTCTGATTTAATAGAACGAATTTTAATTTTATATTGATCTAAAATAAACAAACCTTCACTTCCTATGACAGACTGATTTGCACCTGTATCTATAAGTGCTGTTAATTGTTGATCATATAAGTTAACAGTAATATAAGGACGATTATCTAGTGGTTTTTCAACAAAGACTGGTGATACTTCTAAGGTACTGTTTACCTTACTAGTTTCTAAATAAAATTTTTTGACATAATCTAGCCAAGATTGCCATTCTGATTTTGAAGTAAATTTTCGACATTTATTTAAATTAGGTTGCATATAAGAAATATTTTTATTAAATCTATAAGACGTTCTTTGAGAGGTAGGTATTGAAAGAGAAAAATTTCTATTATATGTAGGAGACTTTAGTTTGGAATTCGTAATCGTTCTTGAATATATTACAGGTATGGTCTTTTTAAACTGTGACAAACGACGACCAACAACGTTTGCCTGCGATACTAGTTTTTTTGACACTTTGAACAATTTCTGGACGTTACATTTGGATTGCCACATTTAAAACAAAATATTTTAGGTTTGTCCCTGCACGTTTGAAATGTATGGTTAGGTTTCTGACAATTCCAGCACGTGATAGCAGAAACATTTCTGGTTTTACCCCTAAAATTGTAATTCCTCTTACTATTCGTGGAGGTACTAGCGGATGAGGTACTAGCAAATGAGCTACTAGACTCTCTAATATATGCCAAATCAGTTTGAAACACATTAGAACTTTTAGGTGGAGGTACATAATTATGTCTTATGCGATCTACTTCATCTAGCTTACGACAAATAGTACACAAATCATCAGTATCTTTTATATCTACCAAAGCAATTCTAGATGTATAACGAGGTAAAATTCTCTCCTTAATTATTTTAAGCTTAGTTGTTTCTGCTGGAGGACGAGATAATCTACTAAAGTATGATTCCATAGTAGCAACATAAATGTGAGTAGGTTCTTTTTCACCTTGAGTTCTTTGCTTAATTTCATCCCAGAGATCATCGTCATAGCTCTCTGACAAGAAATCACGCATTAATAGTTTGACTAAACCGTCCCAATCAGTAGCTAATTTTTTGCTTATAATATTTTTTACCCACAATTTGCCAGGACCCTCAAATAATTCGGTCACTGTATAAAATAACTCTTTTTTATCAACATTACGAGATACTGATAATTCATTTACTTGTTCTAAAAATGTATGGACACTCATATTTTTTGTATCAAACTTTAAGTTCCATTTGTATACAGGTACTGACTTTCTATAATTTTCAACAGGTGAAATAGACCTTCTCGCAACAGGATTGTTAATGCTAGTACTAGGACCAGGAGAACTAACTAGTTGTGAATTTTCAGATACAGTTACTTTTTCTCGTAAATCTGCATCAAATTCTATGCAAGTTGCATGAGCATCGTCTTTAAAATCTATTGCCTCACCATCCATATTTTCTAAAATAGGCATTCTTAACACACGATTATGAATATGACAAAGACGAGTCTCAATTCGCTTATTCATAGAATCCGAAGCAGGACCGTCGAAATCAACTATTAAACTTTTAATAGACTCTAATGTATTTTCTATAATTTCCTTTTCGGAATCATAGTCAAAATTTGGATCTACATAATCTACTTTACGAGTGCGGTCAGTATCTAATAACCGGTGCAAAATCTTGCGTTTTGCTGCTGCATCTTTTCTACCAGCATTAACACCTCTTATGCGTAATTCATAATTTAACTCATCACTAAGAAGATAAATTGGTTTCATATTATGTGGTTCCATGTTTATGTATGTAACGTATGAAATGAAAGGTATAAAAAAATTTACAAAAATTGTTCAGATTAAAAAAGCATCAACACACAACAAATATCGACAAACCATATAAAAATGTAAAATCGGAAATAACTCACAAATAGGTAGAAAACAACAAAAAAACGTGAATACCAACAATGTAAAAAAGGAGCAGATAAAAATATAAAAAATGTAACTGGTCAATAAATAAGTTCAGAATGATAGGTCAATAAGAAATTTAGAATGTTGATTAACTATGGTATTTCTTTCTCACACTCAACAGCTTAATAGATTATTGGTGGCTAGGATATTTATAAAATGCAAAGTTAAACAAATCGGGCCCGCTACGTTGGATGCGCCACTTTCTTGTAACACCCCTTGGCTTAAAACCAGGAAGTGTTTCAATTATGCGAACGGCAGCTCTGGGTTATGGGAAAGCGAGGTCGTGGTTCGATATTTACTCGTTTGTTAACTTGCAAAAAAAAAATATATAAAATAGTGAATATATATATAAACAAAAAAATAGATGTTCAGGGCGCCACCTTAACTTACTATATGAACCATGAGTATTGTGAAAGCTAAGGAAAACAATACTGAGTACCTAGGTTATGTAATAAGCTCACCAATAATATATATCCAGCTAAATGAGTAGAAGAAAGGAAACACACATGTTAATAATAAGTTGACTTTAATATTTGACAATGGGACAGTTGAATAATTTATTTAGCAATAGCAAAAAAATTTAGTTAAGTTGAAATTTGAATGATTGATAAAAAAAATATTAAATTATGACAAGGTTTAACAAGTATTATTTAAGAAAATTTAGTATGAATATTTGAAAAATGTTAAAATTTAATTAAAATGGTACCATTTCTTACAAGTAAAAAAAATATATGAAAAGTAGAAATTTAAATCAAACAAAATGTTATAAATAATACCACAAAACAGAAGGCCCTGGTGTAACTTTGTTCCAGAATCAGGTATGACTGCAGGGACCCCTCTACAACACGCTGCCTCCACTCTCAAATTGTCTCCACTGCCTATGTGGTCCAAAAAAAAAATCGACGACTCGGATTCTTTCGCTTATTGACCTCTTGCTTCTTAAAATAATACCATCTGTGTGTGGCCGCTACATCGGAAAGATGATATACCAATAATGATATCACACCAAAGAAAATTGCCTCATATGAGGGATACTGGCAACCCTAAGATATAAAAAAAATACACCTTACAAAATGAAATTCAAACGAATTCGCAAGACTTACCCCAAGTGACCTGTGGGGGCTCAGTATCGATTATAAGCCTAAGCTTATGGCGTGAATAAAAATTATGGCTTGACCAAATTTACTAGTTAGGCTACTGCCCCAAGCCTAAGCACTACCGGCTCCTTCAATGGATCACGCTTAAAAGGGCTGCTAAGATGGCTTAGCTTTCTAACGCGGTCTTGCGAATTTAAAAAAACCAACGATCCCTACACGCAGGTCTTAATTACCAACTCAAATCACAGAATTGTGCTCTTGGCAAAATCGAACTATAAGAAGAAGAAGATGAATTTAAAATATCCAAAATTTAACCTTAAAATAGAGAGTGTGCTACTATGTGCTTCTGAAGAAATAAATAAAACAAGTCCATAAGAAACATGCTGTTAAACCAGCCAGGAAGAGAAGACGTCGTGTGTTTACTATATTTTGGTGTTAACTCAAAATGAGGTGTCAAGTGCTTTTCAACCTGAACAAGTTATAATTGCAGTGTTAATTGTCTGAAACGGTGCCGCATTATTTTCATTATTATTTACTTATATATTTAACTGCATGTGGAGCATGTTTTTGCAGGAAAGAAAGAATAAAAAAAATATTTATATTTGTCTAATAAATTCCTTTTCAGGAGATTTTTCACTGCAACCAGTAATACATTTATCCACATACTGGGTGGCCTAACTCACTATGCACCAGTTTACTTTTTAAATTAATTACTATGAAAAATGTAGCATATGCAATGCTACAATGTCTATAATCTCGCTCTACAAAAATTTCGAAACAACATAATTTCCCCGCAATAGCAATTCGCATCTACTGCTTTCTAGATGTATCTTCTTGCACACTTAAGCCTACCTCTTCTACCATAACTTTTTACTATCAACATGTACGCGGGCTCCGTACAAAGACGAATGACTTAATCGTTATCTCTGCAGCTGCTGGAGTATGACATTGTTGCGTTTACTGAGACCTGGCTTAATGATGACATTTATAATGCCGACATTTTTAATACTCACCTATATCATGTTTATCAGAGCAATCGAAATTTCAATGCAACCAACACTAAAAGAGGAGGCGGTGTATTAATTGCATTAATTAAGAAGCTGAATGCTTGCATTTTTGACTTTAAATCTTGCTGTGATATATTTAATGACCTCTCTTCTATCGATATCGTGTCTGTAAAGTTAAAACCCTGCAAGGATAATAATTACTTATATATCTTTGTTGTATAAGTACCACCTCGGACCATTAGTGATAATTATGAGAAATTATTCGATGCTTTCGAATCCTATACACCATTTATGGGTCGAACATTTAACATTCCGGTATTTATTACAGGTTCACCCTCTAGTCGTAATTTCAATCTAGTACCTAACTTTTCAACTTTTTTAATTTTAATCAATATAACAATGTATTAAATTATAGTAATAAGCTCCTTGATCTGGTTATTTCCAACTGTGTGTGTAACGTTTTTAAATCACCCCACGTTTTAATTTCTGAGGATCAACACCATCCTGCTCTAATTGTTGAAACCACATTTCGCAAAAGAAACTTATTTCCGCAGAGAAGTAACCAACGAAGGCGAATTTTAAAAAAGCAAACTTCCCGGCGTTATATCGAGAACTGGCCGTGGTTGATTGGACGCCTTTAACTTTGCATACGGATGTAAATGTAGCAGTCTGTGAGTTTTATGATACATTAAACTCAATTTTTTTAAAGCATGTACCAAAAAATAATCCTACGAATAAAAATGATCCACAGTGGTTTGATAGTGATTTGATGTCGCATGTTAGACAAAAAAGCAAGCCGGGAAAATATCGATCGTTACATTCTGAAAATGATTACAACAAGTTCAAAGCCTTAAGATCACGGTAAAAACTAAAGCAAATGCTGCTTATAAAAGGTATGTCGCCAAAATAGTCAGATATTAAAACTGGGCAAAAAAATTTCTGGTCATTTATTAATGCTAAGAAAGGTAACACGTATATTCCAACATCAATGACTTATAACGAACGTCACTTAGATGATCCGCAATCAATTGTAAACAATTTTGTCGATTTCTTTTTCAGTGCTTGCACTGATTCGACTGAGGTCGATCCTAAAAATTTATCGTTTGTAAACAATAATTTACTTCACAACAAAAATATCACCACTGAAGAAGTACGGAAATCTATAAGACGAATTAAACCTAAAATGACCAGTGGGCCTGACCTTATACCAGCGTTCCTAATTAGGGACTGCGGTATAATAGTTAATTTAATTCTACATACCTGTACCTATCCCGACATCTGGAAAATTTGCAGAATATCTCCTCTTTGTACCTAAGGGTTCAAATAATGAAATCGCTAATCACAGACCAATTGCTACCCTGTGCAATTTCTCCAAAGTCTTTGAAATGTTAATTCATACTTTTATGTCAGGTCGTCTGAAAAATTTTATCAGAACAGTATGGTTTTATCGAAGGACGCTCCATTATCATTAATTTAATATGAAAGACACAATATATTAACGAAATCCTTGATCGGAGGATTCAAGATGTTATCTATACTGACTTCTCCAAAGCATTTGACAAACTTGATCATGGTTTACTATTGAGCAAACTGAAGAATATCGGTCTCAGTAGTGGCCTGATTGCCATGTTTAGGTCCTACTTGGCCGGTAGGACCCAGTTTGTTCAATGCCATGGCCATCGATTTTGCCCAGGTATCTGGGGTTCCCAGGGTTCGATTTTGGGCTTCTTTTGTTTGTGATATTTATTAACGATATTTCCACCAAGTTGGAACTTAGATTTCTTCTATATGCAGATGATTTAAAGATATTTTGTGAGATAAATTCGTTCCACGATTGTACTACAGAAGATACAAGATTACTACAAGATATTAGGCTGCCAAACAGTAAGTTTAAGGAAGATAATTTGGAAAGTAACCAACTTAGAACCCATTCACGAAGTAGTCCACGGGCGATTAATCTACGCTGGAGCTTAGTGGTATCATGAAATCAAGTATTATTCTCAAAGGAATTAGTAAGATAACTTATTTAAACTTTTTTAAAAACAAACTTTAATCTCTATTTCAAACTATAAAAAGATTATTAATACTCACCAGAACTATAGAGATAAACCCCAAAGGAGTACATTTTGATTAATTCTAACACATTTTGTTGTTTCACTTTATTAGATATAAGGTAGCTAAAGGTTAGGGAAGATGGGAATTTTCAACAACTGTTTTTCATAAATAAAATTGTTCTATTTGCGAAAGTTTTTGCTTTATTAGATATGCAACGCACAATACTTTGGCGTTGAACTGTGTGCATATATGACAGGAACCCCACGAAACCCCTCGAGAAGAGGTCTTGCTGCTCTTATTTTAAAGTAAAATTCAAATTTAATACATAAAATAGATCAAAGCATCATAATTTTAAAAATTAAATATCATCTCATTTTGGCTTACAACGCGAGGTAAAAAGTTGGCTTCACAACGTGGGGCAAATTTCTTTCAGTAGATCAAAACGTTACAATTTGGGGAGCTTGAATGAAAATTTATTGTGGATAAATAACTTTATTCAATAAACAAAAAACATAATAATTTGACGACTCGCAACGTGAGGCAAAAACAAAACAATATACAGGCTGTCAATTTTATCAGGGCCCTCGAGAATATCTCACAAAATATCGGTCGTACAAAAAAAATTATTTTTACAAAAATTGTGCCGATTTATATAACCTACAAAATGATTTAAAGACATTTGAAATCCGTGGCCTACTTTAAGAGTTATGGCGGAAAATATCGAAAATGCGAAAAAGGCTAGGCCAAATATCTCCGTTATGTGAAGAGATACGAGAAAAATTCTAAGGCGAAATTTTTTTTGCAAAACAGTGTTTCAACGAGGTTTTATCTAATTTTTTTCAAAACCGCTGTATTTTGAGATTTACTCTTCAGGCTGTTAAAAAAAATATTTTGAAACGGATGGGAAACGGTGCCATTAAATAGAGGATTTTTCTTCCTTTTCAACTATATATCACATGCCATATTTATCCATTGGTACTACGTTAGTAATTATAGAAACATTATTTTAAAACCAATATTTTTTTTTAACAATCATTATATTTGCCGTAGACAAGTACGATTAAATAAAACATTAACACAATTAAGAAGAATAAAGTAAATTCAGGTAACAAAAACAAATTAATAATAAAAAGAATATAGCACACATAACATTAATATTTATTTAATTATCAAAATAATTTTTAAGATATTCAAAGTGTCCATCGCGATTTCTTATGCACAATCGAGCGCGGCGAGGCACTGCATTTAAAACATTACTCAGCATTTCGGGAGCAAGTGTAATACATGCCTGTTGAATTCGAGTTATTAGGTCCTCTACATTTTGTGGTGTCATCGAAAACACCTTATCTTTAATATACCCCCATAGAAAAAAATCCATTGGGGTTCTATCTGGAGAACGAGGGGGCCATCGAATAAATCCATTGGTACCTATCCAATGTTGGGGCAAAATTTCGTCTTAATTCTCCAGGCAAATCTGGGAACTGTGGGGAGGAGCTCCATCTTGTTGAAAATATTGAAAGTTATGTCGATTCTCTAAAGGTAGGTCATCTAAGAATTCATTAAATTCATTTCTCAAAAAGTTTAGGTACCTTTGATCACTGAGGTGACCATCATAAAAATAAGGATTTATTAAATTGGTGCCTAAAATACCTATCCACACATTTATTGAAAAACGATTTTGAAACCCAGTCGGTCTATGCCAGTGTGTATTTTCAGAAGTCCATTTGTAATGAATATTGTGATTAAAAAATCCATTATTGGAAAAATTTGCCTCGTCGGACCAAAGTATTTTACTAGATATTAATGGATCGGCACGCTTCTTTCCAACAGCCACCTACAAAAAGTCGTCCTCCTTGGTTTGTTCCCCGCTTGTAAATTGTGAACTTTTTTGGCTTTATAACACCGGTAACCATTTTTCTTTAAAATTTTTCTAGCATTGTTTTATTTATATGACAAGCAATTTGAATTTCTCTTAATAATGTTTCCAAATTTTCTGTATTTTTATTTCTTTCATAATTAATAACTCGGTTTACCTTATTTACATTATCACTAACACTGTTCAACCTTGTCTTCTTCTTTAAAAATGAACCATTATTTTTCAATTTCGTAGCTAATTTTCTGAACAGAGTTTTATTCGACTGTAGTGGTTGTGGCAATCTGCTCCTATATTCTACTTGAGCTAATCCTGACTTAAAATTGCATTGGCAATATGTAACGAACAATAAAGATCAATGTGAGTGAAAATCATTTTTGAAAATTCTAAATTCTTAAACGAATGTGATTGAGTGAGAGTTTAAGTATTAACTGAGATGATCTGTCAAAAAATTAAATTGTCAAGTTTGTTCATAGCCAACTATTTTATAATAATTGAAATAATAGTGAAATCATGAAATAGAAACAAATGGATATTATATTTAAATTAATTGGTAAATACATTTTAACTTTCTGAGCAAGGAGTGACGCTTTTATGAAGGACCTCTATACATTGGCATAACTGTGAATACTCTTTCCATAATTGCTCCATGTTGCTTTCTTGATTATTATTTTGTTTTTGTTACCTGAATTTACTTTATTCTTCTTAATTGTGTTAATGTTTTATTATAGCAAAGCTTTTAACAACTTATTGAATTATTTTATCGTTTTACTTAATTATACTTCTCCGCGGCAAGTACAATGCTTGTTAAAAAAAAATTTATTGGTTTTAAAAAAATGTTTTTATAATTACTAACGTAGTACCAATGAATAAATATGGCATGTGATAAATCGTTGAAAAGGGAGGAAAATACTCTATTTAATGGCACCATTTCCCGCTCGTTTCAAAATAATTTTTTTAACAGCCTGAAGAGTAAATCTCAAAATACAGCGGTTTTGAAAAAAATTAGATAAAGCGTCGTTGACATTCTCTGTTTTGCAAAACATTTTCGCCTTAGAATTTTTTCCGTATCTCTTCAGATAACGGAGATATTTGGCCTAGACGTTTTCAGCATTTTCGATATATCCCGCCATAACTTTTAAAGTAGGCCATGGATGTAAAATGTCTTTAAACCATTTTGTAGGCTATATAAATGGCACAATTTTCGTAAAAATATTTTTTTTTGTACGACCGATATTAAGCGAGATATTCTCGAGTGCCCTGATAAAATGGACAGCCTGTATATATACACCTTATACACTTAAATGTTTCATGTTCTCATTTTGTCATTATTTTCAACATTGGGAACTTGGAATTATATTTAGTGGTTTATTGTCCAAGTTATACGAATATTAGTTAGGGTAAGATTAATTTTAAACCACTTGGCGCTCCTGAGTATTTATGTTTCTTTTTATTTTGGTATTGTAAAAATCACCGATCCACAGCCCTTAGTACGAGCAAGAATATTACTTGCCAAACTTAATCCTCAAAATAAATATATATGTTAACATTAACACCTAGAAATTAACAAACAAAGATGTGAGTGGTAATAAAGTAGCGCCCTGACGTGGGGCCTTGATTTTTTGTAGTGTACAGTAACTTAATATTATCAAAATTTTGGTACTGTCCTGGAGTATAAACTGTTATTGTTAGGCATTTATATTTAATATATCAACTTCATATCCAGAGTTATTCTAGGTGGTTAGTTTTGAAATAAAAACGCTGAATATTTAATTTTTGTTAAAGATCAATATATTTTCGTGTTGTTACTATAAATATAAACACATAGTACACAATAGAGCATAATAGTTACACTTCAAGAATATCAAATTTACTAAGTTTAGAAAACAACTTATTTTTTGCATACGTTATTCTCCCTACTTGAAATGGCTCAACAAAGCGTATTTGTCCTAAAACCGGTTAGTCTCGGTTTTCCGTAGAGCTCGCGTTATTTAATCTTACTTATTTGCCAATGTTTGTGTACACTTTTCCTCGGCAAAATATTTATTTAAAAAACAAATAAAGTACTGATAGAATTCTGCTTTATGCTGTATACAGAGTAATATGTACAATTTATTGCTTCGTAAAATTTTCTGTTTATTTATTGAAATATGATTGAAAATTAATATAAAAACTGGTGATTAAAATATTACCCGAAAAGTGAAAATTATTGTCATGGGTACTGAAATGAAAAAGATTTAAAGACCTTAATTAAAGAACTAGAAGAAGCTGAAATTGACAATTTGTAACAGAGCGAGAAAAAGAATAATATATGCATCTATAGCATTGCCGAAGAGGAGCATAAAAATATTAATCTAAAAATTATATAGTTAAACAACATTGGAAAATTTAATAACTCAGATAATGATATTATGATGACTTCTAGAATTGGAAAACAAATTTACCCTGAAAAATTAAAACCTGTAATTGTGAAATTTAAAAACTATAAACACGAATCAAGCATTATTAAAAATTGCAACATATTTAAAAGGACAAACATCTTTATCGCAAAGGATTTTACTGTAAATAGGAGGCAGCTTCTAAAATTGGCAAGATAAGCATTTGTTATATAAAATTCATTGAGTTTAAGTGCATAAAAAAGAGCATAATAAATAATTCTGATATTAACAATCTAAAAAAGTGATTATTTTTCTTTTTAAATAAGAAATCAGTAGCCACAAATGATATTAAAATAAGGTACTGAATAAGCAATTTTATAGCAGAAGGAAATTTTATAAAAATATAAAATATAGGAATTATAATATTCCAACCTATCTGCAAGTGCCTTATATAAATAAGGACTCAACAAATTAAACGAAAACAGTTATTCCCCCTTAAGAGCGCTGAATTATATGATAAAATTTGCGTATTTTGTCTAAACACAGTTAGCACTAAAATACAATGACTTGGAAATACTCGAATGCTACGAGAAAGATGGGAGGCCTCCTTCATCTCAGGATGTCACTAACTGCAGACCGGTTTCGACCTATTTTTGGGTCTCGTCAGTGCAGTGCAAGTGATACCTTCACTACTGGAGTTCACATCTCATAGACACTGTTAAGTGGAATAGGAATAGCTGTTTTGGTTTAATTTGTTGAATCCTTATTTATATAAGGCACTTGCAGATAGGTGGAATATTATAATTTCTATATATTACATTTTTATAAATATTGTACATTATAATGTTGTGAGTAGTATAAAGAAGAAGCTTGAGGAATTAATGAGTTATGTTGATCAATTGTGTTCGAATAATTTAGGCGTAATTGTTTAAAATGTAACAAAATCTATATAAATTCCATGTTCTTTATTTTGTAGTTTGAAAATAAATAAGAATATTTTAAATTGAAAATTTTGAGAATTAACTTCATTATTACTAACAAATTTTATTTTAAACTTAATCATATTCAAATTATTTTAATTTTAGAATCATAATTATTTTATTTACCTAAATAGGGAATTTGGTGTTTTATATGTATGAAATATCTATTCTCGCAATACATTGTTCAGTTGATTTGAATTTGTTTTATTGCTTATGTGTTTAAATATCTGTGTTTTTCATTGATTCTGAACTTTCGATCTTGAGAATTAAATTTTGAAATTATATTGTGTGATACTTTAGCGTCTTTCAGGCCGGATATCATAGCATATATTTACTTTAAAAGTGGACCTTTTATTAGGAAATATTATGTGAAACATTCCATCTCATATTTGAATGTACACTAGAAAGAATAATTTTCCTTTTTTGTATGAAATATTGTATAACGACATGAAACAACTTGATACAAGAAAATAATTATTCTTCCAAATTTTTATTATTCAATTACATTCTTATGCTTAACGATGATATGTGAAACATGAGTAGGTATTATACTAAATTGTTTTATGATGATAATTGGACATGAAAGAGCATTAATCAATAATATAGCAGACAGCGCTAGCTAATACCAATAATATATAAGTTAAGTTAATATTTTTTCCCATTTCCTATATGGTCATTAAATTTAATAAGGGAAACGAAGAACTTGAAATGAAATGAAGCCTACGAAAGAGATATTTTTTCAGCTTATTGCGAACAATTAAATACCGAATTTTCTTTGTGAGAATGACCGTTAAGTTCATCCTTACTATATAAAATAGTTCAGCCTAGGGTATTAATTTCCATTTAGCGGAAATAAAGAAAACACGGCCAATAGCCGTGTTGGTTAAGGCGCGAGGTGGCAATCGCGGTTAATCAAACGAGTATCACGCCACCGGATTCGAATCTCGGCTACGTCACTGGCACTGTCGGAGGAAATGGTTGTATGTCCGCGTTTTTTTAATGTTTAACCCCTTCTGCACAATCCTCCGATTTCTTTCTGGGGGTTGTATAATTTATGTGGTGTTTATTTATTATTATTATTATTATTTAACAAGGAATAAGAGAAACAAGAGGAAACTATTGTTTGAAAAACCTATTTTCATCTCGCAACTTTGATTCTTTGATAATTTTAACTGAATTAAGTTCAAAATCTTTAGAATTATTACATAATTTCTGTATTATCTTTCAATGTAAGTAAGTAATTATTGGTATATTATCCAAACCTTATGTTATGTATTATGTGCAAAATAAGTACTTTAAAACCATGCCAGTTTTAGGAAAATAAAAAATATTAATGCCCCTTAAGCTGCTTAGGTTTGGTTATGAGACCTTTGAATGTGAAATCTGCCAATCAAACCTTAAACGATGTAGCCTGCAGATTTTCCGAAAGATGATGAAGATAATACTAACAGTTACTTTTAGCTTCGAAGAACTAATTTTTAAGAAAATAGATCTATTTTTACTTGCTTTTCTTTAACTCACAATGTTGTTTAATGTTTGTCTTCAAATCTTGTATCCTTTATTTAACACACTTCCTGACACAATCAATTGAAGAAATTTTGCACACCTACTAAGATCGGATGGCAATACAGTATTCCACCATTACTTTTGCAAATATCCGCACGTAGGGGGCGCGGGGGTGAAATATGAAAATCTAAATTAACTTACCAATTAAACTTAGGCAATATGATAATAATTATTAAAGTATGACTAAAAGTAGAAAACAAACAAATATATATATATTTAAAAAAAAATGTTTTTCCGTAAAAAGTCGTACTAAAAAGTAAAAAATAATAATGTGCCACTGCAAGAAAAGCAAGGCGTGTGCACTTTGTATATAAGTATATGTAACATCTTTATGTACGCATGACTGAGGCCAATATGTGTACAACGATTCCACCCCTTTCATACAATCATGCGTACAATCATTCAAAGTGCGCAAATAGTAACATTAAACTTTTTTTATAAATTGAACCTTAACACTAAATACTTAACCCTTATTGCAAAAATTAGAGACACAGTAAATTACAATTTAACTGTCCGCTGTATAAATATTGAACAATACATGAGTAGATTAGATGTAGAATCGGGCAAGCACTAAACTAGCATTTTAAGTTTATCTGTTGCATTATAATATTACATGCAATCCCCATTATTAATTATAAATCTATAATACACATAAAATTAGATGATACCTTACATAGAACAGTCCGTATGAATAATTGCATGGAGCAGGAGCATCCTTTGACATCAACAGCCTGTTCACAGGAAGGCAATAATTAGTTATGTGCATGCAAATGCGCCGTCCTCTTTGCTAGCTTGGTTGAACTATAACCAAGATATTCTATGTGCAATTATGCAACAGTAAGAAGAAAATAACCTTTTAGGCAATTGTTTGTTAATATTAAAGAATTCCTTCATCATAGTCAAAGGCAATTAGAGCGCAAAAAATTCATTACCAAAATATAGTTTGGGTAATCCGAGATGACCGTAAACATTTATTAATGTTATTCTGTTAGAAAATGGTAGCATCAATTAACGCGAATGTAAAACATATTTAGTCCAAGATATGCATGTTAAACTAGGGCAGCGAAGAATGGCATCGCACGAGGGTTTCTCGTTATTATAAATGTTGGTATTAGAACGTCCTCCCTGTGATGTAACATACATACCCAATGTTATAATGAACTAATAATTCTATGTCGTAGATTGATTTATTCACAGTTATCAATTAAATTTGTTAATAGCCCAAGCAACAAAGGGTTTGAGAAAACATTAATATATATAATTTTGAAAATTGGAATACTTCTTCATTATGGTGTCCTGCCATACATAGTAAGATGCCCTGTGGATAGGGGGGGAGGAGGAGTTAGTGCCACCATCTTAGTTTTTGGGTCCAATTTCTCGGCTTTTCACAAATTTCTCTAAAATTATCAGATTTTGTAAAATATCATTATATTGAATTAAAGAACATGAAATTCTTTATAAAATATTCCATCAATTTTTGCACCAGCTCTAAAGATTACTGAGATAATTTGCTCCAAAGTCGGTAAATTTTTAAAATAGTCCATACCGATAGATAAAATTCTGGCCATTAACATAAATATTTCTAATAATTGAGACGAGCGGGACTCTCCATGGAGGAGAGATCGAAATTCACTTCTCAAAACTTACTATAGGTGACTCATAATGGATTGAATTGGCGGATGTGTCTACCCAACCAGTTTGGTATCTGGTAGTATATCCTAAAAGAATGCAATGTTCGGTTAGATTACAAACTACACCACTACAACTTTCCGACTTACTTCACTAAGCTCATTCATTTGTTCTTGACGGGCAGATACCTGCAGGTTCGAGTGAATAATAAACAATCAACACGGCGGGACATTCGCGAGTGGGAGAAGTTGTACAACTTGTACGTCTCAGACTTCCTAGAGTTCTCTGATAAACTGGCCAAGTACGCCGATGACACAGCCATGTAAGCGCATTCTCATAACGCATAAGCAGGTAATATACTGCTGAAGGTGCACATAACTCGTGCCACGGCTTATTACGACCAGTGAAAGATTCGGATGAACGCTGTGAAGTCCGAACCGATAGTCTTCATGCGTCGGTTTATTGAGAACAAAATCATAACACGCATTTCGATTAGGGAAAACAAAATTCCAATCAGGAAATTTATGAAGTACTTGTAGGGTGAGACTTGGCCAAAGACTGTCGTTCAACATCCACATAAATAACAGAGAGAAAAAGAAATTGTGGTACACGATGGTGGTCACGGCGTCCAACACATATGAAGCGCCGGTGTGGTGCAGCATACCGGTCACAACAATGAAAAAATTTGAAGTATTTGAACACAAGTTTATGCGCCTCATATCAATTTCTGGAAGGTACGCCTCCCTTAGAGATCTATATGCACGTTGTAACGACATAACCCCGATAGTGGACTACGTTCAGCGCAACTCTCAAAACTTCTATTCCTTCAAACACAGTTCGCTAATAAGACACATAACTTACACAACATAATGCTCCATTTTAGATTAAATACCCCTTACCATACCAGACGTTACCTATTTTCTGACAACCTCTGTAGCCAAGCTCCATCAACCATAACTTTTGCCTACTCTATCCGCCTTTACTTATATTTCATACCTTTTTCTATCTTTAATATCTTTCCTGTCCCCCTATTCCTTTCTGTTTGTGTCTTTTTATCGTGTTTGTTATTCTTGTTTTTTTGTACTTTTTTGTCTCTAGATTCATTCTTCGTCACATACGTATGATAAAATCGAAACTTTAGTCCAGCCCTGCGCAGCCTAGCGTTCATGGATTTCTTAGAAGGTACCACGTTTAAATTGAGGTACTTGCGTCAACTGTCAAATTTTAAAAAAGGGTTATAGTGAAAGTTATTTAAAAATATATGTAGTTTACATTTTTTAGATTATTTTTTTGTATGGATAATTTAATGTTAATATCTACTTTTATTTATATTGTTAAAGGGTGTTTAGGTTTAAGGCTCAAAATTTGTTTTGAACCAAGCCAGATCCGGTCCGCCCGGCCTTGCGATCCGCCATCGCAGTTAATGCGGTGGTTGCACGGCTAGTCCCGGGGTGGGTTCTGGGCTTTATATACTGATTGATTGATTGGTTAGAGGAAAAAAGGTAAGGTGTGATATTATTTTCCTCTTTGTGGCCGTTGATGCAGATGAACATGTGTTGATTGAGTGGAGTTGCGCTCGAGGTAGCTCCATACATGGCCAGAAATAACTCTTTATTCTTCCAGTTGCCGGCTCTTGAGTTGAGAATTAATTTGTGAACACTTTGGGGTAGGTAGTACCATAGCCACATAAAACGTGGAGAGAAATCTGTGGGTCAAGATGTATTTTGCGCTTTTTGAGAGGAAAAGATCTTGGTTTCTACCTTGCCTACCCCTGGCTTTAGAAACAACACATTCTTTTAGCCCTTGGAGCCAAGGCTATTGACAACACGAGGTCATCTTCATCAACCATCACAACATTGTTATGAAATGATGGATTCTCCAAAGCTGTGTTTCTAATAATAGTGATAACATTACCATCACCTTGGCAAAATTCTTAGGCAGTGTTTCTTAACTTAACTCACACATATTTATCAGTCTGTTCTCGTTATGTTTTCCTCAAATCTTTTATCAACACATTTCTTCAATCGTAACCATCGATTCTACTAAGTAAATTTAGTGCTGCTAGTACTGGAATAACCATCGATGGCAAGAAATAATATTATTCTTGCAGCTCAACTTGTAGTCTTGATAAATAACCGTGTCTTCGCCTCTCCGTATGAACGATTTTCAATATTTGCCAACTATTGATCAAATTATCTTAGTAACGGTTAGAGCTAGTACAAAAATAAAAAAAATGTTTTGTGTAGAGAGTTATATGTTTTTTAATTTAATGTAGAATAATATTTTTCGAAAGCCAGTTAGTTTACGAAATATTTACGAAAAATCAAAAAACTGGACCAAAAACCAAGATGAGATTCTTGAGCTCACCCCCAATCTTAGGTACGTTTAGTATGTTTAAAAGAACACCTCCATGAATATGTACAGCTATTTTCAAAATTATATATATTAACGTTTTTATTCACCCCCATCTGAATATTTTATGACGTCTGAGAAATTATTTATAAATTACGGCAGATAATTCTTAAAAAAATATTGAAAATCTTGTCGGTATCATACTCTTTTAGATATTCTCTATATATTACTTGTATTTTATAAGACAAGTGCGTACTAAACAAAGAAATATAAATATTTTATGTCAATTTGAGTTCATATTTACCTAAAGCACTGGTTTATTGGCATACATTTATAATGACTCTTACTAAAAAAGTATTATTTTGTGAACTAATCCAGTGGTTAATGCTGCACAATAATTATTGTATAATTATTTATAACATAATCAATTATTTTGTCAAAAAATTATTTTCCTAAGTTCTGTCTTTATCACTCGCGATCAAACTGACCTGACTTAGGGTGCACAAATAGGGCAACTGCTCAGAGCTGCTAATATGGGGGTGGCGTAATTGGTAAAAAGAAATAAAAGTGAGGTTTTTTGAAAGAGCGGTAAAAAATAAGTATTACATATTTGAACTTAGTATCAAACTTATAAATTGTTTTTAAATTATTGATATAATTGCTATTATACCAAGGAAAGGTACGTCCAATGTGTATGTTAAAGAAATAGGACTTTTTCCTTTAAAAAAAAAAACGTAGTAGGAATAATAAAGAAGGTTTACTAGATATTGCCGCTGGTAAAAATAAAGGAAAACTCTGAACTGATAATTCTTAGGTTTAAAGCTACCACTACATGCTATATTTCTTCTTTTGGCGGCCTATTTCTTCATGAAGAATTAGGAATATAACACTTGTAATTGTAATAAAGAAGACAAACCCACGTGCGCAAGCAAATTCTAATATTTTTACGTTATAGGAAAACTTTTATTACCTTTTATTTTTTTTGTTTTTAATGAATGTTTTATGAAATATTTAAGAAAATACTACATTTTTCAATCAAACAATTTTAGAACTTTAGAAAATTATATAACAATAACTGAGCGAATACAAAAACTATTAAAACATTCTGATATTATGTATATACGCTGAACAATACAGAAAAAGACAGGAACACGATTGGTTAGAAAAATGTTTCAAAAATTTTATTTTAAAATTATCACATACTGATGTACCTACTATATTTTAATACTTTCCTTAGCCAAACTTCACCAACTATAACTTCCGCTTACCCTATCCACCTTTACTAATATTTCATACCTACCTTTCGTATCTTAAAACTTTGCCTGTTCTCTCTTCTTTTCTGATTGTATCCTTTTTGTCATGTTTGTTTTTTCTTTCTTTTTTCTTTTTGTACATTTTTGTCTCTAAATTTATTTCGCTTCATAAATTTTTAGAAAGTCAAAACATTATACAATAGAAATTTCTAAAATCGAAGTTAGGCCAGCCATATGCAGCTCAGCATTGAGGTATCTCGCGGAAGGCTCTTCGTTCAAATTGAGTTGCTAGCGTCAGATACGAAATTCGAAAATGATTAGTGCGCGAGTTTTTAATTTAGTACGTAATTTTTAGTTTTGTTAGGTTTGTTTTTTAGATATATTTCAATGACACCACCGTTTTTAATCTGTCTTTTAGCAGAAGGTGTTTAGGTTTAAGATTTTAATTGTTGTTTCATCTGAACTAGGCCTACTCCACCAGGTCCTGCAACCGGCCATCGCGATCAATGCGATGGTTGCATGATCGGTTCCGGGATAAGTCGTGGGGAGGTACTTTTATATTGTTAATTTTAATAAAAAAGTTTTAAATTGGATTGGATTAGACTTGAGCAGTAGTCATGAGGTAGACATATGTTTTGGTGACATAATTCGTAAATTTATATGAACACTAAGCAAATTAAGTCGATCAAATTGCTAACCAATTAACTACGACTAAATTGAGCAATTTCTCATAATGTGAAAGAAACATTTTTCAGAGGTTCTTCTAATATAAATAATTAATATATAATTTAAGAAATATATTCCCACTAGTGCCATGAAAGGATCCTCTTATACTAATCTATTAAAGAGAGATGCCATCCATGAACTTAGAGTTACTCAAATATTGTGGGAAAAAGTGTAGGTAGCATCGGTGTATTATAAAATGGCAAAAAATTGTGTTACTATACGATTGAACCATGTGGAACAAAATAATTATTCATATTTAAATTTTTCACCAACTTCAATTTACAATTTTTTATTTAAGTTATATATTACCTTTGTAATGTTTAATTTCTCGTTCTGTGATATATATTAAAAATATGAGCAGTTGTAATATGCTTTGTAGCAAGTTTAGGGTTAATAAAACATGTTATTATTATTCTAGTTGCCTCGGTCTTTAGATAGAATATTTTTCTTGCGGCAGTATCTAAAAATTTTTGACTTATGCAACGCCAACAGTAACTTTATAGGAATTATAAATATTAATCTCCAAGTACTAACGACAAAAAGCAATATAAGAAGAAATCTATAAACCACCATTAAATCTTTAACTAAATGCCATCAGTAGCGTTTACAGTTCCACTGGGAATTAAACTCAACCTAGTTAATTGAAATGATATTTACAGAGGACGCATCGTACGCATTCAGGTAAGGATAATACGAATGCCTACGGGCGATTTACGATACGAAAGGGTTGTTGATGGATAAATTAATATCAATAATTACCCTTAAATTCTTAAATGAATCGCGTCTAGTTGATTTAACATTATTTATCCTATAATCATTCAATTGCGCTTAATTTTCAACTTATTACTGATCTATAAGGAAGGTAAAAAATGCGGAAATTATTTAAGTAGTCAGTGTTCCTTTTTATAGAAAGACTTGTAGTTTAGAAAATATCGCTTTCCGTACAAATTTTCTCGTTTCACCCTCTGGGGAATCTTTGTTCATTTTATATTATTAGCATTCATAAAGCATTCAATCCACAGTTACATAATCCACGGAACAGTACGTTTAGGGTGTTTAAGTCTTCTGAATCTCTAATGAATTAAGTCTGGGTTTAAGTAGTTTAGTGGTTAAACGACGGGATGTAAATAACAAATGGAATGCCCATTTCGTTGAATTAGGTTTAATAAACGGATCTTACGTAAAAATTGGTACACTGGATATGGTTTATTCTGGTTAAATATACCCCACCGCAATTAAATTTTCTTTAATTAATTGCCTTAGCTGCTAGTCATACGGGTATCGTGCCACCGGGTTCGAGTCCCGGCCCGTCACCGGCACTGTCGGAAGAAATGTTTGTATGTCCACGTTTTTTCAATTTGTAACTCCCTTCCGCACAAGCCTCTGATTTCTGGAATTGGAGGTTGTCTTAATTATGTGGTGTTTATTTATTTTATTTATATTTATCTACCGAGAAATGTGTTTTTATTTTATGAATAATATTCTTTACACAAGAAAAACTTTTAATTTTATCACACGTTATAATCGTGCGTTTTTAATGGCATTGAACGTGATCCATTAGCTAATTGTATAAACAAAGAGCCAACCTAAAAAATAATATATTAGAAACATTACTAGACAACTAACAACTTCCACCCAGGATTTAATCAGGCATTTGTAAAAACGCACATGTTAAAGACCATGGATTAAAAGTTAAGCTTGATTAATTGGGAGAAATATCTTCATCTTTAATAATTGATTAATTAAATTATTTGTAGCTCTGATGTGGCATGAACAGCAAAAAAATAAAAATCGCAAGGAACTCCACATGACATGTACATATCAGTATCAACAACTCATATTCTTTTCAAACGTTGTGGAGAACTAGAATGATAAAACTTAAAATAAAAAGAAATGGTTAAAACTTAAAATCGCTGTCAATTACCTGAGAGTACCCTTAAAACGCTATAGTTTGAGCTATCGCGTGCATTCCTCGGTTTTGATGGTAACATTTTATAAGTAGTAACAATTACTGTTTCATTTCAGTAATTTCAATGCCTGTTCTGATTTAAAAGTTTAGTTGACGATTGTACTGTACAAAAGCAGAGGGCCTTTTTTTCAAAGAAAATTACAATTTGTTCAAATATACCTAATTTTATAAATAATAAATAAATAAACACCATAGAAACCAGACAACCAGGGCTTGTGCGGAGGGGGGTTACACATTGAAAAAACGCGGACATACAACCATTTCCTCCGACAGTGCCAGTGTCGGAGCCAGGATTCGAACCCTGTGGTGCGATGTCCGTGTGATTAATCGCGATTGCCACCTCGCAATCAATCAATCAATCAATACAACTTTATTAAAAATTAAAATTTGCATCTGCCTCCCCAGAACCCACCCCGGGACCGACCGTGCAACCAACACGTTGCTCGTGATGGCGGATTGCAATCTCGGGCGGAATGGGCCTGGTTCAGCTAAAAGGCAATTAAAAAACAGCTTAAACCTAAACACCTTCCATCGCAGATGGATAAAATTAGGTCATAAAATGGGACATATCTAAAAAATAGACTTAACTAAACTCACAAACTACACACTGTTAAGAAACTTTTGCACTAAACACTTTTTTTTAAATTTTGGTACTGACGCAGACACCTCAGCATAAACGAGGAGCCTTCCGCGAGGTGTGAAAACGCCGGGCTGCGCATAGGTTAGCCTAAACTGTGGTTTTAATTGCCACCTCGCGTTTAACCCACTCGGCTATCGACCAGACAAATATTTTCTTTGTTTTTAATAATAATAATAATCGAATAATATCTTCCATTTATTCTATTTACTCATAGGATTTATAGATCTCGAAATTTTAGACGGCTGTCTCCTGCAGGCTTAGGAGGAACTGGGAAGTACGAAAAATAAGAAATTTTTTGATACATCTAAATATTAGTTCCGTAAAAGTACTAATTCAGAATAATAAGTGTGGTAAACTACACATAAAAGTATATAAATGTGTTCAAACAATACAAATATTTTGGTATATTGCGCGGTATATAAATGTTGGCTGGCTGGATTTGTCAAGTTTGACATTTTAAAATGTGTCACACGTACTTATAACGATGACAAGACAAGTAATATTAAAATATCACATATAATTATCAAAATTGGGACTGGTTGATCTATAAGAACAGCTGCAGAATTTTATTTCAGTAAAACTGCTGTTCACCGAATTAAAAAACGCTGGGAAAATGGAGTCTATTGAAAGAAAAAGAGGAACAGGAAGACAAACTATTACTATAGTTGAGCAGGATGCTGATTTAGATGATTATTTAAGACATCATCCGTTCGAAACAGCAAAGAAGGCACGTGTATTGACAAACTTCTAACGACTGCCTTATGACGAATTAGAAAAACAGGCCTAAGGAACTCCGCGTCTTCTAAAAAATATAGGTATAATGAAGAAAAGAGTATTTCATATATCATATCACGACGGACATATTCTAGTATATAGACCGCCTCATTGTAGATATAAAGAAAAATATATTTCATCAAATGATAGCTCCAGCAGATTTTCCGTAAACATTTGGGCATGGATGTGTAGAGGAGCTTTGTGAATATGCCGGAACATCAATCGAAGACTGAATTTGATGAAGTATTTAGATACTTTAGAAAATGTAATGTCGCTTTCAGTAAGAATTTTGTTTCCAAATAGCAATTTTATTTTTCAGCAATATAATTGCTCAGTGCACACTGCTTATTGTTTAAGTAATTATTTTGCCGAGAATAATATTGAAATTCGTCCGTGGGCCGTAGAGAGCCTTGATTTAAATCCATTGGAAAACATTTGGGGATTAATGGTAAAAAATATGTGAAAATTAATTGTTGTTGCACGAAATGCAGAACATTTATGGACTCTTATTGAGGAAACGTGGGAAAGTCTGGCGGAAGATCAAAATTTAGCAATAAATTTAATTAACTCGAGGCCAAACGGATTACAGAAAGTCTAAAATAATAATGGAGCTAGGACTAGTTACTAACTTTTATATGTTACATAATTTATCTTGATGTTTTTAACAAATTAAAATTATTTCATTTAACCAGCTTCTGCACTTCCTAATAGTTTTCTTTTAGATACAAATTAGATTGCTAACATTTACAAAATAATAAAATTAAAACAAGATTTTATTCATTTTTCTATCACATGAAGTGGAGAGGTTGTCATTTTGACATCTCTGATATTCTGATATCAAAAACCTACAAAGCTCTTAAATGACAGTTTGTGTTGTTCACCCTCAGGAATATCGCCTTACACAACTAAAAACACATGATTTTAGAATCACAAGCGTTGCACCACATTTATATATCGCGCAGTGGACCATAGCATACAGAGTGAATTTGGGGAACTTGTGAAATATTTCCAATTACTATTCAAGGAATAGTTGGCAGTGAGCAACTTTTGGCACAGAGCGGTTCAGTTTGAGGTTATATTAAGTCTGTGCACCAGCGTGTTCCCTCTGAATGTTCAATTTGGCCGTGATATATCCCTAGGTGTAAATTTATTAATTCTATTTAACAAAGCTGAAGCCTCTGAAGGTACCTGCAGCGCAACGTGTAAAATTTTTAATCAGCCATATTTCTGTTTTTATTAAGTAGCGTTACTTCATCTGCATACATTGCAACATTGTTTGGAAGGAAATAATTTATAAATGATAAATAACAGAGATCCAAAAATCAATAAATGAAGCAGCCATGGCCCTTACCCTATTGCTATTAAATAGGATTCCAATGTATTCTGCTAATATTACGCAAATTATCATTATATTAATGCGGAAACACCCACAGTCCGATAATTCCTGTGTGGGCTGGTATTCTACATTCCTGTACCCTCGTTTCATTTACTTTCATATGTCCTATATTCATCTCCTCGTCCATTATCCCTCATCACGAGAAAAGCATTTTATAGAAGGAAAAAAATTCATGAAGAAATGTTCAGTCAATATCCTCTAAAAGACTAAATCCGGATCATTTGTAAGTAAATTGTCTTATTTATTTGACTTAATGACTTTTTGATTTTTCATGTATACCTTTGTTATGTTTGTTCTCCATAGAGAGTAATGAGTGACATATATATTTTTTATAGTTGTTAGAAAGACCGGTGTCAAATATTTATGTACTATAACAATGAGGTAGTATCAGTGACGTCATCATTTGACAGCCTGAAAACGGTTAAGTGGATTGTTGAACAATTTGACATAAGAGCAAGTCTTAGTTTGTGATCAATTCTAAAATTAGTGGTGCATAATTTTAATAACAAATTTGTGTGGAGACATTTATTAAGGTTTTTTTAAGAGCCTAGTGTGAAAGAAATTTCGATACATATCGTATCAGTGCTATTATTGGAAAAGAAAAATTTATTGTCAGGTATGTTAACATCCCTGTTAAATCGTAAATTGTAAATATAACCATTAATAACGCTAATAATTTAGTTTTTCGGTTTTTTTTGTTAAGTATGTATATTGTATAACTTATTTGCTTAAATATTCATTTAATATATGTATTAATAGATTTGGTATAAGCCAATATTGACATAGGATATAATAGGTTAGGTAGTAGTAATTTATATTTACTAATATTGATGGTTTTATAAAAGATTAATATCCATTGCTGTGAAATTTATATTTTCTGACAATATTATTAATTCCCTTCCAAAAATGGCATATAGAAATATCTCCAAAGTAATTTAAAATATATACTTTATGGAGAGGATCTATGTAGATGATGAAACAGTTTTACATATGAGTTTCTATGCCATTCTATTGCACAACGACTTCCCATCATACTGAGGAATATCTCTTGGGATTTTTATGGTTATTAATATGACTGTATGTGAAATCGACTAATTTCGTTCAAAAAATGTTATCGGTCTCATAGAACCTTATAGCTTTATTTTTATCTGTTTCCATGAGCATTTTTGGCAGGGTTGTACTTCAAGCTCAAAAGTTTCTAATGAGTTTGAATTCGTTATCATTTTAGAAACAGAATGTCAACGACGGCTGTTGTTGTGTGCACTAATCGATGGAATCGAAAAAGAACAGTTAGATTTTTGGGATTTCCATCTGCTCAAACCAGACAACAAGTAGAGCTTGCAAGAATAGAAATATGTACTCAGCCCAGCAGCATTCTGTAAAGATGATTTTCTCGAATCGAAAATAAAAAATGCAAGAATATGTTCCAAACATTTTGTCATGGTTACCTATACGATAGTTTTTACATCATTTATAAGATATTGCAATGTTGACAGTGAATTTGCCTATTTAGTCAAAATAGGATGCATAAATGTTCTTAAGATTTCACTTAAAGTGTAGATTGTTCTTAAGATGATATGTAACGTTTTTTTTTTTAGTATGCTTTACACATTATTTTAACATGTATTCTATTATATTGACTTGTGTAAAAAAGTATTGTTAATAACACAAATAAAACTGACTGAATATGTAGTTATATGGTTATTAATTACATCCTCCTCCAGTAACGTGCGAATAGACATAGTTTTGGGTTGATAAATGAAGGTGGGTTTTAAGATCAAATCAGATTTTAAACTGAGTGTACTAAACAATGCAAAATACATGGAAGAATGAAAAATAAAACCCTAACTTTTTGAAAAACTTCGTTGGATTTTCAATGTATCTGAACATTTTTAAATTCAGGAAGAAAAAACGATGAATATATTAAATGTTGATAGAGCAGCATAGAGCAAAATACTTTACTTTGTAGCAATACATTGTGGTTTTGCTGTTTTTATTAACATATTCTACATGTAAACTTAGGAAACATACATCTGTATATACATTATATAAAGCCATTAACTTTTTAAATATCATAACTGCATAATTTACAAATGTATAGATTACATAAAAATCTTTGTGAAATGCCAAAGCGCACTGCATACTCTAAGCATCTGGCCTTGTTTTTTAATACTACAGCCATATCAATGTTCTTGTTACTGAGTTTTATTCAATAAGCCAATACATCCATCACAGACGTATCCTCATACAACAATCCAAGGCTTAAGTGTTGCTTCTGACACTCTCTGCGAATGCCGAACCTAAAACAAAAATTATATTCATCCTTAACCCATTTTAATAATATTCGAATGCTTGAAAAACAGTAATTTGTGATTAAACATTGCAGACAAAAGTAATATACTTTGATAATAAACGTTAAATTTCATACAGATCTACACTTACTTTACCAACAATGAGATATCGTTTGGTAATTTTTTTTGCCCCCAGAGATTCTATCCATTTACAGGCAAGCTGGGCAAAGGCATCTAAACTTTTACATGCTCTAATTTCATCATTGGTCATAGGGCTCGTTCGAAATAATAAATAATCCATCACCACACTTTTATAAATCTCTGGGATATCATCTAAAGATGCTGTCAAATCTGCCACTTTTAAACTATATGGATCAACGCCATTAATATACTCTAACTTAAAAATATAATTTGGTGACTCCTGAAATGAAGTGTATAGATCAAATTTCAATGAATTTAACAATCCTAATTGCTAAAATTAACTCACCATTTCGAAAATAAAAACCTGTTGACAGTACGAAAAAAAACACGTCGGTTAAAAAACACAAATCAAACACAAAATTAAAGTCAGTTCAACAAATCACCAAACGTATTAGTAAAAGGAAACACTAACTGTTAATTTTACACAAAAAAAGCTTTTAAGAAAGCTCTGAAATTCTTTAAAATTTGGGATAACTAAATGACTGTAAATGTCGCAAAAACTTATCTATCCACTGAACTGAAGTTGCAGCTCGGTTGTGACGTCAGCTGATACTACCTAATTGCCCTTAATATTTGTTACTATATTATTTGTGCATTTCCAGCTTCTGTAAAATCGGTAATTAGAATAAAAATTCCATTATTGTTCGGTACATAAAGCAATAGATTTAAGACAGCTTCAACCGTCAAGCTGAGCAATGCTCTCTAGGTGGGTATATATGTCCTATATGTTTGGAATACCATGAGGTAGAAACTATAATTCTGATTTCCTTAAATGTGTACATCACAGTAAATTAAAAGATAGTAAAAAATTGGTATTAATACTGCCCATGAGGTTTGAGATCCAAACTGTCATGGTCAAGGAAACACTTAAGAAATTTAAGGCAAATATTATGGGAATAGGTATGTAATAGCAATTAACATCAAATCGATGTCAACATAGCATAAAACATACTTAAATTGTACTTGTAGTTATAATATTGAATAATGTTTCAAAAGGAGCCAACTGCAGTATACTTAAAAAAAAAAAATTTAACAAGCACATTAAATATTACACACATATGGTATCAAATTTTATTTTTAAGATGTCTTTCATTTTCCTCTTTTATATAATTCGGAAAATTATTCTATATATTTTTATACATACATATTTTAGAGACCTTTCTTATAAGGTTGTGTTATGTGAAGGTATACTTAATACGCTTCCATTTCTCTTGTTGATTCCGTTTGTTATTTGATTATTAGTTAGAAACTTTTTGAAGTACTGCATAGCAGACCATAAAATTTGGTACATAAAAATAGAATACACAGACATTATAAACAAAAAATGGAGCACATTGTTTGGTGCCTTCTGCGTTAAGTATGATTCTAACTATTCTTTCTTGGGTGGTGCATACCCTTTCTAAGTCAGTTGACCCATCCCAAACTATAATACAATGTCAGTCCACTCTGTGCAAATATATAGTAGTATAATAACAGCATATGTGCGTTTAGGTTTAAAGTGGTATAATATGCACTATTTAAGTGTTTTTTTTATTAGCTTCTCACTATAATATGTCCATGTCCATTTTAAATTCACATCTACTGCTACCCATATGAATATTGATGTTGCCTCTACAATATATTTTTTATCTGAGTTGTTTACTAATATGCTTTTACCTCCCTGCTTACTGTGTATGTTATTAAATTGTGTTATCACTGGTTTTGATGGATTGAGGATCAACTTACTATTTTTACACAAATCATTCATGTTTTCCACAGCTTTATTAAAATTTTTGAACAATTCATTTTCTAAAAATATAAAAATAGAAATTATAATATTCCAACCTATCTGCAAGTGCCTTATATATAATAAGGACTAAACAAATTAAACCAAAATAGCTAATCTCCCAGATACATGCCTACGACAAGCGCTGAATTAATTGGTGAAATTTGATGTATTTTGTCTAACACAGTTAGCACTAACTTAGATTGCTCGAATGCTACGAGGAAGATGCGAAGCCTCCTTCATCTCAGGATATCACTAACTTCAGACCAGTTTCGACCTATTTTTGGGTCTCGTTGTTACGCTTTTCCTCTTTTATGACCAAAGGAATGCTCAAAACAGAACAAAAGCACATATTGGCGAACGGCTAGCTGGTATAGTACAGGAGCTTAAATGGGCCGTGAGCAGGGAAAAATCAATTTTATTTATATGGAAAATATTCTGTGTTAATCAGTCTAATTTTTTTGTTAATAAAAAGAGAAAAATTCAAGGTAAATAATTAGTGATATTTAAAGGGCGTCATCTATAGTTTATTCAGTGTTGCTCTTTGAATTTTCCCAAAACAAATTTCTATAGAAAAAATTGAATTATCTAAAAACTTCAATAAAACGACAGTAATTTAAAATAAATGTATATTAGTAGAGAAAATTGATGATTATTGTGATTGTTATAAAAAAAATATGTACAAGAAAAATATTTGCTATATAATAAATATCTGGGAGTCCTTGAAATTAATTCAATTTAACAATTAAAACAGATATTACCTAGTTGCTTATTTGGAGTTGGTCAATTCTGAAGAAAAGTTCCCTATTAGTTCCGGCTTCCAGTAGTCTTGATCCTTGTCGACCTAATGGTGATGGAATCAGTTCATATTACAAGCGGTAGTTCGGTATCAAAGCATAAATACTTTCTGGTACTATGTTTTAATAAAATGTAACAATTCCACTAGGGAATTAAGGTAGTTACGTATCTTAGCAATAATACGTGCTCCAAAAAAATATATATATCATAATTTTAATTATGATAATTAAACCTCAAAATATTCTCCAAGTCGATTTAGAGAGAATATTAGTGTATAGAAAACTAGAGGCAGAAATAATAATTATAAAGGATTAGAATTATATAAGACAGGATGAATAATATATTAATTTAAATTTTGATTTTCAATTTGAATGGAATTTTAAATTGAATTTTTAAATGGAATTTTTAAATTGGTATGAGCTGAAGCCATGGGAGACAAAAGAAAAAAAATAGTAACACTGACTGATAAATGTGAAAATATAAAAAATTACAGATATAATTATTTTAAAAAAAACGGTATAAATAATAAATTTTGAAACAATAGTTACTAATATTTTAATTATTAATAAAAGATTTACCTCTTTCTGATATAAGCACACTACGAATTTACGAAGCCAAAATTGTAATGTTGAAAAATTACTGTAATTTCATTACTGAGTTCTAAAGAGGTCTTCCAATTTCCAAAGTCGAATAGAAAATGATTGTTCTATGCCATTATTTGAATAAAGAAAACTAATTTCGTATAAAAAATGAACCAGAAAAGAGCTTTATAGATTGAAGGGAACTAAGTTAAAATAGCGGGTTGGGAAACATAATAATTACAATTGCGGTATATTAGCGAAAGTAAAGAAACCTATTTTAATAACTAGTGCTTATACCATTATCACAGTAAAAAAGTTTATTTTACAAAAGGTAACGCCATCTCGTATTGAATTATATAAGTATTACAAATATGCAAATAAACCACTCTGTAAACACTAAACTATTAGTTTCTAGAGGTCAGTACTTTACATTAAGTTGAGAATAAATGTCAATTTGTTATGATTTATTGCAATTATTGGATAACTTATAATAGATCATAGGGGTAAGTAAATATGTAACATTTAAACCTAAATATTAGGAATAATGGAACCTGAATTGACATAGTATATACCTGTATAGTTTCACATTAATCATTAAGTGCTAACAGTAGTTAAATAAAGTTATGTTTTTTTAGGATGAAGCCGACTGGAAGAATTGGGAACTGTACAAAAATAAAAATGATAAAATGAAATAAAATATAACTAAAGTATGATTAATATGCTTATTAAATTATGGTATTAACCATAATAGTACAAAATAGTTGTACACTATATTAACAAATAGTTGTCACCTTCAATGGATTTCAGCTACAAATATCCACCACAGCATGTTAAACATAAGGAAATATGGAGAAATTTGAATAAATGGTAAATTTGATTATTCAAATGTTACATCGTCAGTGGAGCATACCGATACACTTAGGTCGCGTCTCATATACATTTTTAAGCTCCAGAGCAGTAGAGCGTAACTAACGCCATCGCTCGGTAGTATCTGCTGTAAAATTGATTATTCAGTGATGATTATCAATTCATTTTCTGGTTTTCCATTTATTGTCATGGAGTAGTCATCTGCAAATTGACATAGGCTTGAATCTTGAATCTGATCTTACAATGGTTTCTGTCACATCATTACCAAAGAAATAAACAGAATCTTCGAATGTACACCTCCTTGTAATATCTCCCTTGAAATTCTTAAGTTTGTTGAATTAAATGCCACATTTGCTATGCTCTCTTGTGAACCTTTTAATTGCACAAATTGGTGCCTATTTTCTAAGTAAGATATTATCAATTGCTCTACTTGTTACATCGTAGGCTCTCAGTTTCTCAATCAATAAATTATGTTGCGCGACGTCAAACGCTTCTGTCAAATTAAATAAATTGTTGCAGTTTTGCCTGCTTTGTCTAAAGCCTCGTTAATTTCATTCATTTGATTAAATTGATCTGTGTTTGTCGATTTTGAGTGCCACTAAGAAAGTTATATTCCATGATATATTTAAGAAGATGTATATAGATTGATTTTTCATAAGGTTTAACGAATACAGATGGGTTTGATATCGGTCCATATTTTTTTTTATCGGTTTTATCATCCTTTTCATGACACGGCATTTCTTTAATAGTATTTAACCTCTCTGGATAATCTTCAGTTTCAAAGGATTTATATTAATTAGATATATCCGCTAGGTACATCTTCCATTAGGTAACATGGTATACTATCTAAATTCTCAGAATGTTTTTGGCCAAGACTCATTAATATGTCCTCTATTTCTTTTTCACTTACTGGATTAAGAATAAAACACTGATTTGTGAATGGTGTGGTAATATTATTATGTAAGCTCGGATTCATTAACAGTTTTTCCGTTTCATGAACAAATTAATTATTATAGATGTTTATAATTTTGTTTAAATCTCTTGTTTTATTACTTTTCCCTTTTAATATAAGTATTTGCTTTAGTCATGGGCTGATTTGAATTTTCTTTTATGATGCTTTTAGGTGCTTTGCTTATGTTGTTAGATTCCTGTATTCTTCTTTGATTTGTTCTTTTTTTAGTTGTTTTTAATTTAATATTTATATTTCTATTTTAATTATAGGTATCATAATGTAACTGTTTCACTATTTTAAATAAGTTATCAGAACTTTCCCTCTGCTGTAGTAAATTTCTAAACAGGGCTCTATTTTCATCTGAATAGTTTCTTTTTTTAATAAATTTTGGGTTATTTCCACATGTCTCTCATTCAATAGCAATGACCATGTAATTAGAATAATGATTTACTGTTAATTTTGAGTCACATTCTTTTCTAAATTCGTAAATATATTGTCCAATATTTGACTATATATTTGCTATATTCGCTACCAATAACCTCGCTTTATATTACATTTGTCACCTTTGGACAAATTCGTCCCCTAATGGGAGGTTTTTTATCATTTTTGAAGAACTTCGCAACCTTTGGCGGTATGTGCGACTTTTAAACATATTTTAATTAAGTATAAGCATTAGTAACTTATAACCATAATTTAAAAATGAAACATCATTTATTCACTAACGTACGGTAACTTACGAGTACAAACTACACTTGTCTTCCAAATCAACCATTCTACAGCAAAACCTGATTCATCGATTCCGACTCCATTTAACGACAGAGTTTTTACTGTTTATTTTCTTCCGGTTTTTCCTTAAGCGTTTACCTTTTTCTGGAACGTCACACTTTTAGTTCCACATCGCTATTACATAAAGAACTCTGCCTTCTTTTCTGTTTTACCGTATTAAAATGTAAAGCCCGACTAATCACAAATTGAGACCGTGATGACTCACACGTAAATAATGAAATGGCAAATTAGTGACGTGAATGAAGAACGACGATGTGATAACATTAAAAGTGTTACATTAAAATACGTAATGACATTTCGGAGGCATAAAGACCTCATCGAAAGCAAGTAAAATACAATTTCCAAACGTCGCCTAATAGCTTCATAACAATTGTTCCAATAGACATTATTTCACCATCACTAAATTCGTCGTTTACTGTGCCCTATTGTTTTAGATAAGTGTTACACACAAAAAAGAAAACATAAAAACAAAATTTACGTCATTAATAGACATTTATGTCGTCCTGAAAGTTCAGACTTCCGTAATGTTATAAAATGGTAAACACTACACAAGTAGTTAAATTATGTATAAAAATATCTACCATTTTCTCCGATAATGTATTTATCATATCATAAGGGAAATATTATGACACGTGTAAAAAACCGGCAACAAACGTTTTATAATATAATGAAAGTTACCCGCCGACTCAGGAACGAGACCCGTCGCGGAGTTTAAACAGTGTTTTCGAATGAATTCATTTTAAAAGAGATATGTGCGGAACACTGGTTACCAAAACGACCTGAAATATGTAGGTTTATGAGGGCGGTAAAGATACATTTAGAATTGATGCTATTTCATGACAATCCCATTGGGTACAAAAGAAATGGTTTTGAATATTTGAGAGAAATTATTTGTCAAACCTATCAATATTTATAGAATACTATAATGATTTATCAGACGAAATAGAACAAGACAACTTAATTATATATACTGAGAAAATATTGCCCTCAATGTTTTTAAACCCTACTAACACATGGGAAATTAAACAGATTATTCATGAGCTAAAGTCACTCAAAATTTTTAACATGGGCAGACCAAGATCTGAAACTTCCAAAGTAATGATTAAACATATAATTGAACCACCGTCTCATGTTTGAAATGTTATAAAATTTTCTTAATTCTTGTACTTTAGATAATTAAAAAAAAACTGCATTCTAGCTCTTCATCATTAGGGGTGAATAGTGTTTGGATATTGGAATAAAAGTCCTCATAAAACAAACAATATATTACCAGGAATCAGGTGTCCATTATAGAGAAGATACATACACTTAACTTTACATACTTACTAATTTCTCAAACGAGAAAAAAAAACAAATTAGATTTAAGCTTAGCTAATTACACACTAAAAGTTAATCAAACGCAGCAAAACGTTTCGTTAAATTCCGCATTCCGCACCGAAGGAAATTTCTCTGGAAACTAACTACTTACAACTTAATGTTTTCTTTACACCAAAATAGTTGTTAGGGCGCCACTTCATTTAATTTAGTCGCCTAAATGAAGAAAGGCGGGTCCAAAATAGAAAGTTTTTACCTGTAACAGTCCTCAAATAGATAAATCGTCAGAAAATTCGGGAGCGCACGTAACTGTACACAATATAATAATCTTAAATTCGAGATCACCACCACAGGGAAATTTGTCTGTACGTTAAATGTACTATTGTTTAATTCTCGAAGTTTCTCCTAGCAGACCACAACGTTTAAATACTCCACTCTGGTTAGCACCATGGCGGGATTACTCTATCGCCATCTTTTTATCACCAATCCATGAACGATACCATTACACATTTAGGGTACACAGGTATTGCACTATAAATCTAACTAGATAATCAATAACAAGAAACATAACAGTACCTTCGTAGGTACACTTAACAAAAATTAAGACAACTTCAAAGAAATTCTTGTCACTATTTATTTCATCTTTAGGACACCTCCGCATGTCAACACCCTTCCTCTCGTCTGTCTCGTATTTCCGGCTCTACCTCCTGCCCTCCGCGCTGTCGTGGTACCCCCCGAAACGCAATCGAATCACGTGCTATCCAAATTCTTAGACCGTCAGCGACAAAACTTAAAAGCAATCCCTAATCGGCAATTCAAAATATGCAGATTCGCCGTGAGCCAGGGCCGTACTCGACAATTTCTTAAATTATGACCAAAATATTCAAACAAAAATCTTCATTAAAGACGAACCGTTACATGTTATAAATAAAAGCCGACATATTTTCAAAAATACTTAAATAATAGCCAATAGATAATTATGCACTGTTTAAATAAATATAATATACTTTCAAACAAATTGTTTGAGTTTAGCTAAATCAACAGAAGTTGCAATAGCAAATCATACTAATAAGCGAGCGATCTATCGCTGTGCATCTTTGTTAATTTAGCAAAAGCGTTCGACGCGGTCGACCATAGAAAATTATTATTAATACTACAAAACAACGATTTTGAGGTGTGGCACTTGATTTAATGACTGGCTATTTAACAACTCGCAAACAGCAAGTAGTAGTAGATGGCAAGAAAAGCACCATAAGAATATTAAACTACGGTGCACTTCAAAGAACAATTCTGGGACTGGTCTTAATATGTATATCAATAATCTCTTCAGCATTTTTACAAGTGGCGAGATAATAAATTTTGTTGACGATACAGATATATTCTATATAAGTAACCATAGGTCAAGTTTAAAAATAAAAACAGAAAAAAGTTAAAAAAATTCCTTACGGATTACTCATAGATTGCTAAATATAAATTGTACTAAAACATCCTTTATGACATTCATCTGTTATAGAAAAATACTACCTAACTACAGACCACTTGAAATTGATGGGTAAAAAAGTTATACAGAAGATGAAATATCTAATCGTAATTATACTCACACTTAAAATGGAATCACATTGACCACTAAACTAAAAACTTTATATTATTCTCTAGTCTATCCACATATTTATTATGGAATTCTTCCATATGTAGGTATAGTCAATAACTATTGGAAAAAATAAAAGTTCCGCTATTACGTAAACTACTTTGAACTGAATTTTCCACTATTACGTTAGACCAATTATTACTTTTACTATTGGAAAAATATGGAACGATTTACAATGCAATAATGTCTGAACAACAAATTTTATATGTATAATTGCTTTAACAATTGACATCAAGAACATTGAACAATTAACTATCAAATGCGAATCAGATTTTCAAATTGATCTATTATTGCCTTGAACAATAAACAGATGAGATACATTAAAGTTCCTTTTATATTTACCATAAAAAATTTCTCTACTAACTGAAACTATTGTCTTTATTGGTACTATCCGTTCTAGAACAACTTTCTAATTCCTTATGGAGCTTATCCCATTTCCTTCGAGTATTTTCAAATAGACGTTGCGTCTCTGAACTAAGCTTGCTAAAAGCCAAGGCGAATATAGACTTTTCCCTTTCGATGTGCATCGCGGATGATTCATCTGCAATGAAATATGTAAAGATTGTTTTCATCTGCGTTTCATCTAAAGTGATCATCCAAATTTATCAATAAATAAAGTAGAGGAACTCTCTACTTTAGATGAAATTATATTTACTGCAGATGAATAATCATCTGCGATGTACATCAAAAGTCTATATTCGCCTTAGCTATATGGTAGGTTGATGAAAGATGATTGATGTGCATCCCAGAGATATTTACCTCGATGGCTATTAGAAGATGTATAGTTGATTTCGCCATATGCACAGACGATATTGTTGCGACTGAGCTGGTGAAAAGACGACAAAATTATTGTTTAAAGTGAAAGTGACACTGATTCCGATTCAGTAGCAAATAAATACTGGTTGATAGCAAGCAGTTAAAATAGCCAAACCAATAGTCATAATATTAACAAAAGAAGACAAGTGCTGAGGGTATACCATCATCTATTTCCAGAGTTAAAAAATAGTCCGGACAGATTATTTGCTTACATGCGAATTTGAAACATTTCAGTATATTTTTGATGAAGTTTGCGTAAATGATGCTGCTTATATCTTTTGTCCCGTATTGCTGAACTACTGAACACCAAGTTTATTAAATCTTCTTTCTTAATTATTTTTTTTTTTTTTTTGAAAAAGTATCAATGAATGTAGTCTTGTAAACAATGTACAACACTGTAGAATTCCGTCAAAAACTGTATAGTGTTGAGCCACGTGCTAAGAACCTTATTTCTACCATGTATCCGAAAATAAGTTAAAGTGGGAAATCAAACGTATTTCGAGATTCTAAGATATTTTGTTTTCACCATCGATATAAACAATAATATTTTGTGTCGTTATGGATATCGCTGTGAATCATCAAGATCTTTGCTATGTATACTCTCACTAAATTCTCATGTTTGTATTACATTGATTGTAATCCAGCTAATCATCTAACATCGTTCATCACTCATCGAGCCATTTTCAGCATGCACTTACCCTAAGAAAAAGTCATCAATGTTTAATTTCAACAACCCGGTAACAGTAAACAAACGATGATTAATTACAACATTACAAAATATAATAATAAAACACAAAAGTAATATTTACATCCTAAAATGGCAACAAATTTACATTTTCTAAGAAAGCCCTATATAAGTTAGAAGCCATTTAAAAAGAAACAGGTGCTTTGGACGGCTCAAAAAAATATTACACCTAGGTGATGTCAAAATATTTTGACGACAACATGTAATGTTAAAATAGTAAAAAGCGGCATACCAATGCCACCTACGTCAAAAATGGCAAAATAAAAATGAATGCCAAAGAACGAAGTTTTAAAATAATCCACAATAAATAATCGAAATGTTATGGCCGAAAAATGTGCATTTTTTTAATGTACTCTGTCATTTTATTAACCAATTTAATGATGTAAATATAGAAAAATTCTAATTCTGATTTTCGTTAACATGTATCATTTTAACATTTTAAAATATTTTAAGAAAACATGTACCATCAAATAGGTGTAATATTTTTTGAGCCGTCAAAAGCACCTGTTCTTTTTAAATGGCTTCTAACTTATATAGGGCTTTCTTAGAAAATGTAAATTTGTTGCTATTTTAGGATGTAAATATTACTTTTGTGTTTTATTATTATATTTTGTAATGTTGTAATTAATCATCGTTTGTTTACTGTTACCGGGTTGTTGAAATTAAACATTGATGACTTTTTCTTAGGGCAAGTGCATGCTGAAGATGGCTCGATGAGTGATGAACGATGTTAGATGATTAGCTGGATTACAATCTATGTAATACAAACATGAGAATTTAGTGAGTGTATACATAGCAAAGATCTTGATGAGTCACAGCGATATCCATAACGACACAAAATATTATTGTTTATATCGATGGTGAAAGCAAAATATCTTAGAATCTCGAAATACGTTTGATTTCTCACTTTAACTTATTTTCGGTGACATGGTAGGAATAAGGTTCTTAGCACGTGGCTCAACACTACACAGTTTTTGACGGAATTCTGCAGTGTTGTACATTGTTTACAAGACTACATTCATTGATAATTTTTCAAAAAAAAAAAAAAATTAAGAAAGAAGATTTAATAAACTTGGTGTTCAGTAGTCCAGCAATACGGGACAAAAGATATAAGCAGCATCATTTACGCAAACTTCATCAAAAATATACTGAAATGTTTCAAATTCGCATGTAAGCAAATAATCTGTCCGGACTATTTTTTAACTCTGGAAATAGATGATGGTATTCCCTCAGCACTTGTCTTCTTTTGTTAATATTATGACTATTGGTTTGGCTATTTTAACTGCTTGCTACCAACCAGTATTTAATTGCTACTGAATCGGAATCAGTGTCACTTTCACTTTAAACAATAATTTTGTCATCTTTTCGCCAGCTCAGTCGCAACAATATCGTCTGTGCATATGGCGAAATCAACTATACTATAGATGATTATTCATCTGCAGTATATATAATTTCATCTAAAGTAGAGAGTACCTCTACTTTATTTATTGATAAATTTGGATGATCACTTTAGATGAAACGCAGATGAAAACAATCTTTACATATTTCATTGCAGATGAATCACCCGCGATGCACATCGAAAGGGAAAAGTCTATATTCGCCTTGGCTTTTAGCAAGCTTAGTTCAGAGGCGCAACGTCTATTTGAAAGTACTCGAAGGAAATGGGATAAGCTGCATAAGGAATTAGAAAGTTGTTCTAGAACGGATAGTACCAATAAAGGCAATAGTTTCAGTTAGTAGAGAAATTTTTTATGGTAAATATAAAAGGAACTTTAATGTATCACATCTGTTTATTGTTCAAGGCAATAATGGATCAATTTGAAAATCTGATTCGCATTTGATAATTAATTGTTCAATGTTCTTGATGTCAATTGTTAAAGCAATTATACATATAAAATTTGTTGTTCAGACATTATTGCATTGTAAATCGTTCCATATTTTTCCAATAGTAAAAGTAATAATTGGTCTAACGTAATAGTGGAAAATTCAGTTCAAAGTAGTTTACGTAATAGCGGAACTTTTATTTTTTCCAATAGTTATTGACTATACCTACATATGGAAGAATTCCATAATAGATATGTGGATAGACTAGAGAATAATATAAAGTTTTTAGTTTAATGGTCAATGTGATCCCATTTTAAGTGTGAGTATAATTACGATTAGATATTTCATCTTCTGTATAACTTTTTTACCCATCAATTTCAAGTGGTCTGTAGTTAGGTAGTATTTTTCTATAACAAATGAATGTCATAAAGGATGTTTTGGTACAATTTATAGTTAGCAATCTATGAGTAATCCGTAAAGAATTTTTTTTTTACTTTTTTCTGTTTTTATTTTTAAACTTGACCTATGGTTATTTATATAGAATATAGCTGTATCGTCAAAAAAATTTATTATCTCGCCACTTGTAAAAATGCTGAAGAGATTATTGATATACATATTAAGACCAGTCCCAGAATTGTTCTTTGAAGTGCACCATAGTTTAATATTCTTATGGTGCTTTTCTTGCCATCTACTACTACTTGCTGTTTGCGACTTGTTAAATAGCCAGTCATTAAATCAAGTGCCACACCTCAAAATCGATGTTTTGTAGTATTAATAATAATTTTCTATGGTCGACCGCGTCGAACGCTTTTGCTAAATTAACAAAGATGCACAGCGATAGATCGCTCGCGTATTAGTATGATTTGCTATTGCAACTTCTGGTGATTTAGCTAAACCCAAACAATTTTTTTGAAAGTATATTATATTTATTTAAACAATGTATAATTATCTATTGGCTATTATTTAAGTATTTTTGAAAATATGTCGGCTTTTATTTATAACATGTAACGGTTCGTTTTTTATGAAGATTTTTGTTTGAATATTTTGGTCATAAATTAGGAAATTGTCGAGTACGGCCCTGGCTCAAGGCGAATCTGCATATTTTGAATTGCCGATTAGGGATTGCTTTTAAGTTTTGTCGCTGAAGGTCTAAGAATTTGGCTAGCACGTGATTAGATTGCGTTTCGGGGGTACCACGACAGCGCGGAGGGCAGGACGTAGAGCCGGAAATACGAGACAGACGAGAGGAAGGGTGTTGACATGCGGAGGTGTCCTAAAGATGAAATAGCTTCGTTCTTTGGCATTCATTTTTATTTTTCCATTTTTGACGTAGGTGGCATTGGTATGCCGCTTTTTACTATTTTATTATTACATGTCGTCGTCAAAATATTTTGACGCTATTTTGAAACGGCCACTTCCACGAAACTACTAATCCTACACAAATAAATAAAAAAGCAAATTGACCATCATTTTATACGCAGTATTGGTTATTACCATTTTTCTAAATGTGATACTTTACTAATTATCAACCGAGAGACGCTTGAAATTTTTTGTAGGGAAACTTATAAATTACAGCAAAGCAAAATCTTGATTAGAGTAGTAAAATTTGTAAGACACTTTTAGTACCAATTTATCAGAAAATGAGCGTAATCCAATCAGCATGTCATTTTTCCAAAATATTGTATATTTTGAACCTTACTGTTTCGGTATTTAATACTGTACGTGCTAAATACCCAAACAACCAATCAACCTGGATTTGCATAGTGACCAACCATTCAAATCGGTATTTGCTTAATAGTTCGTGCTATATCTGGACAACATTATTATTAGTTCATTACGAATATTAGTCTGCCCAACACAAGAATACAAACAGAGTTCCTGAAATTGAACGTATTCGGTGACTGACAATAACATATACTTGTTAAAATTAAATGACGTGGTTATATGGTTCTTAGTATTCTTTCAGAATAAAGTTTTCAGTTGGTTTTTGAGTATACTCTATGTTTTGTATATTTTCATATTTTATATATGTTATTTTCATATATCTTCTGTATTTTTTTTGAAACATGTGACGCAAGTACAATGTCAAGAGAGATAAATACAGTTGGGCTCAGTGAATGGAAGGATGTATGCTTCGAGGCGTGAAAGAACTTAATTGTTGGGGAATTAGGAAGGGCGATATTGTTAAAATTAACTAGGGGATTGGAAGGAATTTTCGTGGGATTAATGCTCCAATGGCGTCACGTACGTGCGTAAACGAAGTTCATCGTAGAAGATTATTTTTGTTATTTTTTTGAATAATGAATGAAATATTTTTTGATAAATATGTTTCTACCCTCAGTTAAATTGCTATAAAAATTGGAATTTGCCTTTATTTTACATTTTATCACATTTTTTCACAATATTTAACATTTGACTGGCCGCAGCATATTAATCACACTGTAAAGGTAACGAATACTTAAACATTTTTGCACAGCATTCAAAGTGAGAATTTGTTTACTTTTGTAGCAACCGCTGGAACACAAATAAATTGTCATATTTCCCATTGGCTGTATTTAACTATCATTTATGATTTCAGAACATTAATCTATAACATAAAAATTTATTATATTACTCATAAAAACAAATTATTTTGATAACGCCCATCTCTGGCGTAGTCTATAAATCGGTTCCCTTCATCAAAGCTAGAGAATTTCATGGAGAGTATACCAAATAACCAAATAACCTAAATAATTCCAAACAACGTCTGGTATTTAAATGGCTTTTATAAATGATGACAGGAAACTCTAGCACAATAATTCTAAACTTAGCAAGTCAAACGTCGTGAATAAACCATTAAGTACCTTGTATTTCAAGGGTACATCATCGAATAGAGACAGTAAAGTATTCTGTAAATAAATGTAAGTAATCGAGTCCATTTAGACCATTCGCTAATTGAACCGAACCCAGTTGGTCGCCAACTTTACCTACCCATATATCGAGACATCTTGCTGGTTTAGCTTGCTCTATGTCATGATGGTTTATTAACATACGGCCAAATAATTAACAAAAGGTAACATTTTTGAAAATGATACGAATACAGTTGTTATTTATAAGTCTTGAAATATTTATCCTTGAAAACCTAATGCAGTGGCGCTAATTTTTTAATGATTATTGCTGTATTTTCATCAACATTTCTGCTTCTAATATCATTCCATCCTTAACGGAAAAGACTACGGAGGTCCTACTCCTGGCATTATTCAGAGGTTTTCTGTTAACGTACATGAACAGTAATAAATGCTCAGTTTGCGTATTTTTACTCTTTTTTGGCTCGGCGGCTTGAGAATTACACTTCGTGTATCATATATCAAATGCATCAAGAACATTTAAGCATGTTCTTCATTAGTAAATGCAACTATTGTAAAACTCAACTTGATGCTGGTAAGTTATCGAATTAAACTTAGCATATTTGAAATTTTTTAATGTCACTAATGACAATGAAATATGTATTAAATATATATGCATTAAATGGTGATCAGGCCGTCTATCACATACGCGGCGCGGCGTGGTGCAGCACATCGGCTACGACAATGAGAAAACTAAAAGTTCTTGAACACAAATTTATGCTCCTCATCTCTAATTCTGGAAGGTACACCTCCCTCAGAGATCTATACGCACTTTATCCCGACATAATCCCAATGGAGGACTACATCCAGGACATCTCTCAAAAATTCTACTCTTTCAAGCTGGACGATAGCCCGTTAACAAAAAACATAACACAAATTAGACAGCGTAATGCCCCATTTCGGATAAAACACACCCTACCGTACCAGACGTTACCGATCTTCAGGCAACCTCTGTAGCCTAACTTCATCAACTATAACTTCCGTTTGCCCTATCCACCTTTACTGATATTTCATACCTGTTGTATCTTAATCGTAATCTTTCCTGTCTCTTCCTTTCTGTTTGTAACCTTTTTGTCGCGTTTGTTTTTCGTTTTCTTTTTGTACATTTTTGTCTCTAAATTAATTTTCATTCGAATTTTTCAAATCAAAATTTTTTAAAACTACACTTTAGGCCAGCCTACGCGCAGCCCGGCATTTTCACATCTCGCGGAAGGTTCCTCGTTTACATTGAGCTGTCTGCGTCAGTATCAAAATTTTGAAAAAGTGTTTAGTGCAGAAGTTTTTAAAAATGTGTAGTTTGTAAGTCTTGTTAAGCCTGTTTTAGATATATACAATTTTATCACCTAATTTTATCCATCTGCGATGGAAGGAGTTTAGGTTAAGCTGCTTTTAATTGTATTTAAGCCGAACTAGTTCCATTCCGCCGGACCTTGCAATCCGCCACCACGAACAACGCAATGGTTGCACGGTCGGTCTCCGGGTAGGTTCTGGGGAGACAGATGTAAATTTTAATTATTAATAAAGTAGTATTGATTGATTGATTGATTGTATTAAATACCACCACAGGAGAAGCATACATTTGCAGTGTTTTAATTAATACTATAGAAATTGCCAAGATCACGTTTTCATCTAACACTTTCAATGCTTTACAGGAATATTCAAGTACTTGATACTTCTACAAGTTTATTAAAGATCTGCAGCCAACCAATCGTTTAATATTCTGAAAAAAAGTGAGGAAAAAGATATTTGATATTAAATAAACAACAAGTACTCTAGGAAAAACAGCGTTAATTCAAATTTAGAAGTGTTATCTACTTCGAAAAATGTTTGTTCTGTATCACTTAAAGAGGGATAGAACTAGGGTCAATAACAGGTTGTCATTTGGAAAGTCAATTTTTAGACGATTATGTATAGATACCAGATTAGCAAATTAATATTAGGCATATATTAGAACTACAAAATCCACGAGGACTAAGCGGATTTGCATGCGAAAGCTGCCTCCAAGCTAAGCCAAATTTCATATCAATTCTTTCGAAGCACTTGACCTGAGATTATTTACCCTAGATATTACAAATTTTGAACATTTTGAAAATTTTGAAATTTTGGATGCAATTTTTTTCAGTTTTATCGCTGCGGGGCCAAAAAAATTTCTGTACTATAAATGAGCTATTCCAAGATACGCATTGCAGATTTATTTAATTAAATACTTATAAAAATAAAAAAAAATTCTACAAATTGTCACTGAAATTTACTACTAAATCAACGCGATATTTATTCTGCACCATTTTCTTTCACGAGAACCATATGATCAGGTGTTTCAAAAGGGTTGATACGAAATTTGACCTTTTGGATTTGCTCCTTTTTCCCCGTTCTTTCAGCTGTTCCTGGAGATGATTCAAAATGAGAAAGCTATAGAATTTGATAAGATATGTGCTCCCTTTTCTAGCTAAATTTAACCAACTATTCACCTACAAACGTTTTGGCTTGAAATAGTTCTATAATCACAAAGCTTCATGATAATCATGGTTTTTGCCTCTCAATAACTAAATTGTAAAATCTCTGATTGAGTTCTCTATATATTGCGATATCAAATAATTTTCTAACTATTCCAACGTAGTAGACAGTAAAAGACATCTAAAAACAGAAATACATTTTCGAAAATATAAGGTCTCCCGAATGCCAACATTTAAATGAAAATAAAATAATATTGTAATTTCTAAATTATATTGTGTTTAGGATACTAAAATATTTCAAATAAGCACACGCCGAAAAATTAAGCATTTATAAATTTGTTAAAAACATAACAAACATGTGTGAAGGAAAGATAATAATTAAGAAAAGTTAAAAGAATAGACTAAACATATGTCTCCTACGATTACATTTGTAGACAAAATATTTTTGACATGTCAATTTCTAGGCGTTCCTGAGGTATTTAAGTGACCTGAAAATGAATTGGAAAATAGAATTCCATAGATTTTTTATATAAATGTATATTTTATAATACGCAATTCGTATTCGTGCAGTGTATCTATAACTATTTATTTAAATACATTTAATTAAATACCGTTTTAATACTGGTTATATCTAAAACCTTCCGCTAAATATAAAGATCAATTTTCTGGAAGTTTTATTAAAATATATTTTTTTTGTAATCAGAATTAAAGAAGGCATGCTTGAACACTGTTTTCTAACAAATGGCGGAGGAGCCGGTGTACGGTTTATTTCCTTTTCAATGACACCCATCACATTAGAGGGAACCACATTCAAATAGAACCAGTAGCATTGGACTTAGCAAACCATACATCATTTCTGAAGTCAATAAAAAATATTTTATTTGCATTAAATTTTTCGTATTTCCTAAATTCTGAATGGTGACTATTTATTAGCTCGAGTTCTACTTGATTCGTGTTTATTCTTTTACTGGACTGACTGATTTAATTTGAATGTCTAAGCTATATATGAACTGTAAATAGTACTTATATTATTTATTATGTGTGCAGAGAATAAATTTTATACTGCATTTGCATTTACACATACGCGCTCGTGTTTAGCCTCGTCACGCAGCGACAGTCGCGCGAGGAAATTGCACGTTTGTGTCAACAACGCGAATGACCGTTTTCACTCTACGCGAGTTTCAGTTCAAGCCGAGACGAACGGACGACGATGATATGGAAGTTGTTGCGGCCTCTGCCCTACACCTGCTAAGCGTTGACAAACTCGCTCGTTGCCGAACTGAATAGCGACTGTGTAAACATTGAATTCGCCTCGGCGCTACAAGCCTTTGATTCGTCTCCAAAAAACCGCTTCCGGCGCGAAGGCTACAAGCGACCAGGCGAAGAAGGAGGATAATCATGAGTGAACCGACTACACATGTGGTCCGCTACGTGCCTTGCGATTCGACTTGCCATTGGTGTGATTGTATAAGTGCGCTTTCAGAACTGCAAAAGCGTGTAATTTCACTCTGTTCGTACTAGGAACTTACAGGAACTTTATCTTGAGGTTGTTAAACATTTCATTTACGATTACAAATAGATGATAAACGAACTACATATTACTTGGAAGTAAATTGAGTTTTACTTGGCTTTAAAAACTAATCTTCTGAATTCTCCTTTCAATTTCTTCCAGATAATTCTGGTGTGCTATGTAAGGAGTAATAATTCCGGTAACGAATTTCTGTCAAAGAAGAAAGATATCATGGCAATCACAGGTCCAGTTTGTTAACTATACCGCACCTATTCTGAAATTTAATGTCATTAACTGATAATCATTTCGAAGCTGCTAAAACAAAAGGCGTTGTGATTACACGTATTATGTCTCTTACTTGCTAACTTACCTAGGACTTACCTAGCGTCTTCTCACCATCATATCAGTGACTATTTGTCAATAGTGTGGTTGTATGCTGGTGCATTTAGCTTCATATTTCATGGTAGTGATATCTTCCCGGTGAATATAAAGTTTCTTCAAACGGTGCCTGTAAACGACTGGAAGTAGTGCATGTTTTCTCTTAAGTGGATATATAAATTTCTATCGAATGTTAACAAGCAATTCAGAAAACATAGATAATACTGAGCAATATTGTGAACGCTATGACATTAAAATATCTTGATTTCACTGAATGCGATATAAAATTTTGAACAAGAAAATGTCTGATTTTATGGGGGCAGAATAAATATCAAACGAGGAAACGTCAAAAATCAAATAAACTTCGTAGAATACATCACAAAGATCAAGAGCTTATAGAATCTTTTATTTTTATTTTTGGATTATTGTGTATTGCTATATTGTTTACTGATAAAGTACATGCGGTGTACAAATTTAAGATTTACCAAAATGCATGAAATGGATATGCTCTATTAAATGTAAACAGTATGCAAAAAATTTTAAATTATATGCAAAAAAAAAATATATACAAATCCGAGAAAATATTATATTAACTTCTAAATACAAATTCAACAAAGCCTTCGGATAATTCTTAATAAAGATTTAACATATTTCTTGAAACAGGCGTAATATTTTTTTGTCTTTGTTACGCAACAATTACTTTTTTCAATTATGTACTAAGAACTCGAAAGAGAAGAGGAAAAATTAATTATGTTATAATATTAACATGTATATCATTTAAATATTTTGATGAATATTAACTAATAATTTAACCTAGTACAACACAAGTTTTTTCTTTGTGTCTTATTTATGTTTACGCCCTGGCGGAGTTTATCTTACAGCTATTCTACCATCGAGGTCACGGCGCTTAAGCCGATGACTCCACCTCACTTTAGTCAATTTATCTTAGGTGGCAGTTTATTTAATTACTTACGTAAAATATATTTTGTAAAGGTAAACAAATAAATAAATAAAAAGATGTTAAAGGCTCCCGTTTATCACAATCTTTACAGGGAATTTCAAAGTATATATCGGACAAAGTACCCAATATTTAGAAAACCGGTTAAAAGCACATAAGTACACTAAAAATTGTAGCACTGCCCTAAATAAACACAAAAGACTAACAAAACATGAATTTAACTATGAAAATACAAAAATTTTAGCTACGGAAAATAATAATAAAAAACGACAAATTCTTGAAATGATTCACATTCACAAAAATCAAAATGCTGTCAATGATAAAATCGAAATAAGCCAACTTAGTAAGATATATCACAATGTTTTATAGCACCTGTGGGGGCCCCCAATATAGTTTTTTCTATATTGAGGGTCCCCACAGGATTGTTGCTCTACACATTGTTATATATGTTCTTAATAAGGTTATCAACAATAAATAACGAACACACACCATACATAAATCAATAAATATCATTAAAAAGAATTATGTGTTTAAACCACTATCGCCATCTATCAGCCAATAATATAATATCCAAATATCGACGAGTTGGTTCTCTGTTTAGTCTTTCTTGAGCTTCTGTGAAACTTGGCGAGTCATTTGTCATTCTTGCGATCAAACCACGAGGTACAATTGCATGGTAAAAAATATTAAAATATAACAGTAATACTTGTATAATGAATAGAAGAAGGAAAAAAAAGAAAAGAAAATAATAAATAACACTATAAACTAGTACAACTTGGTAATGACACGGTTTGGGTAAGCAAATATTAAAAATAATAAAATAAAATTATAACCTAACTTTACTGATAAAAAATTATTGTCTCTCTATTACATTTTAGATTACATGACCATACGAATTTGTATACGAATATTACGAGTATGGATACTTATTAAAAACAAATTTTTCTGATGAAGGCTAGGGGCCCCCAGCCGAAACGTTCCCAATTACAGAGTTGTAAAACATACACATAGACAATTATACAACGATTATCTGTCGCAGCTGAGACTCGAACTCAGGAGTGGTACAGCGACTAGACGTGTTGTCTCGCGACTAGACTAGTTTTTTGCTCATATCTCTCTAATTTTGCCCATAGCCATAATTTTACAAGAAGTCAATTTTGGAGCTCAGGAAATTCTACATTAATTTCATTACAAAAACATTTTTGTACGAGCAGAAACAAGCGCGGAAAGCCTAAGTGTTTATAGCGTATAACTCTGGCGTGGTGGGGAGCGAGGCTAGCGAGCGGAGGCACGCACACGCTTCATTATAAAATCATAACTCTTGTTTAATTTGGACTATTTTAATTAAACAACGTACCCGTCGGAAAATGACAGTTTTTCACATACGACTATTATGAAATTTGTTTAAGATTAAGATAAGAGAAAAAATCAGTTTTAAAGATTCAACATATTTAAAATCCAGTTTATTTGAAAAATCGTAGTAACTAAAAAATAACTTTATTTGAAAATATAATTATAAAATTAACGCAATAATTGGGATAATTCTTTTTGGGCTAATTCAAAAGCTTGACTCTTGCTCTGTAAGATTTAGTTGTAACAATTATGAAAATTAACAGTTAAATTGGAATAATTAGTAATTATTCCAATATAATATTTTGTTTTTATGCAACTTACAGGTGTTGCCGGGAACATGTAATATTTAGGTAAACAGCGTTTTTCTGTGCTCAAAATAATCATTTTTAGTAATTATTTAATGAAATTAAAAAATAACGCTTGCTTAATCATTAAATTTTATACTATTAATCGAAGTTAGTAATATACCATTGTAAAATTTATTATAATTATTTTTTTGCATTATTGCATATGAACAATTTGCAAAAAATTATCGTTTTTTGCACCAAAAGTGTACAAAATTTTAAACAAAACATGAACAAAATTTTTCTGCAGGCAACTTCAACAATTTTTTCATTATTTACAGCTACCTTTTTCACATGACATACTTATTTTATAATGAAATGGCTTTTGAAAATTTGTTTAAAAAATTGTTATTAATTATTATTGATCTTCGACAGTCTGTCTGATCAGGAAAAATATAATAAATAAAGTCGAAAATGAGCACTTCAATAAAAAAGAAACTTTTTAATCTTCAGCTCATAAACTATGCACTTTTTGCACACACACACACACACACATATATATATATATAATTTTTCATGATTTGTAAGGTATAATTCAATGCAGGTCGGGGTATTTGCCCGCTGAGTAGTTGTTTCCTGCAAATCATGTATAATAACACCATATATATATATATATATATATATATATATATATATATAATTTTTTATTGTTTTGATATAAATTTTTAAATAAAATTGGTTGCAATTAAAAATATTTATTTTTTGCAATTTGTTTAAACAATCGCTTTTAAACAATTTTGGTATACTTCTATCAATTTGCAATCAACATATTCAAATTCAGGAGGTCAAGATATACAGGAATAAATAGTTTGCAATTGAACATACTCAAAATATTTGGGAATAGTTTATAAAAAAAAAATTTATAATTCTTTTTTTACACTTTAATTTTCATAAAAAAAAATTTATAGTGTGCTCATTAATGCTCGCACTAAAATGTTTTTGTAATGAAATTTGTTAAGAAGTTCCTGAGCTTCAAAATTGAATTCTTGTAAAATTATGGCTATGGGCAAAATTAGAGAGATATGAGCAAAACTCTGAACTTTTAAAAAAAATTGTTTATAACTATTTTTCCCAGGAACCATTAGCAGGCGATTCGACAAAAAATGTTTATATACATTATAAAAAACGACTCCTCAAAAGACGAGATCACTTAGATTCAGTTCTTTCAATTTAGGCTTTTTTCGACAGTTTGCCTGCACTACTAGTCCACTGCTACCATCTCGGTAACACATGAAAAACGCTGCTACTAAAAATTCATACCCTAACCAGGATTCGAACTCGGGAGCACTAAGCCGGCTTTAGACCATAATGTGATGAAAATTTAAATATTTTTCACTTCTTTTCTAAATAAGCCAAAAAGACGCATTCACTGAAGTTGCCTTTTACCTTCTTCAATCTACACCAATCGATAAAATTTGTATATGTAATATCGTATTTAGGCGTCAAAGAGTATTTTGTTTATTTGCTCTTTTTTGGATAGATTACTATGATCTTTTGTGTTCATACAACTTTGATTAATGAACGATATAATAATTAATAAAAATATTAGTCTGGGCTAGAGGAACAGTGTAGGGTTGTTGTGCATTCGCCTATGTCGTACTGATGAGAGCTAACAGGCTGAGGCTGGCGATGCACAACGGTCATGCACTGTAGTCCTGCACACTACCTTCTGGGGATTTATTGCAATCAGATTTTATTTTGCGTTTTCCGACTTAAAACGAAGTATGTCGCACACTATAAGACACTACTTTCAATCATTTTGGAAATGTACATTGTATACCTTGATGGGTGGAAAAGAATATATTTCCTTTCACAGGAAACAGTGTAATGTTTGGACTTTCGTAGTATGTATTTTACTACACATTCATTATTTTTGTGATATAATAATTAAAAAATAAAGAGAAATATAGAGAAATAAATTCAGCGACCTGCCTGTTAGTACGCTCCGAACAACAAAATGGATTGCTTAAAATAGCTCTTATTAGTGATGGTTTACCAAAATGCATACCTGCATTCCAGGTGGATGTGAAGAAATTAAATAAAATATGCGCCAAACGTGCGCCGATTTTAAACGGCGCTAGCTAGCATTTGCGGAATTATGTTCAGATCAACTTTTTAAATTTTTTATGACAACGAAATTTTGATACACCCTGTATAAATGAAAACAAATGCATTCCTCTGTGAAATGGTTATATACTTATGACCGTATTTTGTTGCATGTACTTTTTTCGAATAAAATATTATGCTATCATAAAAATTAATCAACGTATCCTAGGTAGTATGAAGTGGTATCGGACACCAATGCAGCTTTACAAAAGAAACAATAATAATACATAAGCATTATATGAGCCATTTGCTAAACAGTAACTAAGAAGCAACATACAAACCAAGCAATCAAGTACTTAAGTTAGAATAAACTACGTAAATCCATGTTATTTAACACAGCATGCATTTTAGATTGTTACAACACACATTACAAAAATTGTTACACTTAGCGCTCTCTAATTTTAAATTCAACTATACGATTATCACCTAAGTTTATTATCTTAAATAAGTTATTTCAAATTATTAAATGCTTTATATATTATTTAATAGACGAAGTTCTCGTAACTTTACCACCATATTACAATTAAGCTGTAAAGATCTAATTAAGTTAAGAGCAAGCCGAAACTTAGCATAATTAAATAGTGAGAGCACTTATACCATATGGTTGTTACCTAGTTGCACAGTGAATTAGAGTGTATCTAATAACTGACGATTTGAACTACATAATGCAATGCATTTTATGTTTCATCAGGTTAAGGAAGTTGTAATATTTTGTATTTTATAGATGGCATATACTCACTGATGTGGAGATATACATATATTATAATTCTACAAGAATACTAAGGAAAAACAGAATGATGACACCGGCCGACACACATGCAATTTGTTAAGGGCTATTAGTTAATTTTGAGATGCAGAATCCAAAAATTATGTTGGAATAGATCTTATTTTCGCGATACGATGTACTCGTATCTGCTCACCCAATGTTAATCGTAGGGAGCAGTGTATGTTTAGAATAAATATAAACCCAAAAGCGAAACTTTTTATAAAGAATAACTTTTTCTCGGCAAATCAAAAACAGAAAGATTACAAGAGTGTGGTACCACATCCTGAAACAAACTGTACAATACAAAGTAATTATACAATACCAAGAGATTAGCGAAGCTCAGTACTGAATAATGAAAAATAAAAATTCAATGAAAACCATCAATAAATGTTCATATTGCTATGTGTCCCCGTCAGCTCACTCTTGCTATGTGCCTCATAAGGGAACCGAGCCCCTGGTTAGGGACAATGAGTAACTAGAAGCTAAACCGTTTTCTTTCCAGCCAGATCAAGAAAACACTAGAAGAGATAGGCGTGGCAAAACCCACCTAACCCTTATCCAATCAACCAATGATGAGAAGCTGAAATCTCACTGCCGGTTTTCCTCAAGCCATGTGCAGGCCCAAAATGTTACGAAAGAGTTTAGGCACTGCACTTCTGGAGCTACATAGTTAATCCTACCATAGCGACGATCCGGACGAAAGGCACCTTTTGTGTACCGGCAGTCACCCTTATCCTTTCGGTTGTCAGACCTGTAGTGACCTACGCATAATGTGTATGGTGGCCAAAAACAAAGGAAAAATTAGCACAAGGAAAGTTGCAACGCCTTGCCTGTTTAGGGATTACAGGAGCAATGCACTCGTGTCCCACAGCAGCTATGGAGGCAATGCTTGACCTACTTCCTTTGCATTTGTATGTAAGGAAGGAGGCTGCACTTAGCGCCTTATGACTGCAGCAGGCACTTAAATTTAAACCGGGCGATCTGGATGGTCACTTAAGGTTTTTGAAGTTAGTCCAATTTGAGTCCATGATCAAACCCACTGACTCAATGCCAATCAAGCAGGAGGTTGACTGTCCGTTTTATGAATTGATTGAATGTCGTCAGACAAGCAGGATGGAGGAACTGCTATTGGAGCAAGGATCATTCATCTGGTATACATCCGAAGGAGTAGGAGTGGGCATAGCAGAGCCTAAATCTATACAGAGCTCTCGGAAACACCCCAACCGTTTTCCAGGCATAAATTTATGCTATAGATCTATGTGCGCAGGAATGCCTATATAAAGGCATCCGAAGGGTAAAGGTCTATATACTCTCAGCTAGCCAGGCACCATTAAATGCTCTATGGTCCTATACTTTGTGTTTAAAATTGTCTGGGAATGTAGACTGAAGCAACTGTCTAACAACAACAAGGTCACCTTAATGTGGGGGCTAGGGCATGAGGGATTACAAGATAACGAACTAGCTGACACCCTTGCAAAAACAGGAGCTGAAGCACCATTCACTGGACCTGAACCTCCATAACGGAGGAGATTCATAAATGGGAAAAGGAACAGACAAAGTCCCACTGGAGCAATACTTCATGCCAAATACAAGCGAAAAATTTATAATTTATTCGGCTTCTCGAACTTGAAAAGTTCAAATTAAAGCTGATCACACGCCTTATAACTGGCCATTGCCTCTTGAGATAGCATCTCAAAAATATGGTCGGTCAAGACAGTAGACAATAAATACAGATATTTTAAAACTGCAACTGAAACTGCGTAACATATAATCTGCGAATTCAAGGTATTAATCCGCATTAGGTTAAAATGCCTAGAGCAGGTGGAATTAAAGCCTGAAGACATAGGCAAATTGGCCTCCAAGAAAGTGACAAGCTTTGTAAAAAGTTTTGAAATCCTGGGCAATAATCATTGGTAGAGTAATTCACAAAAGATCTTTTAGGTCAAATGAAGTAAGGCTACTCAGAACCAAGCGAAACAATCTGCAATCTACATCTACCCACAAAACACCCTAGAACGAGGATGGAAACAGTCGCCCTCGTTCGTGACGATGACGATTCTGAGAGCAGACATACCGGCGAAGAAAGAAGACAAGACAGAAGAGCTCTGGAAGAAACGGCCCAGCCAGCAGGGCCCAGCAGTAGGAGGTCTGTCGACATCACCAACACCTGTTGCATTTGTCAACGGGGTTGAGAAAAAGCAGACCCACCCCAAACGAGGCCAGTCCCCGTCTACTGCGAAAATCTGGGGTAAAGCGCAATATTCTTGCTCGACCATTTGAGACCATCATCATTGGCAAGGATAATGGCACGCGTTCTCAACTTACAACTACGGTGATGCGTCAAACTAACTAACCTGGTAGCGTATTTTGTCAAATTTTTCATACACACTTTTTTAGACTTATCGACAATTTATGCTTTTCACTTAATACTAATAATGAATTGTCTAAATATAAATTACTTTTTCTACTCCCTTATGTAAATTTGCTGTTTTCCGTACAGTCTGTAGAATGGATAAGTGGGCCATTCCAGTTAACTGAAAGGATATATTTCATATACGTTCTAGGATGGATATGAAATCGACCAATCACAGTTCATGTATTAAGTACATAGGCAACTATTCGTTTTAAAAAATTCAAGTTAGTGCGTAAGCTGTCAAAGTAATTGTCAGTATGTATTCGCGCAGTTTGAGCTAGAAAATAGTTTAAAATGAGCGATTCCAGTGAAGAATCGATAAACGGTATACCTACCACCTAAAATTTTATTGAAATTATTATATACAGACAAAATTTTAGAGATATATGACAAAAAAAAGTAGCTATATGTGGGGATTGAACCGATGATCGTTTGTCTTTGAACTGAATCGAAGTGTGCATACAACCGCTAGGCTACTAAAGCTTTTATAAAATGTTTGCACCTAAAGCATAAGATTTAGCAGAAGCTAAGTTTGTATATTAAAATTTGATTAAAACTATTATTTATAGTTTTTTCTTAATCCGGTCGTAGAAAAAGTATACTGCACAACTCGAGTGGATTATCCATATCGAACTCGAAAGATTGAGGCACTCCGCCTACGGCGTCGTGCTCAAACTTCTTTCTCGTGCGATATGGCTATCATATCCACTCTTGTTGCACAAACTACTATAATAACTTCTAGTAATAGGTAGTTTTGTCCTCATGACAATGCTACCTTCAAAAGAAAAAGTTAATTGAAGAAATGGACTGATATGTCCCCACACTCTGAATATTTAGGGAACTCTCCAAGCGGATTTCAAGAAACCATAGATATTAACCAATAAATTAAAATACATTGAAAGTAGTGCAATATAAAGATTTTTACCTAATAATAACAATATTACGGACGTAGAAATTTCTTGTTTTATTTCAGTCAGATAAATGCATATGACGTCACATGCTTGCTGGCTCATCAGATCATTGTACTCTGCGTTATTCCGTGTTACTCTCATTAGAACAAAGTTTGAATTCACGGCAGTAACAGTGCCTTTGCTATTTAGAATTTAGATAAGTTTGTTTATTGTTGTCAAATATGGGGAGGGTCTCCAGAAAGAAGATTCACAAAATTTGCCGAACGTAGACGTGATTATGCTGTCCAATTTTCATTCAAAGCACAGATAAATACAACTATGGCAAATATTGGCAAAAATATTCGTCCCGTCCTAGCTTATGACAGTCGCAAAATTAATTACATCACTATAGCAACACCTAGAGTTTCGCAGCGCATATCGCATAGCAGGCATGTGACGTCACCCCCTAGCCTCGCGGCAAGGGAGCGTTTTCTAGCCTCGATGCGTTGAGTTAATTTCTATTACAAATAACGCCGAAAGTAAATAACTACTTCTTTTTAAACTTTGTGGGGATTTACAACATCCACAAATCTATCATTTCCAATTAAAAACTAAATTTTATGGACAGACCTATTCAGTTTAGGATGCACATGTGATTTATTTTACATACATACATTTCAGTTTTACATATTTAACCAGAAACACCTGGCCTGTAGAGGTCTCTTGTACTGTGTATTAAGTTTCGTATTCAGAGTATGTTCTCATAAGGGCAGCACTTACCTTAGTTAATATGTATTTATTATATATTATTGTGTTTAATTTGATTTGATTTTTTTTCCTATGTATAAAATGAAAGAAACCTTAAAATGTATTAACAGTATACCTAATTCCAAATAAAAATGAGGTATTCGTTCTCCGATATCAACTAGTTAAGTAAATAAGAGATGATACTTTTAATGAACAGTATTAAATTGTCCGCTAAAAATAAATAGCCAGAATATTATGAAGCCTCTTATACTTGATCCTGACACTTTAAATCTAGATTCCCTTTTATTTGTATAAACATTTGACTACAGACACAAATATTTAAATTCATTCTAAATAAAACGTAAAACTCGAGAAAGAAAATTAACATTGTTCTTTAAAAGTTTCATATATAAAACATCTGTAAGTTAAAAATAATTACTACAGTAATCTATATACTTACTATATTATTTACAATCTATGCAAATCATATCGCAGGTGCTGGAGAACATAAATATAGACGATTTATTAATTATTTTTGTATATGATTTACTCGCAGTGTGTTACAATTTAATCAATATTTTGTACCTAAACTGCCCGTGTAGGATTTTATGATCCATGTGTATACAAAATAGATCAATAATATGAAAATAATGTTCTATACTAGGAGCTAATAATTACGAAGACATACTCCTCAAATGTTTGTATAATATATATCTAATTTTATGTATTACGTAAGATGTTATATATACGTGCAACAACATTATATCCTCTAGTGTACGCCATATATTTATACACATATGTAGCAAATATCTATTATATTTAAGTATACATCATAGGAATGCACACTGATGAATATCCATTGAATATACGTCTAACTAGTTCCATACTAGATTTTGTATATATTTCTAAATTACAGATAGTTTTGACGTGCATAGAATACATATTTAGGAAATAATATAATGTGTATACCTTCTCAATGAACATTCCTGAGATATTATTATCAATTGTGTTAGTTATGTCATATTCATTTATATACATAAGACATCATACAGATATACAACCAGCAGAATGTGCTGTTTGTGCATCGTAAGTATGTATACATATTATGTAGAACGTATTGGTTTCGCAAGTGAAAAAAAAAATAAAAAAAATTTACAATGCAATAGGAATAAAACTAACGGATAAATCTGTGATTAAAATTTCAGTACTAATATGTTTCTTCAATCATTTCTTCTATTTATTTTTTCTAGAAACTGAACTTTAATAAACGTTTTGCATGTCTCTGTTTGAAAATGTCAAATAAAAATTTAATATCTGGAATAATTTAGGAATGATATTCCTGGCTAAAAATGTTGACACTGCAACAAAAATATATTTAATAGGAATTATGGTACAAGGGATAAAAGTTACCTCGACATAACACAAATTTAAAGAAATGTTTCGTGGTGTTAATATTTAATGTAGTGGTAAAGCTGATTAGAAAAATTTTAAATACTTGTTCAGTAATCAATTTAAAGAAAACGAAGATGGAACATGATAAGGAAGATATTGCTACTCTGTTAGCTCTGGATTAAGTAAAAAGACCTGCCATTATTCACTAAAAAACTGCCCGTTTATATACCATGAGCATCTTATTCAGAAGGGCTATTTTCGCTAAAACTCTCGAAAAACTTTGATTAGAGAATAGAGAACGTGTCCTCATATTTAACACAACGCATGAGTTGCAGTGCTGCACAACGAGGATTTGTAATAGTCGGATTTTGTTATAGTTTCTAAAAGTTTATCGAGGGATTTTTAGGCAACTGTCTCAAAAAGTAAAATAAAAGTATTTTTTAAATTGTTTCGTATAAATTACGGGAGACATGGACAAAATTTTGCAAGAAGGCTACTTGCTGACAGTTTTAATTCGTTTTCAACGAGAACAAATGAAAACGTCACTAGTTAGTTTATTGACAAGCCATGGCATATCAATCAAGCCTAAATCTCCCTGGATGACTAATGCGCTACGTCTATTGGTTGATCAAAAGAACAGAGCACTTAAAAAATATAAAAGATCAAATAATAATACAGATTATGAAGAGTATAAACGATTACGTAATCTAACATCAAGTGCCTTGCGCAACGAAAAGAGAGCCTACATCCATAACTGTGTTCAAAATGAAAATAACCCCAAAAAAACTTGGAAAGCCCTGGAATCACTTAATGTTAAATTGAGAAAAAGAAATTATGCTATTCCAGAGCGCCTAGCAAATTCCCATGAGATAAACAGCTTCCTCACCAGTAGGATTAATCCTAATGGTCAAGTTTGCTCTGATACAATTAATTATTATGAAAATCATATGTTTAATCCAAACATTAATTTTTCGTTTAATATGACTACTGTTGAGGATGTCACTAATATTATTCATGAATTAAAATCTACAGCTTATGGTATAGATGACATCTCAAGTACGATGTTAAAATACTGTTCTCCATTTCTTGATATTTACATCGTTCATATCATTAATTGTTGTATAGAGCATAACTACTTCCCTAAAAACTGGAAACTTGCAATTGTCAATCCGATACCTAAAATAGCAAACCCAATTACATTTGGTGACTTGAGACCTATAAGTATTTTATCCGTCCTATCAAAATTATGGAAAAAGTATTGTATAAACAATTATTTACATATTTTACACAAAATTATATATTGCCCAAACATCAGTCAGGTTTCCGGAAAGCTCACAGCACATCAACTGCATTGGCTGATATTTTACACAATATAGTTTCTGTTGTCGATGATGGTGATGTGGCAGCCCTTATCCTACTTGATTACTCAAAGGCCTTCGACACCATAAACCACAAAGTAATTCTGTCAAAACTAAAATACTATGGTATTGAAGGTCCGTCTTTGAATTTAATAAAATCTTACTTGACAGAACGGCAACAGAAAGTAAATATTGAGCATAATCTCTCCAACGCTATAACACTACTAGCAGGAGTACCGCAAGGTTCTGTTCTAGGTCCCTTATTGTTTATCATCTACACAGCGGATTTAATGGCAACCTTTTCTAATTGTTACTCTCACGCATATGCTGATGATAAACAACTGGTTTATAGAGTCGACATCGACAATCTCCCAGCTTTTGAAAATCATGCAAATACAGATTTAGAAAATTTATTCAAAAAATCGAAAAGCTGCAACTTGTCTTTAAACAATAACAAATATTGCGTATTATTTTTTGGCTCACAAAAAAAGGTTGATACTGTGAAATCTTCATTAAACATCAAAATAAATAATAAAAACATTCCTGTAGTGGACCATAAAAATAATCTAGGTCTAATAATGGACAGTAAGTTAAAATTTACACAACAAGTTATCAAGATTGTGCAAAAATCATATGTAGCCTTAAAGCTATTGTATGCTAATAAAGAATTTCTAACTTTTAGTCTTAAAAAAACGTTGACCGAAACTATGGTGCTTTCTAATTTCAATTATGGGGATTATATTTATAGACCTCACCTTAATGCTATCGACAAAGCTCGCATACAACGAGTTCAAAACTCGTGCTGTAGGCTTATTCATAACCTGCGTAAATATGATCACATTTCTACCAAGTTTAAAGAACTATCCTGGTTAAACATGGTTAACAGATGGAAGCATCATCTGGCATGTACAGTTCATAAGGTGATATTGACCTCCACTCCTGCTTACCTCAAAGAGATGCTAATAGAGCGTAGTAACTTTCACCAAATTAATTTAAGAAATATTCATTCTCTTCACATTCCGAGACATCGCACTACACTTTTTCGCAAAAGTTTTCTTTACAACGCTGTTAGTATTTATAACTCTCTACCTCATCATCTAAAGGAATTGACTATCCCACGGTTTAAACAAAAATCTAAATTATATTTTCTTCTATCACAATTATGATCTTATTTTGTTCCTTATTTTTCAATGAATACACTATCATGCTTCATTATTTCAAATAGTATAAATTACTTTTTATTGTTTCCAATTATTATTCTTCTTATTATTATTTATTCTCTTTGGAGTCTTTTATATTTTTATACTAAGAATTATTAAATCAATTTTTTTTTGTGTAGAGGTTAAGTGTAAGAATAACACCACGTGTGCTAAACTTCGCCTCATTTTTGTAATAATATCATCACATATATGTTATTATTATTATTATTATTATTATTATTATTAGCCGTTACTCGAGTCCGAGTATAAAAATGTTACAGTCGATAAATTGTGTACAATAAAAAACAAGTAAAAGGTGTAGTCTATTGTAATTCCCATTCATCTACGGTGCACACGACTATGGCTATAGAGGCCAATTCGGGAGAGCACATGTCGACCGCAGTCAGGACAAACATAGACCTGGTTAGGTCTTGGATTCGGCCTTCTTGCAGCAACATCTCCTTGATAGCTGGCCACAACCCCTCGCCATTCGGTTCTGTCCGCTGCAAGTTGTTCCCATTGCTCGTCTGCAATACCGCAGGATTTTAGATTTTCATGGAGACCGTCTTTGAACCTCTTTCGTTGACCGCCATATATGTGTATATTTACAAAAATAAATGACGATTATTATTATTATTATTATTAAATATTAGTGATGATCAGGTAATACATGCGGTAGTGAAGTAAACGCGGCCAAAAAAATAAAAAGCTGCCAAAAAATAAGATTGGCAAATGAGTACAATGAGATGACACTTTCTGTCAGATCCGTTAAATGCCATTTTTTTGTGACAGTTGCCTAAAGAAATAACTACTGTAATGTTTGCAATTTTTAAAGAATTTAAAACGCTATCATTTAATATAGAGAAATACCTTCAGCGTGTAACATCAGCCGTTGTACAACCCGTTGGCACTCATTTATGTAACGTGTATTGTAATCATTTACGAAAGCCCTGTATAACATTGCATGTGGAAAAGTTTTAGAAGCAGAAAATTAATCCAGATTTAATTTGATTGCATGATACAAACAACACGTGTCAGCTGTACTTGCTGTATGTGATATATTTTGTAACAGGTTTTGTTTACTTCATGTTGAGTTAATTAATGATGAGTGAACGTAAGGTAAATTTCAAACTATAAAGGGTTTTATACCTTTGTTATTTACTTGTGGAATATCGAGGGCTATTAAAGCAAGGTTATATAAATACAATATTTATGATACAAATGAATTGGTAGACAGATTTTACCTACAGGCGGAATGATTAGCACACGGGGCATACTATGATATTGGAAAAGATACTTATTTGTGTTCCAAGGGAGGGAAATGAGTATAATAGAAATTATTTGGTATATTCATAATCAAAAATTGTTTTGTATAAGCTAGAATATGCTGCAATATTGGTAAAATATACAAATTAAAATATATGTTCCACCAACCAAATTGAAAAGAACGGAAGAAGTACTTTAAAAATGATGAGTTGTTTTAAGAAAGTCATTTACGAATAAAAATATGTTTTTAAATGTACTTTTGAAAAAACCTTGAAACTGTAATAACTTAAGGACATATGTGGACAGGTAAAACATTATACAGATTTGAATTTAGGCAATTTAGTTGGATAATAGTTATTGTGTGTCCTTGGTTTCGTGATTATAAATATTAGAAGCCATAGTAATGTCAATATTCTTGTACATTTTCAATAATGCACAATAAATAAATCCTGATGACAAGGGCATAATATCATACGATGACAATACTTCCTGTGATTTACATTAGGTATAATACTAACAGCTTATTTCTGAAATTTTAACATTTTCCTGGAACTAGAAGAGTGAGAAGAGCGAAAAGAGATAAATATATCAACTTGAGAATGTCGACACTAATTACATTATTGAGTTGCCTTAGTAGACAAATATCAATCAATCAATGTATTGCTTTTTTTCCAATTACAATTGTTACAAACTATTTAGGAAATAATAATACATATTTAGTATCTATTTTAATACATATATTGTTCGTTAATTTTATATAGTACACCTAGATTGCATAAACAATCTGTGTGTGTACCAGCAACAGCTTAATTATGTTGTATAACCTTAATTATTATTTAAAATTTCCCTATAGAATGATCGCAAGCGAAATATACGATCAGTAGATGACATTATTATATTATTTTTATATTCAATATTTTAACTTGCCAATGATCTCGTAAATTTCTGTTTGTCATTTATTAAATATTCAGTTATTTTGTCACAGAATAGTTAATGTTATTATGTTGCTTAAAATGAACAGGTAAAATATTGTAACATTTTGAACTGTAATACATTAAAATCTTTGTGTTGTTGTGTATCTAGTTTGAGGCATTGTGACATTTAAATTATATTTTTGTCTTGTGTTGTGTAAATGTTGTATTGTACTCGGTAAATTTTTTATGTTTATATGTAAATATTAGAACAGACTTGGCATATAGGAGTTGCAGATTAAACACATTAAATTAGTTAGTTAAACACATTAGTTTAGTGATAGTAGTCTTTATTTTTTCCTAGGATAATTTTTATTATATGTTTTTGCTATATATGTTATTCCATATGTAAGAACTGAGTCGACCAAAGTATTTTTTTTTTTTTTATACATTTATTTAACGTCGGCCTATTTCCGCTACTGAGGCCTAACACCGACGCCTGTAGACGAGCTACCCCCAACCAGGAATTTTGCCGAACCTCTTCCCTTAAGAAGAGTAGGGATCTTTTACTTGCCTAACATTTAATAGACAAGGGACCGACGGCTTTACATCCCCTCCGAAGGATGGTATATCTCCTATACAACCCTCGCCTAAGGTTGTATAGCTTCCGCGCATACACTGATATACAAGCCGCTGGAAGATGTGTGAGGCGAGAACGCGGTTTCCGTTGGAATGGTAACCAATCCAAGTACTAACCGCGCCTGTCGTTGCTTTACATCGCATACCGAAGTATGTACATAGTAAAGACGCACCTACACTCGCCCCAAGACCAAAGTATGATACAATTACTTTAAAGTGTTAACGGGTAAAATATTTTTAGGTGGTAGAATTTCCAAACCAACTTTGCATTTTGTTTAATTGTTGAATGTGCTCTGTCCATTTTAAATTTTGATCTATGATAATTCAGAAATATTTCATGTTCTTTGTTTGCTGCAGTTTCATAGCACATATACAGTCACGCTTTCGTTTATTTATATACTAGTATGTATGCAACTGAAGCTTATAATTTAGTTTTATCTAGATTAATCGTTAGGTAATTTTCCAATAGCCACTGTTGTACTTTTGAAAACTCTACCACCCCTTTATTGGCAACACTTTCCCAGGAGTCATCCTCAACCAAAAGAACAGTGTGATCTGCATATGCTACTACTTTTCTATTAATTGGAAGTTGAAATAATTCATTGACATAAGTATTAAAGAGAATTGGCCCCAGAACCATTGCTTGAGGAATGCCATATTTATTTATTTTTTTAAATTACCTCTACTTCCCCAATTTACCTCGTGTTGTGTCTAGCAGTATTAACATCATTATCATTCATACATCATTACATATAGCAATATCGATATTGTTGCATTTTAAAAGAATTTTCGCTATACAATAAAATACATATAGGAAACAATAAGAAGAATTAGACTAGTATGTTTGGATTTTACATAGTTTTTGGGTTACTATGTGTACGTATTATTCACTTCGGTGGTTTGAGAGGAAACAACTTCTTTTATTAGACCAAGAGTTGGAGACGTGTGGTATAATTTTGCATTAGATACTTTTTGCATTCTCGTTTGAATTTTTTTTTATCATGGGCTTTTATTTGTTCAGGTAGTTGGTTGTATAGCTTAATCCCATTGTATTTGGTTCGTTTTTGATAGACTGTTTTGCTATATTTTTAATTTTGGTATGCGTTTTTAGTTTTATTTCTTGTTTCGTATTTGTGGCTAAAGTCGAACCGAACGTTGTAGCATTTTTAAATACTACATGTGGTGCCAAGGGTATGCAACCAGGCGCACACACAAGTGTACTTAATATTGCATTTCCCATGGAGTCATAAATTTAATCCACAGAGAATTTTCAAAGAATTATTTCATTTTCAAATTATTTATTTTGTAACTTTCATTAAATTTTTGGACAATAGAGGTTGTTTTCTATTTTATGTAAATATATTTCCCTATAATTTCATGGTTGGCAACGGGAAGTTTTTTAGTCAAAGTTGGCAGCACTGAGTGAGTCGTCAAATTTCGAAGGTAAAAATGACGGTCCTTCTCTCCTTGCGTGTGCACGTGGAAGGAAGCAATTTTCTCGTTTTGATGGGCTTTAGCCAATTTAGTTTAGAGATTTTGATTGAGAAATTTTGCATTGCCGTTGTGTGGAAGCTTTCTCAGCTGTTGCAGGAAGAATTACTTTCGTTTTCGTCAAGGAGAAGCTTCTTGTTTTTTGGGTTATTTTTTATGAAATTCACGTGTTACTCCACTTATAAGGGTGAGTTTTACTTTTATTTTATATCAGATTTTTCTCATGCTTGTGAAACTTCCAGAGTGTTTGGGACTGACCATTATCTTCGATTGGTTGTTTTTTGACTATATAATTTTTGTGACCTTGCCTGCCGATGTACCTAAACCTGTGTTTGCCTATGCTGAGATGCCCGTATCAGATATGATATGAAATCAAGTCAGTGGAGTACCAGCCACAAGTCTAGAGACCATCGTCATGGCACCTTACTCAGACGTCCCAAGTCTGATATTCTGGAATGCAGTGATTGAACTGTCCAGTCAGGTGGAGCTGTTTTGTTGGAGCAGGTTTACTTTATCTAATTAATTTTTTTAAGATCTTCAATCTGTGTAACGTCTAAATTTAATCATGCATGTTTAACACAACTTTCATAAATTTTTCATATATTTCTTATACAAGCCTGTAAGGCAGCGCATGATCATGCAACGCTAGTTATCATTTTACATTGTAGACAGACAATACTGTTGGATGCACATCACTTCCAAGTCTACATGTACTGTTCACTTTTTGTTTAATTGTTTTTAAAAAAACTTAGCTTCATCACTTTAAATATTTAACATCTTACTGAACTTCTCCAACCTGTATATATATCTTGTGCAGATAATAAATGTCTTTTTGTCTAACGTTTACTTTCAATACTTGCATCGCCTCTGGTAAGCTTATCTTATGAGTTGATAATAGTACCAGCATAGTTTTCTCTTAAATAAATAATCATTAATCTTTTAATCAATCTATAAATTTCAGTTTAATAGTAAAATATAGTCGAAACCATTTTGCTTCTTGGTTGGGCAGAATTGGGAGTGACTTTTAACAACCAAGTGGCGCCCTCTCATATTCACACTCCTGACTTACAACCCTATGCTCTCCCCCAAAAAACAGCTGTCGTATGCAACAGGGACCATTTTAATACAAACGTACAAAAGTGGTTGCAACGTATGTTTCTTGTTGTGAGTATAAATTACAGCCGCATGCATATTGCATATACATATAGACCTCTCGCATTTAGGACTCGTTTTCTACAAATATATTTCTGCAGCTATCTCTACTTCTGATGTTGAAAATTGTCCTTAATATATAATTTTGTGTTACTTGCAGATGCTGCAGGATCGTATTATAAGCAGAGCCCCAAATACTAATGCCATACCTAATTATGGAGTCCGCGAGGATATTATATGTCATTAAGAGAGTTTTCCTGTTTAGGATAGTTTTCAGGTTGTAGAACTTGTGTATTAATTTTCTTAACTTCCCATTTATATATTTAATATGGGGGCGAGCGTAGGTGCGTCTTTAATATGTACATACTTCGGTATGCGATGTAAAGCAACGACAGGCGCAGTTAGTACTTGGATGGGTGACCATTCCAACGGAAACCGCGTTCTCGCCTCACACATCTTCCAGCGGCTTGTATATCAGTGTATGCGCGGAAGCTATACAACCTTAGGCGAGGGTTGTATAGGAGATATACCACCCTTCGGAGGGGATGTAAAACCGTCGGTCCCTTGTCTATTAAATGTTAGGCAAGTAAAAGATCCCTACTCTTCTTAAGGGAAGAGGTTCGGCAAAATTCCTGGTTAGGGGTAGCTCGTCTACAGGCGTCGGTGTTAGGCCTCAGTAGCGGAAATATGCCGGCGTTAAATAAATGTATAAAAAAATATATATGGTATAGTGGTGAGAGGTAATTAAATCCTCTCATATGGTCTATGCTACTATACACCAGACATCATAGATGTCTCCGTGGTGCACAGCGACTTGCTATTTTCCAAGTACCGAGAGCGGCGACCTTCAGCCCTTGGTGGACTTAACCTATATACTGTTATTATACATGATTTGCAGGAAACAACTACTCAGCGGGCAAATACCCCGACCTGCATTGAATTACACCTTACAAATCATGAAAAATTGGTAGCCAATGTCATTTGTCAACTCCCTGACCAGACATAGACCGGTTTCGAACTTATTAGTTCTCCTCAGTATGCCATAGGTCATGGAGCAGACAAATGACAGTGGCCAACCTGCTAGTCTTATACAGACTAATGTAAATGGTATAGTGGTGAGAGGTAATTAAAAATATATATATATATATATATATATATATATATATATTAAACATAATATTTTTAGTCGCAAACTCCTCTATAAATCCTTATTTTTCTATAAGGAACGTAACCAGACTGCAACCAACAGCTACTCTCCGGGCTATGTGCCCCGCCGAGTGCTGAATTACAAGTTACAAGTCTGGCGCGTTAAGTGCAATAATTGCATATTACCATCAAAACGCTAATGCTTCGATTGCAACAAACACCAGCCGAAAGACTGATCCTACTTAAAGGAGCTCCCTTGCCAGTCGTCACACACCACTTGCAGACTGCAGTTTCGAGCTGTTGGCTCTCGTCAGTGCAAGGTAGGTATGCAACGACCGACATGAGAATCCTTTGACTATAGTACATCCCGGTATTTTTACAATAGCGACATGTAAAACAGCCAGCAGGCGCCATCCAGCGGTCCAGTGTCCGTTGCAATCGAAAAATAAATGGCCTGACTTGGCTTAGCATAGTTCAAATGTGCTTTTAGAGGGCGGAATATTAAACATAATATTTTTAGTCGCAAACTCCTCTATAAATCCTTATTTTTCTATAAGGAACGTAACCAGACTGCAACCAACAGCTACTCTCCGGGCTATGTGCCCCGCCGAGTGCTGAATTACAAGTTACAAGTCTGGCGCGTTAAGTGCAATAATTGCATATTACCATCAAAACGCTAATGCTTCGATTGCAACAAACACCAGCCGAAAGACTGATCCTACTTAAAGGAGCTCCCTTGCCAGTCGTCACACACCACTTGCAGACTGCAGTTTCGAGCTGTTGGCTCTCGTCAGTGCAAGGTAGGTATGCAACGACCGACATGAGAATCCTTTGACTATAGTACATCCCGGTATTTTTACAATAGCGACATGTAAAACAGCCAGCAGGCTAGCTATGCTAAGCCAAGTCAGGCCATTTATTTTTCGATTGCAACGGACACTGGACCGCTGGATGGCGCCTGCTGGCTGTTTTACATGTCGCTATTGTAAAAATACCGGGATGTACTATAGTCAAAGGATTCTCATGTCGGTCGTTGCATACCTACCTTGCACTGACGAGAGCCAACAGCTCGAAACTGCAGTCTGCAAGTGGTGTGTGACGACTGGCAAGGGAGCTCCTTTAAGTAGGATCAGTCTTTCGGCTGGTGTTTGTTGCAATCGAAGCATTAGCGTTTTGATGGTAATATGCAATTATTGCACTTAACGCGCCAGACTTGTAACTTGTAATTCAGCACTCGGCGGGGCACATAGCCCGGAGAGTAGCTGTTGGTTGCAGTCTGGTTACGTTCCTTATAGAAAAATAAGGATTTATAGAGGAGTTTGCGACTAAAAATATTATGTTTAATATTCCGCCCTCTAAAAGCACATTTGAACTATGCTAAGCCAAGTCAGGCCATTTATTTTTCGATTGCAACGGACACTGGACCGCTGGATGGCGCCTGCTGGCTGTTTTACATGTCGCTATTGTAAAAATACCGGGATGTACTATAGTCAAAGGATTCTCATGTCGGTCGTTGCATACCTACCTTGCACTGACGAGAGCCAACAGCTCGAAACTGCAGTCTGCAAGTGGTGTGTGACGACTGGCAAGGGAGCTCCTTTAAGTAGGATCAGTCTTTCGGCTGGTGTTTGTTGCAATCGAAGCATTAGCGTTTTGATGGTAATATGCAATTATTGCACTTAACGCGCCAGACTTGTAACTTGTAATTCAGCACTCGGCGGGGCACATAGCCCGGAGAGTAGCTGTTGGTTGCAGTCTGGTTACGTTCCTTATAGAAAAATAAGGATTTATAGAGGAGTTTGCGACTAAAAATATTATGTTTAATATTCCGCCCTCTAAAAGCACATTTGAACTATATATATATATATATATATATATATATATATATATATATTTAATATGGTTTTCCCATTTTAGGTGACTGTCAAAAATAACTCCAAGATATTTAATAGTAGTAGTATTATGAATATAATTATTTGTATCTCCGCCTATATGTATAGGTTCCATTGTTTGGAGCATTCCTGCGTTTGTTGGCGAAAAGTTAATAAATTTAGTTTTTACTAATTCCGTTTTAGTAAATTTGTATCCAGCCAGGATTCAACTGTACTTATTGCAGTGGATGCTAAACTCCAGTTCGTCGTTTGCATACGACATGATCTTGCATCCAAAATTTTTGTCGAGTAAATCATTTATAAATAGTAGAAACAAAGTTGGTCCTAAGAGTCTGCTTTGGGGTACTCCGGTTTTTATTATTTTCTTTGCGCTAAGAGCATTGTCTATTTTTACTTACTGAGGTCTATTTGACAAGTATTGTTTCAATAAATTGTAGGCATTTCCCCTGATTTCCACGACGTTTAGTTTGTTTAGTTGCTGGCTATGTGACACAGTCCCAAATGCTTTTTGTAAATCTGAAAAAATAGCTATAACTTTTCCACTTTTCTCAAAATTTGTTATGATGGTGTCTGAATTTGTATTTTAAACTCATTTGTTAACCTAACGTCAAAATTCGATGGGGTCCTCCAGCATCCATATTCTCAATTATTATATATTGTGTTCTCCATCACAAAGTTGAATTAAAACTAAACTAAATACTCTTGACTAAATTTAATATAACGACAATTTACAAGGAGATGCAAATCAACTTATTAGGAATAATAGGGTTTGAATTAGTACTTTTCCGTTACCGTTTCCAAATTGGTCATACCGGTTTGTCATAGAAACCCAATTAGACACTTTTTTGGTAAAAGTTCGGTTTAATGACTTTTGTGAAAATGGCCAAAATTTAATCCGTTTTTTGCTAAAATCATTGATTTTGCTACAAAAAGCTATTTTAAGTCGGGGAAGTAAGGTTTTTTTTGCGAAAAATACAAAAAGTGCTTAAGTAGCGTGCGCCAGAACGCATTTAAGCACACTAGTCGACCGACGTTCGTTGACTTCAGCTGTGACGGTTGCCATTTGCTGAGAAGGCCGTTAAGGTAGGTTCACTGGCTGATTCGAAATATTCATTGAAGAACTTAACCTAACTTATTTCCAATCAAAGGTTAGATTGGGTTATGTTAGGCCAGAGTAGGGTAGGATTTTTTGTGAATATTTCCAATGAAATAGAATAAACACGAAACAATGTTTGTCAGGCGGCGCTACTTTCATGCGTCCGTAACAGCTGGAGTCATACGAACGTCTATTCCTTGTCACTGACCGTGAGCGATTTATGCTCTTTGAGCATAATAAAGTGTTGTGAGTGCAGTAAGTGTATATTTCGCAAGTCAAGGTTCAGTTCATAACTGATTTATGTGAAAAATAGACCAAATTTTCAGTAAAAATGGATGTTTCGAGCACATGCTATTTTCGCATTTGTTTTCTTGTTTAACAATAAAGTCGCTTTTTACATGCTTTTCTTTAACTCACAATGTGTGCACAATGTTTATGTACAAATCTTGCATCCGTTATTTAAAACACTTCCTGACATAATCATTTGATGAAATTTTGTACAGTTACAATTTCGTAATTTTTTTTTTCTTACTTTCCGATCAACCCCTGTATACATCAAATCATGTTCAGTGCCTCGAGTCTCAAAAGTCCCCCATATCTTTTCACCGAATTTTCCCATCAAATTGCTATTATACTCTTTCCCCATTTTTCGATTACCCCTGTATAATAGCAGACACCCATACTATATCTCCATTCAGCTCGATTCATACCCGTATTGTACCTTGTTAATATCTTATCTTTTATCTAACGCACTAACTGGAAACCTATTAACGGAGTTACAGATTGTTAACCGCGGACCTTTGTAATACATTACGGGATCGAGCCAGATTTTGCCCATAAAACTTCTCATAACTTCCAAACAAAAATAGATTCAGCTTTCGTTCAAATTTTAGTAAATTCCCCTTCACATCGTCGATCTGCCCATATAAAAATTATTTCAAAATTCCAAAATTGCGCAACATGATGCAATCGATGACTCATCCTTGCCCGCACTGAGCGATTCCAAGCCTTTCCAGCTCTCCGCGAGACTCGACGGGGCGAGAAAAACGAAACTTTTTCAATTCAGTATAAATACCGGTGCATCGAAAGCCGAAGACAAGTTCAGTTTTGGCAGTGAATCAAGTGTAAAGTTCGCGTAGTGTTTTAGTGGAAATTAAGTTTCAAAGTTAGCTTTGTGTAATAGCTGTTGACGCTGGGTCCGGTTCCTATTTAATTTTATGTTGTAGATACCCGCTCGGCTAGGTTTTCTTACTCCCTATTCCTCGCAATTTTATCGTGACGAGCTGTTCCATTCTAGCTTCCCAGGCCGAAACCTGGTTAAAAAGAGCTAGTTTTTAAGTATCGCCTTTAGTGCCCCTAATTTTAAGTATTTAAATTTCGATTCCCGTCCAAAGTGACACACCAATTTTTACCGACCAGGCTACGTTGAAAGGACATTCTTCCGGATATTTTCCCAGATTTATTAATTTTTGAAAATACATTTAGATGATAACTACCGACAGAATTTATGTGTCGAATAGTTTCTACGTTTTAAAAGAAACTTGTAAAATAAATTAACCTATTCAAACTTTGTTCATTATCCCTTCAATAAATATTTTGTATTCTCTTTTAATTCATCGTCTCATTATTTTTTCTTAAATAAAAAAACCTACTACAACTAGGGTGTAACCGTTGACCATACAATAGCTATTTAATAATAAATTAAGTGCAAAATTAAATAAAGTGATAGCAGCCAGTGCCAACTACAATATACAGGGTGTAATATTCAACCCGCAACAGCAATTACTAAACCAACCCTGAGACTCAATTCATCGAAAATAAGTGCACGGAAGCCTCTGGGGTCTCAGCTCTCAACCCCCCACTACCATAATATTTTTTTTTATACGAACCAAAGGCTTTTTCCGTGTTCATCTCATTTCGCCGTCCTGGTTGAGTGGAAGAGTAGCTGTAGCTAAACTCCGCCAGGGCGTAAACATAAACAAGGCATTAAAAAAATATATTTATTTACGCATGACTGAAGGCACTATGTATACAACGATTCCACCCCTTTCATACAATCATGCAAAGTGCACACGCCTTACTTTTTTTGCATTCATAAATTAGTTTTTTATTTTTTACTTTTTAGTACGACTTTTTACAGAAAAGCAAGTTTTTAATTTTTTTAATTGTTTTATACTAAAATCAACGATTGTAGCAAAAAACCCGATTAAATTATGGCCATTTTCACAGAAGTCACCAAACAAACTTATACTTTTAACCGCTATATTGTTTTCTTACCATGTCATGAAAAGTGGTGACGGCAGCCACTAAAACATGATCGCGTTTGTTTTCTTGTTTTTTTATTGTACATTTTTGTCTCTAATTTCATTTCTCACCGCAAAATTTTTTACAAAATCAAAACCTTGTAGTATCAAATATTTTTTAAATCAAAATTGAGGCCAGCCATTGGGTAAACCGGCATTTATACATCTCGCGGAAGGTTCCTCGTTTGATTTGAGGTACCTGCTTCAGCTGCGAAATTTTGAAAAGTGAAAAGTAAAAGAGTTTTTAAAAAATGGGTAATTTTAAGTTTTGTTACGTCGTTTATGTTAGATGTAAGTAATTTTAATACCTTTTTAAATCTGTTTGTCTCAGAAGAAGTTTAGATTTGCGTTCTTAATTGTTTTTTAACCGAACCAAATACGTTCCGTCCTACCCTGCAATCTGCGATTAACGCGGTGTTTGCACGGTCGGTCCCAGGATAGATTGTGGCGAGGTAATTGTTATGTTATAATATGAATAAAGTTATGTTGAATTGAATTGTACCATAACAGTCAATCAGTTTTTTTGTAAATAAGTTAAAAATTTTAACCAAATCAGCTGGCCAGCTTTGGAGGAATAACTTTATTCGTTAGAGAAAATTTTAAACTGTTAGTACTGCTAGAGAATATTTTCGGCCAATTGTAGCTATCTCAACAAGTTACTGAAACTTGTTAGAAAAATTTCAAGTCAGCTTTTATAGTAATGTTCAAACGATAAACATCTGGTTAACGTTATACAATTGCAGCATATTCAGTGTTTGCAAATCATTAAGAAAATACAATAACATTTGTTTAGCTATCACTTAATAATAAATAACATGTATATTTATTTTACTTACTTACTTTTTTGGCTATTAATTGGGATTTTCTTTTGGGCATTAATAATCAATGTTCATTTAACTTTCTGTAATTATTCATTTTTTTTCGCGCCATTTATAAGAGAGATTGCAGTGACACGCCGCTGCTCTCTACATGAAAGAGGCTGAATTAACGCCCGGCAGCGAGAGACGATATATTAATGGCGATAACGCGAAAACACGTAGATGTTGTAATTTTTTTATCCTGGTACTGTTATGTTGCGAAAGATATAAAAATTGCAGTTTAGTGGTTTACGGAATTTAGAACTGCCGGCCGAAGACAGAAAGTGGAAAATTGTAATCTCCTGCTTGGAAACTTCACTTGGCTCTAGATAAGCTGCTGTATTCTGCTGAATTTCGTGTATTTTTGTTGCTACGAATTTATTATTCGTACCCCATATTTACTTAACTATACAGTCCGCACTTGCTCTAAAATTGAGGCCACAATTGTATAAAAACTGCGAAACCGTTTACCGGTGTCTAACAAAATTAAATACCAGTATCAATTATAACTGTCTCCTCCACTACTTCCAAATGCACTGCAAGATACTACTTCAATATATCTATCCACTGTTGAGAAGACGCTTTTTTATGTACAGCAATTAAATAATAATAGATATCGCTATTCTCTCAGGAGAAGATGAGCAAATCAAAACCATCTGTAAATTTTAACATACTTGTATTAGAGAAAGTGGTCTGTTGAAGACAGTTTTCAAACTTTCTACGACTATTCCGTGAAAATATTAAAAGTTCCTCTTGTTCGGACATGATAACAACCCATGTCAAAAGTTGTGTGTAATTACTTTCGCTGAAATAATTTTAATAACATACAGAGCTGTATTCGGTGTCGAATATTCCAAATTAAACGGTTGATACTAGTGTTGCATAATATTTAATTATGAGGTATCTATATGGAAACAACCCTGTCACAGAAATTAGAAATTTTATTTCAGATTATTCCAACAACTATAAATGTTATAATAGGTTACTCTTTGCACTGACAGAAAACAAGATAGAAAAATCGGGTTAAGTATCAATCAGCTGAAGACCTCTTGGTCCTTTTACGTGTACTGTGAAAATAATAAATTACCTTCTTTACATATTTACTTAGTTACGCTGTTTAATAGGACGACAGGTTGCACTAATTACAGAATAGAAAAATATAATAAAAAGTGCACACTTAATGAATAGAACACAGTTAACTATCTAAAAAATTAGAGTGGGCAGTAGAAGTATGGAAATGATAGAGAGTCCGAGCAAGTTCAGGTTCATGGTCTGTGATCAGATTAGGGGTGGGGGTAATTAGAGTTAGAGGGTGGGGCCTATGAGAGGTGGGGGGAGGGGTGATTGCAGTGGTGGGAGGTAATTAAGGGGCGGGGCTTAGGGGGTAGGACGTAAGAGGGCAGGGCCTTGGGTAGATGGTGGGGGGCAATTATAGTGGCTGGTGGTAATTGAAGTGGTGTGGTAATTAGCATGGTGGGGGTAATTAGAGTGGCAGGTGGTAATTAGAGTGGTCGAGGGAAGTGTAATTGCAGTAACAGTGGGGATAATTGGAGTAACAATGATGGTAATTGCAGTAACAATGGGGGTTATTGCAGTAACCATGGGGGTAATTACAGTAACAATAAGGGTAATTGCGGTAACAATGAGAGTAATTGCAGTAATAATAAGAATAGTTGCAGTAATAATAAGGAAAATTACGGGTAATTGCAGTAACAGGAATGGTAACTACAGTAACAATAAAGGTAATTCCAGTAACAATAAAGCTAATTACACTAACAATAAGGATAATTGCAGTAAAAATAATGGTGATTAAAGCAATTATGTCCGCTCATCCGTCAGTCCGTGGGTACATGCAGTATCAATTAGGGTAATTGCAGTAGAAATAATGGTGATTAAAGCAATAGCACACTATTTTAGGTAGGTATTTTGTCGATATTTGGATTTAAAAAAAGAATCAAATCTTATATCCTCTTTAAAGTCGACGTTTCGACAAGCTTTATTGTCTTCTTCAGAACTAATGAGGAGGTGGATTATCAGCCAGTTTAACAACAAAAAACATATATGTATGTATCCAATTTAGTATATGATTTTCCCTAATATGTTGCAACCTAATATGTTGCAAACCTAAGTATTTGAAATTTACAATCTTCAAATAAATGTAGCATCAAAAAATTTCAAATACTTAGGCTCGAAATATGAAATATATTAGGAAAAATTTATATACTAAGTTGGATATATAATAAATAACACCACAGGTCTATCACATCATTTTTTGTCCTGAATAAGATAATAAAGCTTGTCGAAACGTCGATTTTTAAGAGAATATAAGATATGCTTCTTTTTTTATCCAAGTACCAACGGAATACCTACCAAACATACATTTTGTGGATACTAAACTTATGTACTCAATTCAATACAAAACAGATTTATTAAAAATTGAATTGTACAAACAGTTGCCTAGTCCGTGCAACCACCACGCTATCTAAAGCAGTACATTATTTATTGAACTTATTAACTATATTAACGAAATCACTGTATAATAAACAATAGTAGCTTTTGCTACAAACATAAAAAGATGGCAGCATATATTTTAGTCACATTTCACGAATAAATAGTTAGCTCTGTGCGTAAAATCAAACCATAATCTAATTTAAGAAGGCACACGGGACACAATTTCCGATTGTCTGATATGTTGGCTAGACGTTCCAGACAAATATTCAGTTGGAAACTGGCATCTACCATATCATAATTCCATTGGGAAACATCAATGTATTCATTAAAATTATGCCCGTGCTTAGTTGTCTTGAATAGTATAATGTCAAATGAAGGTCTTTCTAACTTTAAATTGAAATAATGGACTTCTGTTGTTACTAAATATCTCAATAGTATTACACGTTAGAACGAGTTAAATAGATCTTTAAAGAAATATAAATTTAATACGGGTTTTCAAATAGCAATAATTTAAAATATTGCCTTCCTTTTTTGTTTGTGGCACTTTCTGATACATTTGTTCTTGCCACCACATTTTCAAATTTTACATTTAGAAATAACTACATTACAGACAGCCCATAATGATTGCATATTTTTTTCGTTGGAAGGAAATCTTTTGACATATAAAAAAACACATACTTAATAATGATGGTTGAAAAAACAGTTTTTCATTTTTTTAATGGAAATCAGTTTGTCTTAAGCAATCATTTCCAAATCTTTCCATGGAACTCGATTAAGGACTTTTGAAGTTTGAATATAAAATTCTGTTTTTGTCATTTTTCTAAACTATCGGCGCTACATCAGCGATAATGAGCAAAACCCACGCGCGCGTGCACACACACACAATAGTGCATATAGAGATATCCGTAAATCGAGATGAGAAAATAACTGCAGGTAAGCAATGTTGTAAAATTTTAGATATCAAACTGAAATCCAAGTCCTATTAGATAAAGTTACGAGCAAAGTTACGGGTTCTATGAGCTTTAAAGACTCATAGGACCCGTAGCATGACGAAAAAGACCCGAGGGTCGCAACCAAGAGTGATGCACTGGTGATACAAATAGTTCTAATGGTAACCTATGCCTCCTAGATCTGGCGGGACAATGGGAGGTAATTTCTGAACTAAGAAAACTACAGTAACTACAGTGTCTAGGGCTAACGGGAGCGATATCAGTAACATCCGCCACAGTCACGGTAATACAACTTTTTCAATCCTCATTAGAAAATAGTAGAAAATGAAGCGCCAATAGCAATATATAAGGTAAAACCAAAGAAACATGGGACCATTTCACGGAAAGAATATCTTAGCGAAATATTTCAGCAGCTTACAGACAGAATCAGCATAACCCACAGCTTCACGAGATACCTTCAGAGTTAGCATAGTCGATAGAGTAAATGTGAGAAGAAAGAGAGAGAGTTGTATAATGGTGAGAGAACTCGCATCATCACCGATAGAAACGGAACTCTTAAAGCTTTAGTAACAGGAGGTAGCTCTAAAACTGCAACTGACTAAAATCCCCGACAACACTGACTGAACACCACAGGATACAACTGGCGGAAAGGCAACGACATCAGGGCAATATAAATATTGAAAATATCAGCAAGCTGCTCAGGCGGGGAAATAGTCCTAATGGGAGCAGAATGAATTACAGCATGTGCTACAGAACTGCAGAAGGATCAAAAAAGGAATACCAGGAATTAGTGAGTCACTCACATTTAAACCTTCTTAATCATAGCCTAGAAATTGCTAAACTTGAGTAGAAATCAGTTAGGATACACAAAAGGATTTCTAAAATGATACTCCATAGTAAAGAGCTAATTTAAAGGTGAAATACAATCCAGAATGCAGGACATGTGGTGATATGGTTAATTGATGTGAATATTCAACTCTGACGACTAGAAGAAATTCATATTTTGGATCCATTAATAACACTGAAAGGAATAGCCAAAGCTTCCATTGACCATACATGGTCAAAGAGTAAAATTCAGATATGCGGAAAGGACAACTATTCATTATACTCGCTGGATATTAAGTACCAGACAACAGATTGTGCAACGAGCTTTATTTAAGATACTGTACACTTATTAATAAGTCATATGACCCGTTTTAATAAATATATCACTAATTTTATAAAAATTAACAAATATGTGAATACCATGTAATTATTATATATCTTTAGTTTAAGTTAAAAGAATATTTACTAAAATAAGAATATAAAGAAGTCCGGTTTTCTCAGGATAATCAAATAACAGTCAGTTGCCGTAAAGAGATATAATATCATAGGAGAGCAATTTATTCCTATAATCTATAATTAATCAACCTTATCGACAATAAAATGTTTCTGAGTTTTTGAATTACAAATTTATTTGTAAATTTAAAAGTAGTGAAATATTCTGCAATGTGAATGAAAAACAATCAATCACACTTTCTATGCCGAAACTGGCATACAAGAAAATGAAATACGTTCATTATCCTTAAAACCATCGACTTTACAATCTGGAGAACAATGACAATGAAAGTAAATGTTGCATAATATACTCCTAAAATCTACGATAAATGAATGTAATGCACTTTTAGTGAGTTGCGATAGAAAAAATTATATTATAAAAATAATTATAAAGAAAATGCAGTCGCTGAAAGTTTAAGGGGATGTTCTTAAAAATGAAAGAGATAATTATTTAAAAATTTTACTTTCTTAAACTGTTTAACAAATATATAGTTTTTTAAAGTCATAGTCTACTAATGTTTACAATTACGCTTGTGAATTGATTTTCTGAGGTGATTGAAAACAGGAAAATGAGGTAATCGTGAGCTCAAATCAATCGATTTAATATGATTTTCTTATAAATTTAAAGAATATTATGGCTCTTTATGTGCTTATTGAATAACTAATTTTATCTTTGCTAGATCTTGTATGAAGTATCTGTGCGATAAAAATGATTTGAAGCGGTAAGTGACTCACTACGTGCGTGAAAATAAGATTAATACCCCTTTCAAAAAAATTAAACTGTCCCAGATTGGTATTACTCATTTATTCAAAAACATTCACAATTTCTCTTTAAGAAAGAGAACATCTGCTAAACCTACATGTGCAAAATTTCCAATACAAATCGAGACGTTAAAAACATCGAATATCGCAATAATTAACCCCAACTTCCTCTGGCAATGACAAAAAAAAATGAAGCAACATTGAGATCCCTGACAGCGGAATGAGGAAATATCAAAATAGGTGCGTGGGCCTAAAAATTGTCACTACAATAGAACAATAGTCGTGGTTGGTTGACAGCGTAATATTTAAATATTGGCTTACTAAACATATGTTACCAAAGTTATACTGCAGGAATCGACACTTTCACGTTTTTTTTTAAATGTTATGCAATTTCCTTTGAGCTGTTGTAAATCCGTGGACATTCTTTATCTACATAATTCCAGCTGAAGTTTATACCATCACAGCCTTTTTTGCTAATAACCATCGTCTCCTCACCACCACGTAGTACACATTTCTTGCAAATTAAGCAGGTCTCCATTTCAGTTATCTGAAATAAATTAAACAATTGGAGACAGAGTATACAAAACAAAGGAATATCCTAGCAGGCGATCGTGAACCTAGCAGGCGATCGCGAATATTAGTACTACTTCCGGCAGGTCCTTCCGGTTATATTTGGTATCATTTCAAATGGAATTTCAAGAGAAACAATAAAGGTAGAGGGTATAAGTTTGCTAACTGTGAAGGGGAAGTCAGCCTTTCAATAACTAACGGTAGGTATCGTATTCCGTATGATATTTTTCAAGAGCGAATACCGTTTGTTTCATTTTTGTATTAATTATATCCAGATAAAACTACATATTCAGCCGCCTATATAATCGTATGATCGTGAAGAGATAATAGCTTGAGAGACATTTCTTTAACATCTAGTGGAAACACAAAAAATATCGAAGAAGTTAATATTGGTGGGATAAGGGGGAAAACTAATTGTTCCTGTCCGTGAAAGCATTACAATTGACGATTGAAGGAGGTTGAAGAAAAAAAAATTATGAAGTGAAAAAGAAATTGCGAGAAAAGCAATAGAAAAGCAAAGATAAAGAAAATCGAAAGGAAAAAAGAAGGTGAACAAAAGACGTAGACCAATTGAAAGAAGTATGTTGGAAAGTGAAGATTTAGAAAGTGGGTCTGAAGAAATAGAATTAAGATTCGATACTTTGCGTGAGACGTTTAGTAATTTACATGACGATAAAAAAAACTATTCATCCAACTTCCCCCTCCTTTAATTTGTAAAAGAAGATGAATGAACTGTATGTTATAATCGATAAGGATGTCTGGTATTGTTAAGAAACTTCCTGCTGATGATGAGAAAGGCCTTACTGGTAGTTGTATGCAGAAGTTATGGTTGAACATGGCCAAATTAGGATATGCAATAGAATACGAATGGTCCGACATCATTAGAAAAAGTTCTACTCCTAAATCGTTGATAAAAAGAGGTTTTTAATATCCCACAATTAAAATTTCTTATTAAATAGCTATTATTGATTCAAACTCGAATAGTAATTCTAGTTTTTCTACCAGTTTTTTCATGCTTTTAATATTTTTCTTTTGTTTAAAATTAAATACATAATTTTATTTTGTTTATTTTTCCTAACCCAATTTCTTCTAATACGATTTACTTTTGGTGTGTACACTGAGATAGGGTGTCATCAACCCAGAACAGCTAAATTGCATATAAGCACAAATTTTAAGATATGGAACAATGTCATACCAAATGCTGGTGAAAATCCAATAACGCTGATCAACTTCAACCCCCGTGACGGTAGATGATTTGAAGTCGTTTATTTTGTAATGTTTACAAGATATTAATAACTAGATAAACAGTATAATGGTTTATTGTTTATTTTCAAAAAACGGGTCAATGATTTAAAGGCCTTTTTCAAACGGAATCTGATGTATGAGAATTGTAACATTCAATTTGAATTTCGGTATCTGCTAAACTTTAATCGATTGAGCTAAAAATTTGATGAATGGGGTTAATTCAAGCACCAAGTGCGTATAGATACAAATTTATGAGAAACTAGACATATCATAATCACGGATGTAGACTAAATTGAATAAGGGAAAAATTCAAATAAGGAAATGGTAACCGATCAATACATGAAGTTAAAGAAATATTTGAAACTATATTTCCAAATAGGCCTTCTGTCGCATTAGACACAATTAACCGAATCATGAAAAATTTCAAAAAACATTGGTGAGTTTTTCCACCAAACCTAAAAGAAGATATGTACTGAAAATTAATAATAACAATAATGAAATGAGGGGAATAATGGTTTTGGCCAGGGTTAATGAAAATCTAACATTTTCTGCCACAGCAATTGCTGAAGCAGTAAATTCAAATGACAGAGGACTAAGAAGAATTCTTGAGAAACATGGTTACTTATCATACAAAGCAAGAAATACCCATGAAATATTTCCCGAGGACAATATCAGACGAATGACCTTTTATGAAAGTGTAATGAACAAGGTGTACATGGTTGACGTAATCCATCAATCTCCCGTTCTTTTCTCGGGAAGATCTTCATCGATATTAAATCTATTGCTGCAACAAATTCTGGGAATTAGATGGCTACAGGGCGAAAATTTAAATAGATCTGGTTTAAAAAAGATGATTCCGCAACAGTTCAGGATTTCCTGAATATTACATTTCTATATCGATTATTGAGTGGACGGAAACCATCTTATGGCCAGCTAGATCTCCTGAGCAGAATCCAAATGACTATTTTTTTTATGGGGACACGTAATATGTCTTTATAATATCCTCAAGAAAGAAGCCAACAACCTCGAGGAGCTGCGGTTGAAAATCTCAAACGTCTGCGAAAAAATTAGCCCTAATATGTTGTTAAATGCCAGAGGAAATTTTTATGATCGCGTAGGTTATTGTTTAGTTTAATAAGAGGGCCTATTAGTTAGGTCTTCAAACATGGAAGACGCGTTTTTAAAAACCAAATAAAACTTCAAAAAATTAACTTTATTTCAATAATAAATTACACAAGACAAGTTACTAGTTCAAACGTATTAAAGAATCTATAAGATTATTCCCACAGTACTCTTAATTATAACCTAGTCTTATCATAGTAAGCAAAATTAATATATCTGTATAAGCTGCGTCAGCAAAGATAGAAATGCTCACATAACTTCTCCATCCTTAAATTGAAAAAATTCTCTTGAGTACATAAATTTAAAAAATAAGATTAATATAATAATATGAATAATTGTGGTTAAACATATATAATACATATTATATATGATCACTTCCATTATTGTAACTAAATGTCTTTAACTTGTGAAGATGGGTTTCGTCAGCCATGTGTTTGATGTCTGCGAGACGGTCCATATCCACATGTTTGTAGGGGGTGGTTTCTTGGTTGTTGTTTCCGGTAGTTAACGTCTTTATTGGCCGGATTTCCAAAGGTATCCCCGGGATAAGGCCAACAATGTTGTGGAATTCATGTTCATTGACGGATATACTACATTTTTGGGGTATGTATATCAGATGGAGTTGGTTGACAATAATATAACCTTCTTTACACTGTTCTTCTATCGTCATGTTGATAGCTGGTATTGTTATCAAGTAAACTTGCTCTAGGATGTCGTTTTTATGATGTCATCTGTGGTTTTTTAGAGTGTGAATTTGGTGCGGCTAAATACTTGGGGTAAGAAATCTCTTTGTGATACGTTTTGTGTCACATGGTATAAGCACAGGTCCTCGATGCGTGGTCATGGTAATTCCTCGTAGTGGTGATACATCGAGTTTATCAAAATAAATGGTTTTAAGAAAAATATGGTTTTGTTTTGTGTAAGAATAGGGAATAACTGTAATAATTTATAAACAAAGATAGAAAACTGAGTGAATAAAATATTCAGCCTATTGAATTATCGCTCATAAGTCATAAAAATAAATGTTTCACTAAAAAGATTGTTATTAATACAGAAAAAATATTTTTGATGTATGGTGGCACACTGCGATTTGTGAACTTTACACAATTTATACTATAAAATTTCTGAATTTATTTTTATTTATGTTGGTAACTTGCGATCTGACCATAGTTTGCTTATTTTACTAAGTGTTAAATAACAAAAATTCCTAAATTTATTATTTTTTTTATGATGGTGCCTTGGAATTTATCGCAGATCCGCTTATTTTACGAAATGTAAAATAACAAAAAAAATTTAGTTTTTACGTACTAAATATTGATTGAAACTTGGAGATTGATTTTATCTTAACTACATTTCACATGATAGTGAATCTGCGAGATTATTTACATTGATTGTAAACATCGACATCTGAACAGAATGTTCTCACCTAATGACTACTTTTTTAAGTGTATACGATATATACCCAGAAAATGAACAAAGAACATAAATCGACTTACCTTGGTTGAAAGACGTGTTTTCTATTCCTCTGGAGACGTCTACCAGCTGGAAATGCACTTTCGTTATTTCTCCTGGAGTTTCGGACGTTCTGCAGACAAAGAGATGATCTCACGGTATTTCATCGGTAGAGTACGTTCTGTAAATCCTACCGACTGTGCCAGTTAAGTTTTCAAACACGGAAGACGTGTTTTTAAAAACGAAGCAAAAACTTTAAATTCGCAAATAATTAATTTTATTTCAATAATAAGTTACACCAGTTACTAGTTCAAGAGTGGTAAAGAATCTGAAGGATTATTTCCACGGGACCCTTATTTATAATCTAGTCTTATCATAGTAAGCAGAATTAATACATCTCTATAAGATGCAATAGCAAAGATAGGGATGCTGACATAAATTATTTGAATATTTATTGTAATTAATTATTGTATCGATTCAATAGAATTGGACACTTATTGAACTTAATGCAAATAATTATAATTTGTAGATTCTTTGACATACGTATACATCGCAAATTGAGCGATTGAAAAAGCATCCATATCCTACCAATAACAACACAGGACTGCTACTGGATATAAGCTCTGGTATATCTACAATAGATTACCTACCTGTGTGAGTTTCAAATCGATTGCCAATTTATTTCGCAAGTAAATCCAGCACGATATATATACATGCCGAAACCTGTATAAAACCCAATGTCAGTTCCTCACCAATCTTACCATACCTTGTGGTTCAGGCATTTCTATGCAACATAAATTAGGTCGAAATCGCAAAAGCACAAACATTTATGTTAATTTAAATTTGCACATACGGTTTGCACACCTGTGAATATTGTTACGAACATATACGAATACATTATTCATACTAACTTAATTTCAAGCGGAATTACAACTAACATTAATTCGCCCATCGTACATATAGAATCGATTTGTTCAATTTGTTGCTAATCTAATACCCAATATTTGCCGACAGGGTTATTTTCCTACTCCCACATGGACTTCGAGGCAGACCGGGATCCTGGACCCACCGGGGACCCCTCGTTGGCCGACATGACACGCTCCGCTCTCTCTATCCTGCTCAAAAATCCCAAAGGATTTTTCCTGGTTGTGGAAGGTTAGTGCCCTTGCCTGATTTGCATACTTTTAATTCGGTTAATTCAGTGGGGATTTGTTTTAAATAGTATGCGGTTAAACCTGCTACAATAAAACTTTGATTGGGACGGTGAGAAATATTTGTAAAAACTTTTTCACTCAATTACGCGTAGAAAACGTTTAATCCGTATGTTAAAAATATCTCAACCAATTGATTATTTATTTAAATGAGTAAGTAAAGTTACAATGTGACTGCGAATACCCATTTCACATTTTACTGAAAAACGACGCAATTGTATTTTATGTGTTGCTACTAAGTTTGAGTACACACACAATATCTTTTCTACTTTTATTTTTCAAATAGTTACTTGCAATCGGCAATGAACGCAAATTTCACTGGTTTCGTAATAATAGTAATAAAAATATTTTAATAGCATTTTAAAGTAAAATGTCTATTACACATAATCTGATTAAATTTTATTCGTATCTAAGAGAAAGGCATAGTGTTTCAATATTTTGTATATTTTCTTATTTTTGTATGCTTAAACAATAATCTTAATGATATTTTTACTCTAAAATCGTTTTAGATATGCGGTAAATATAATACAAATTAATTTTTGAAGTAAAAAAGAATCAAATCTCTCAATATCTTTTATTATGTTTTACATATTATTGCTACGAGTAAGATGCGCAATTAATACCATAATGGCCCAGCAATTGGCGGGTGTTCTTCGAAGTACATCTGCGGGAGTTCAGAAGTGCATTAACATTAATAGGCACACAGCATTTTGAACAAATGTTGTAATGTCTTGTGTTCTTTTTTTGCATTTTAAAGCCACCTTATGCAGGGTAAATAAATTGTATCTTCTTATTTTCTTTCAGCTTGATTGTATTTATCGTACATTTTAATAAAACATATGAATAAATTACTATAAACATAATTAAAATATCATTCCATTTGAAAAATTTTATGTATTTGCTCATAAATCACGTATTTTCAACGTGATTTCCAATAAGCATTGATAAAAATAAGGTAACTGCTGTAGTACTGCTTGACATTCCCAAGTTTTTGACTAGTCATGAATTAATGTATGCAAAACTTAAATATTTTCATCTTGATCATAAGAGTATTGCTTTCTTTAACTTATACTTAAAGAATAGATCACAAAAGGGACTATTAAATAATGCTATCTCACTTCTCACTCTCTGGAAATTCTATCTGGTGTGCCGTAAGAGTAGTGTCTTAATGACAGAGGTTCGGAGCGGAGGAGCGGAGCAGTGATCAGTGATCAGTGATCAGTTTAGGGGTGGGGGGCAATTAGTGTGGTGGGGGTAAATATGGTGGTGGGGGGCAATTAGTGTGGTGGGGGTAATTAGAATGGTGGGGGGTAATTAGATTAGTGGGAAGTAATTAGAGTGATGGGGATGTAAGTATGGTGGTGGGAGGTAATTAGACTGATATGATGTAATTAGAGTGGTGGGAGGTAATTAAGGGGCGGGGCTTAAGGGATGGGACGTGAAGGGCAGGGGCCTATGAGAGGTGGTGGGGGGCAATTAGTGGATTGATGGGTAATTAGAGTGGTGTGATGTAATTAGAATGGTGTGATGTAATTGTAGTGGTGGGAGGTAATTAGGGTGATGTGATGTAATTGTAGTGGTGGGAGGTAATTGTAGTGGTGTGATGTAATTGTAGTGGTGGGGGGCAATTAGATTAATAAGAAGTAATTAAAGTGGCGTGATGTAATTGTAGTGGTGGGAGGTAATTGTAGTGGTGTGATGTAATTGTAGTGGTGGGGGGCAATTAGATTAATAAGAAGTAATTAAAGTGGCGTGATGTAATTGTAGTGGTGGGAGGTAATTAGGGTGATGTGATGTAATTGTAGTGGTGGGAGGTAATTAGAGTGATGTGATGTAATTGTGGTGGTGGGGGACAATTAGATTAGTAAGAAGTAATTAAAGTGGTGTGATGTAATTGTAGTGGTGGGAGGTAATTAGGGTGATGTGATGTAATTGTAGTGGTGGGAGGTAATTAGAGTGATGTGATGTAATTGTGGTGGTGGGGGGCAATTAGATTAATAAGAAGTAATTAAAGTGGCGTGATGTAATTGTAGTGGTGGGAGGTAATTAGGGTGATGTGATGTAATTGTAGTGGTGGGAGGTATTTAGAGTGATGTGATGTAATTGTGGTGGTGGGGGACAATTAGATTAATAAGAAGTAATTAAAGTGGTGTGATGTAATTGTAGTGGTGGGAGGTAATTGTAGTGGTGTGATGTAATTGTAGTGGTGGGGGGCAATTAAAGTGGTGGGTGGTAATTAAAGTCGTGTGGTGTTATTGTAGTGGTGGGGGGTAATTGGAGTGGTATGGTAATTAGAGTGGTGGGTGGCAATTATAGTGGTGGGAGGTAATTAAAGTCGTGTGATGTAATTGTAGTGGTGGGGGGTAATTGGAGTGGTGTGGTAATTAGAGTGATGGGATGCAATTAGAGTGGTGGGAGGTAATTAAAGTACTGTGGTAATTAGAGGACAATTACAGGTAATTTAAGTAAAAATAAAGGTAATTGCAGTAAAAATAATGGTGATTAAAGCAATTATGGTCAATCCATCCGTCTAGCCGTTCGTATGCAGACAGTTAAATAATTCTCTATTATGTTGTATTGTCTTATTGCACTTTGTATTTTTTTTACGATGAGATAACAAACATTCATTCATGATTATATACCTAACCACTTTATTTACCTGCCTTATCCTTATGCTGATAAACAATTGCGACCTATCTGTCTTATCTTTATGTCGATTTTTACCTGTCTTATCTTTAGGGACATCTGTCTTATCCTATACTGATTTATGAGATATACATTTACGACCAGCCTGTCTTATCCACCGAGATTTTTATCAATGAATTTGTGAAAGGGAACATTTACATTGTTATTTCAGTACCTCCAGAGTACCCTCTTTATGGCTTTTGTGTACTTAGCATCTTGACATCACAAGTGAGGAGAACGTGTAGCTGTTTATTTTAGTTTTTATTTTTTTAGAATTGAAACACATGATTTACATTTTCATATATTATTTATTATCTATTCTGTCACATTACTATTTTCATACTATTTATTACCTATTCTAATACATTACTAACTAATTGTCTTTTTATTTTATCTTGCACCAAAAAATCCACCTTGAACTGATCCATCCAATGCATTATAGGTCAAGTAGGCATCGTGAAGTATAAGTTCAGGAACTTTGTTTTTTGTGTCTCAAACTCTGCTGTGGTAATAATTAGAATGGTGGGAGGTAATTGCATTCTTCTGATCCATATTTTTTATTTATGTCTAAACAGTTAATGAATATATATTACAAATCAAAATTATCGCGTTCTGATTCAGACTCATCCAAATCAACACTATCCCATCCCGCTTCAGGCTCCTCCATGTTCAAACGTCTAGCGTATTTTAGTAAAATGTCCAACCTCTTTTCACTATTATCTTCATCAAGTCGATGATGCCCCCAAGCCAAAGTATATACATCATCGGGTATAACATACCTCTTGTCATCAGCAGACGATAGGGCTACTTTATTTTTGAGTTCAGTGTGAATGGTATGTAAATCAGATTTAAATATGGACATTTTACGGAATATTAATCCGCCATTTTCAACAACTTGAACATAATCAGAAAAATTAATTTGATGTTTTACTACACTTTTGGAAACACCTTTTGCCTTTTTCGTAATGTCGTCAGCTTTAACACAGTAGGCTTTCGCACCAGTTCCATAAAAGCATTCTATTGGTCTTCCAGCATACTCATCTTTCATTTTCCCTACTACAGATATAGTTTTAGGCATGTTATGATTGTTGTATGCACCATAATTTGAAGTGTCGAAGAAGTGAATGTTTTTCTTGATATCATCATAAACGTTTTCTGTGAATATTTCTAAAATTAAACTATCAGTGTCTGTGTATAAAACAGTCGCGTCATCTCCATACATGGGTTTAATGTAACCATATAAAAATTCGTAGATTATGGTTTTGGAAATATCTAAAATTGAAAAACCTGCATAAAGTGGTTTATCGTAAACAACTTTTAATTTTTCCAATTGCACTGCCACTAGATTTTCATCAAATACTGAGCAAGACTTAAAATACGGCCTGGCTATTAACGCCCTGGCGCCCAAAGTACCTTTTCTGTTTTCCCAGCACGAACAGAGTTTAATATTTTGTCTTTTATCGACGTTTTCCATCGTTTTGCCGAAAATTGAATTCACCATGAGCTTAAATAGGTCCTTTTCAAACTCGTTTCGAGCGGAATTACGAAGTGTTGTATTTAAGTCAATATATGATCCAAGCCAGGCGGACTGAGAGAATTCTATTATCCTATGCACGTTCTTTAATATCAGGCCATATTTCAAACATTGTTTCAGATTTTTGTAGTGAATGATATATTTATGTTTATCTCGTAAGTTTGGAATTAATTTTGGAACTTTACTTTTGGGAGGAATCATACTCTCTGGGCAAAACGGCAGTTCGTTATGGTCATCGTGTAAGTGTAGAGGATATTCCAAGTCGACTTCTAAAACGTATCCTTTGGGTGAATCTTTTCCAATCAGGGAACAATCAAATTTTTTGATTTCCTCTTTCTCAAGCCATCTGAAGTCACTAGTCGGTAGCATTTCTTTCATAGCTGCTCCGTACAGATTTGTAGCATCAAGATAGACGATGTACGACGATTCTTTGGTGGAGTCATAGTTTGATAGATATTTGTTGTTCGCTATAGACTTTCTCTTTGAACATTGCGATACACCGCCACGAATACCTTTTCTAAAGAAGTGCACAGTATCCACATCAGTCAGAAGTTCCAGTTCAATCTGTGTATATCGCAACATGGCATCCCAGCTCAAAGAAGGTGCTGTTAAATAATGAGCAGGATCTAACTTGTAGTGCTTCAAACATACCTTTCTAAAATTTTCAAACACATCTGCTAATAAAAATATATCTGATTTCAGATAGATATCTGCGTATTCTCCCAATGTATTGCATTTAAAGACACTCCACACTTTATTGGCTCGTTCATAATCCTTATCAGAAAGAGATTCGTTGGTTAAGTAGTTGTAAAATAGGTCTTTGGACGGTAACTGGGTTTCTTCCAATTTTTCAAAAGAGCTCATATAATTGTAAGGAAAAACCCCCTTCTGTCTTATTAAATCGAATTCCTCATCGTTTTGAAAATACTTTCTAGTTTCAACACATTGATCGGATACTAAACTCTGACTCAATTTATCGAGGGACCTTGATAAAAATCGAAAAGAGTCCACAAATTTCAACCTCAGGTATGTGTGCGGTATATTGGGATTCGCAGATTTCTCTACAATGATTGACTTTGAGAACGAAATGTATTTCTCCTTGGTTTGGGCTATTACGGAAACTTGCTCTTTTTGGGATGCTAACTTCTTAATGAATAAATGACTATCATAGTTTGTCAAATTGTGGAAGAACACAGGTATAAATTTCGGCACTTTATAGTTTAAATTACAAATAGAGTGTGCAGCCGCGCGGAAGCATCCTGTTAAATGGCAGTGATCACGCACTTTTTTGTCCTCAGGCTTGAAGGGTTTTGTGCAAATATGGCAGCATACCGCATTTTCATATTCGACTTCTTCTTGGGCTGAAAGAGGGAACATCTTTTTCACATGCTTTAAATGATTCTCATACAAGTTTAGAGCCGTTTCATCCAACCTTTTAATGAACACTTCAGCGGCATCAGGTCCTCTGTATGTTACAAATTTTGAGTACTTATCATCGAAATTACATTTTACATAAAAGCCGAAAGAATAGGGTTGGTGTTCACTTACTTTAACTGTGAATGACTTATCATCACAAGGTTCATTATGGTCGATGGGTTTCAGTAAACTTTCGAAATCGGCATAAATCACAAATGGCACTGGTAATTGTCTTTCAAAGTTTATAAACTTAAGAATATTTTCAGGTACTGGTTCACCATATTTATTAATTTTTATGTCAGTAGATGGTAGTTTCGTATAGGTATGATTGCAGTCATTTTTTTCATGCATTTTTAGATGTTCTTCTTTTCTAAACGGCTGCAAACACCCATCACAGATATGTAATCGACCATCGTGGTTTGATATTTGTTTTGAAACCAATTTTGATAAATTTTGTATAAGACAATAATGATTGTTACCCACATCATCCGATATAAGTAACAGATTAACGTGTTTGGCTTGGCGATGTGAAGTAAAATGTAATGGTCCCACAACTTCAGTAATAGTATTACCATCTTTGAATTCTGATTCAAGGCCAAACACATTCACGGAGATGTTATTAATTTTTTCAAACTTCGCAATGTCCTTCAATTTGACAGGAAATTCAATGTCTCTAAAACTTAACATGGTATCATAATGTGGATATGAACATGTCATCGTTGGAGCATGCTTTACAGGGGAAATGGCTGCAATTACTGACCAAGCAAAGCATGCATTGTCCCTATTTTGTATATTTAAAACAGCGCTCTTTTGTTCTATGACTTTGGGTAGCCTGATATAAGATGACGCCGACATTGATGCAAGCTTATTTATGTTTACATCGAGGAACATTATATGTTTCAGCGTCCACCCCGAATCTTTCTCTTGGAATTCAGAGGCTTGTGTAGTCATCTCATCGCCAAACTCTTCGAAAATCTGATGTAGATCTGTAGAAATGGTGATTATTTTATTTTTGGTATTAAACGATTTGATATCGGATAACTCCTTTTCAGGTATTTCATAAAGCCCAAATATTTCAAAATTTATCTTGAGGGTCTGGTATTTCTGCAAGTATTCCTCGATTATATTCAACACTTTTTGCTCCACTTCTTTCAAAAAATCAGTATAATCGATATGGTTTCTTGGACTGTTAAAACGGTAGCTAGCTATTCTGTCTTTGAAAGCACTATGTAGTTTATCGACACCATTTCCTAAACTGTTATCAATAGGGCGGTTAATTTTTTTTCTGTTAATTAATAACGTATTTTTCTGACCGTTGCATCTATTATTAATATGACGTTTTAAGTTGAAAGATGATGAAAAGTTCTTTCTACAATATTCACAAGTTTTTGAACCACTCGGAGAATTTTGTTTTCTGTTCATTACAAACATCTCATTCGGCACGGCACATCTGTTATTATTAATATGTCGTTTTAAGTTAAAAGATGATGAAAAGTTCTTTCCACAATAATCACAAGTTTTTGAACAATTAATACCGCTTGTCGAAGGCACACTATTAAACTTTTGCTTCTTGCTTGGTGGTTCACTTCCAATCTCTCGCACTTTACTATCTTTTACAATGGTACAGTATTGGCGAATATGTCGAACTAAATTGCTTTTTGTTGAAAAAACTTTCTCGCAGTAACTACACTTCATTGTTGTATAAGAATTTACACGATACTGATGAATGTGTCTAATCGTCCGCATTATATAGCATCCGGAGAACAGAGTGGAGGTGGTGGAGGGCAATTGCAGTGGGGGAAGGTAATTGAAGCGGCGGGACGTTAGAGGGCGGGGCCTAGGACTGGTAGTGGGGGTTAATTGAAGTGGCGGGGATAGATAGGCGTTAGTTGAATATACTAATAAGCCACACCTCCTCTACAATTGTATTAACAATAGATGAAGTATTTTATTGTATTATTTTTAGAGGACTTTATATTTCTAAACGTATATTATGTATTACTTTAGAGAATATAAGATTAAAACCAGTCACTTGTGTTTTTATTATTTATTTCATCATACTACTCATAAACATTTAAAGCTATAAAAAAATTACACAAATTCATGAAAATATTATACTATAGAAGTTTTATCGATCCAAGTATTATGGCTATTTGGGAGTCCAAGCCATTTCACAAAAATCTTCTTTCCTCTCTTTTTAAAACCTTCCCCCCAGGTACACATCCGGATACTTAGCTTTTTGCAATTCCATTCCATAAAAGCCTCCCTTTATCGGTTGACCCTGCATATCTTCGATTAAATAAGTCCTGGGGTAGGTTACATATACTTTAAAGACTTTGAACAGTTCAGTTGAAAAGTTAGGTGTATATCTTTTATCAAATATACCCATGTATTTGCTTATTCGAACTATGTCGCAAACATGAAATTTAGGTTTTAAAGCAATCTTTATGATAAAACACGTATCAATGAATGTATAGACAATAAATATATTTATAATTCTCACGACATTTCAACAATAAATACAATAACACATTTAATTAATTACCTTATGTTGTTGAGTAGAGAACATTGCAGCTCCAATGATAATAATAATTTAGATTTTAGACAATAAAGGTGATAAATTCGTGGATCAGTGCTGAAACTAATCAAGTACACGCCTAAATTATTTATTTAGTACGCATCATATTTTATTATTTTATGGGTTTTAATCATTAGTCAAATATTTTTCTTACTCTAATGGTATATAGGAAAAAAAAAGCGGAGTATCAGCTTGGAAGCGGAATGTTTAGGGTAATAATAGTAACATTAAAGTTGATCTGTCATGTAGTCAATTAAATTCTCCAGTAGAGACATCAAATTCACAGGGGCTTTAACATATGAATGGTTAGTATCTATACCATAGTGGAGAACTCAAGCTTGTAATTTTTCTAGATAACTAGAGTTTAAGACCATCCTGTGTTAAGTGCGCGCGCACTTAACCAATCTAACCTATCGTAGCGCACTTAACCAATCTAACCTATCGTAGCAAACCTAGCCTATTATATTGGTCTGTACCAATATTGAGATAAAGACAAAGTATATAATCCCCTGATGATGGTTGAGATGGGTATTGCCTCCCAAGTTACAACACAGGATGGTCTTAAACTCTAGTTATCTAGAAAAATTACAAGCTTGAGTTCTCCACTATGGTATAGATACTAACCATTCATATGTTAAAGCCCCTGTGAATTTGATGTCTCTACTGGAGAATTTAATTGACTACATGACAGATCAACTTTAATGTTACTATTATTACCCTAAACATTCCGCTTCCAAGCTGATACTCCGCTTTTTTTTTCCTATATACCATTAGAGTAAGAAAAATATTTGACTAATGATTAAAACCCATAAAATAATAAAATATGATGCGTACTAAATAAATAATTTAGGCGTGTACTTGATTAGTTTCAGCACTGATCCACGAATTTATCACCTTTATTGTCTAAAATCTAAATTATTATTATCATTGGAGCTGCAATGTTCTCTACTCAACAACATAAGGTAATTAATTAAATGTGTTATTGTATTTATTGTTGAAATGTCGTGAGAATTATAAATATATTTATTGTCTATACATTCATTGATACGTGTTTTATCATAAAGATTGCTTTAAAACCTAAATTTCATGTTTGCGACATAGTTCGAATAAGCAAATACATGGGTATATTTGATAAAAGATATACACCTAACTTTTCAACTGAACTGTTCAAAGTCTTTAAAGTATATGTAACCTACCCCAGGACTTATTTAATCGAAGATATGCAGGGTCAACCGATAAAGGGAGGCTTTTATGGAATGGAATTGCAAAAAGCTAAGTATCCGGATGTGTACCTGGGGGGAAGGTTTTAAAAAGAGAGGAAAGAAGATTTTTGTGAAATGGCTTGGACTCCCAAATAGCCATAATACTTGGATCGATAAAACTTCTATAGTATAATATTTTCATGAATTTGTGTAATTTTTTTATAGCTTTAAATGTTTATGAGTAGTATGATGAAATAAATAATAAAAACACAAGTGACTGGTTTTAATCTTATATTCTCTAAAGTAATACATAATATACGTTTAGAAATATAAAGTCCTCTAAAAATAATACAATAAAATACTTCATCTATTGTTAATACAATTGTAGAGGAGGTGTGGCTTATTAGTATATTCAACTAACGCCTATCTATCCCCGCCACTTCAATTAACCCCCACTACCAGTCCTAGGCCCCGCCCTCTAACGTCCCGCCGCTTCAATTACCTTCCCCCACTGCAATTGCCCTCCACCACCTCCACTCTGTTCTCCGGATGCTATATAATGCGGACGATTAGACACATTCATCAGTATCGTGTAAATTCTTATACAACAATGAAGTGTAGTTACTGCGAGAAAGTTTTTTCAACAAAAAGCAATTTAGTTCGACATATTCGCCAATACTGTACCATTGTAAAAGATAGTAAAGTGCGAGAGATTGGAAGTGAACCACCAAGCAAGAAGCAAAAGTTTAATAGTGTGCCTTCGACAAGCGGTATTAATTGTTCAAAAACTTGTGATTATTGTGGAAAGAACTTTTCATCATCTTTTAACTTAAAACGACATATTAATAATAACAGATGTGCCGTGCCGAATGAGATGTTTGTAATGAACAGAAAACAAAATTCTCCGAGTGGTTCAAAAACTTGTGAATATTGTAGAAAGAACTTTTCATCATCTTTCAACTTAAAACGTCATATTAATAATAGATGCAACGGTCAGAAAAATACGTTATTAATTAACAGAAAAAAAATTAACCGCCCTATTGATAACAGTTTAGGAAATGGTGTCGATAAACTACATAGTGCTTTCAAAGACAGAATAGCTAGCTACCGTTTTAACAGTCCAAGAAACCATATCGATTATACTGATTTTTTGAAAGAAGTGGAGCAAAAAGTGTTGAATATAATCGAGGAATACTTGCAGAAATACCAGACCCTCAAGATAAATTTTGAAATATTTGGGCTTTATGAAATACCTGAAAAGGAGTTATCCGATATCAAATCGTTTAATACCAAAAATAAAATAATCACCATTTCTACAGATCTACATCAGATTTTCGAAGAGTTTGGCGATGAGATGACTACACAAGCCTCTGAATTCCAAGAGAAAGATTCGGGGTGGACGCTGAAACATATAATGTTCCTCGATGTAAACATAAATAAGCTTGCATCAATGTCGGCGTCATCTTATATCAGGCTACCCAAAGTCATAGAACAAAAGAGCGCTGTTTTAAATATACAAAATAGGGACAATGCATGCTTTGCTTGGTCAGTAATTGCAGCCATTTCCCCTGTAAAGCATGCTCCAACGATGACATGTTCATATCCACATTATGATACCATGTTAAGTTTTAGAGACATTGAATTTCCTGTCAAATTGAAGGACATTGCGAAGTTTGAAAAAATTAATAACATCTCCGTGAATGTGTTTGGCCTTGAATCAGAATTCAAAGATGGTAATACTATTACTGAAGTTGTGGGACCATTACATTTTACTTCACATCGCCAAGCCAAACACGTTAATCTGTTACTTATATCGGATGATGTGGGTAACAATCATTATTGTCTTATACAAAATTTATCAAAATTGGTTTCAAAACAAATATCAAACCACGATGGTCGATTACATATCTGTGATGGGTGTTTGCAGCCGTTTAGAAAAGAAGAACATCTAAAAATGCATGAAAAAAATGACTGCAATCATACCTATACGAAACTACCATCTACTGACATAAAAATTAATAAATATGGTGAACCAGTACCTGAAAATATTCTTAAGTTTATAAACTTTGAAAGACAATTACCAGTGCCATTTGTGATTTATGCCGATTTCGAAAGTTTACTGAAACCCATCGACCATAATGAACCTTGTGATGATAAGTCATTCACAGTTAAAGTAAGTGAACACCAACCCTATTCTTTCGGCTTTTATGTAAAATGTAATTTCGATGATAAGTACTCAAAATTTGTAACATACAGAGGACCTGATGCCGCTGAAGTGTTCATTAAAAGGTTGGATGAAACGGCTCTAAACTTGTATGAGAATCATTTAAAGCATGTGAAAAAGATGTTCCCTCTTTCAGCCCAAGAAGAAGTCGAATATGAAAATGCGGTATGCTGCCATATTTGCACAAAACCCTTCAAGCCTGAGGACAAAAAAGTGCGTGATCACTGCCATTTAACAGGATGCTTCCGCGCGGCTGCACACTCTATTTGTAATTTAAACTATAAAGTGCCGAAATTTATACCTGTGTTCTTCCACAATTTGACAAACTATGATAGTCATTTATTCATTAAGAAGTTAGCATCCCAAAAAGAGCAAGTTTCCGTAATAGCCCAAACCAAGGAGAAATACATTTCGTTCTCAAAGTCAATCATTGTAGAGAAATCTGCGAATCCCAATATACCGCACACATACCTGAGGTTGAAATTTGTGGACTCTTTTCGATTTTTATCAAGGTCCCTCGATAAATTGAGTCAGAGTTTAGTATCCGATCAATGTGTTGAAACTAGAAAGTATTTTCAAAACGATGAGGAATTCGATTTAATAAGACAGAAGGGGGTTTTTCCTTACAATTATATGAGCTCTTTTGAAAAATTGGAAGAAACCCAGTTACCGTCCAAAGACCTATTTTACAACTACTTAACCAACGAATCTCTTTCTGATAAGGATTATGAACGAGCCAATAAAGTGTGGAGTGTCTTTAAATGCAATACATTGGGAGAATACGCAGATATCTATCTGAAATCAGATATATTTTTATTAGCAGATGTGTTTGAAAATTTTAGAAAGGTATGTTTGAAGCACTACAAGTTAGATCCTGCTCATTATTTAACAGCACCTTCTTTGAGCTGGGATGCCATGTTGCGATATACACAGATTGAACTGGAACTTCTGACTGATGTGGATACTGTGCACTTCTTTAGAAAAGGTATTCGTGGCGGTGTATCGCAATGTTCAAAGAGAAAGTCTATAGCGAACAACAAATATCTATCAAACTATGACTCCACCAAAGAATCGTCGTACATCGTCTATCTTGATGCTACAAATCTGTACGGAGCAGCTATGAAAGAAATGCTACCGACTAGTGACTTCAGATGGCTTGAGAAAGAGGAAATCAAAAAATTTGATTGTTCCCTGATTGGAAAAGATTCACCCAAAGGATACGTTTTAGAAGTCGACTTGGAATATCCTCTACACTTACACGATGACCATAACGAACTGCCGTTTTGCCCAGAGAGTATGATTCCTCCCAAAAGTAAAGTTCCAAAATTAATTCCAAACTTACGAGATAAACATAAATATATCATTCACTACAAAAATCTGAAACAATGTTTGAAATATGGCCTGATATTAAAGAACGTGCATAGGATAATAGAATTCTCTCAGTCCGCCTGGCTTGGATCATATATTGACTTAAATACAACACTTCGTAATTCCGCTCGAAACGAGTTTGAAAAGGACCTATTTAAGCTCATGGTGAATTCAATTTTCGGCAAAACGATGGAAAACGTCGATAAAAGACAAAATATTAAACTCTGTTCGTGCTGGGAAAACAGAAAAGGTACTTTGGGCGCCAGGGCGTTAATAGCCAGGCCGTATTTTAAGTCTTGCTCAGTATTTGATGAAAATCTAGTGGCAGTGCAATTGGAAAAATTAAAAGTTGTTTACGATAAACCACTTTATGCAGGTTTTTCAATTTTAGATATTTCCAAAACCATAATCTACGAATTTTTATATGGTTACATTAAACCCATGTATGGAGATGACGCGACTGTTTTATACACAGACACTGATAGTTTAATTTTAGAAATATTCACAGAAAACGTTTATGATGATATCAAGAAAAACATTCACTTCTTCGACACTTCAAATTATGGTGCATACAACAATCATAACATGCCTAAAACTATATCTGTAGTAGGGAAAATGAAAGATGAGTATGCTGGAAGACCAATAGAATGCTTTTATGGAACTGGTGCGAAAGCCTACTGTGTTAAAGCTGACGACATTACGAAAAAGGCAAAAGGTGTTTCCAAAAGTGTAGTAAAACATCAAATTAATTTTTCTGATTATGTTCAAGTTGTTGAAAATGGCGGATTAATATTCCGTAAAATGTCCATATTTAAATCTGATTTACATACCATTCACACTGAACTCAAAAATAAAGTAGCCCTATCGTCTGCTGATGACAAGAGGTATGTTATACCCGATGATGTATATACTTTGGCTTGGGGGCATCATCGACTTGATGAAGATAATAGTGAAAAGAGGTTGGACATTTTACTAAAATACGCTAGACGTTTGAACATGGAGGAGCCTGAAGCGGGATGGGATAGTGTTGATTTGGATGAGTCTGAATCAGAACGCGATAATTTTGATTTGTAATATATATTCATTAACTGTTTAGACATAAATAAAAAATATGGATCAGAAGAATGCAATTACCTCCCACCATTCTAATTATTACCACAGCAGAGTTTGAGACACAAAAAACAAAGTTCCTGAACTTATACTTCACGATGCCTACTTGACCTATAATGCATTGGATGGATCAGTTCAAGGTGGATTTTTTGGTGCAAGATAAAATAAAAAGACAATTAGTTAGTAATGTATTAGAATAGGTAATAAATAGTATGAAAATAGTAATGTGACAGAATAGATAATAAATAATATATGAAAATGTAAATCATGTGTTTCAATTCTAAAAAAATAAAAACTAAAATAAACAGCTACACGTTCTCCTCACTTGTGATGTCAAGATGTTAAGTACACAAAAGCCATAAAGAGGGTACTCTGGAGGTACTGAAATAACAATGTAAATGTTCCCTTTCACAAATTCATTGATAAAAATCTCGGTGGATAAGACAGGCTGGTCGTAAATGTATATCTCATAAATCAGTATAGGATAAGACAGATGTCCCTAAAGATAAGACAGGTAAAAATCGACATAAAGATAAGACAGATAGGTCGCAATTGTTTATCAGCATAAGGATAAGGCAGGTAAATAAAGTGGTTAGGTATATAATCATGAATGAATGTTTGTTATCTCATCGTAAAAAAAATACAAAGTGCAATAAGACAATACAACATAATAGAGAATTATTTAACTGTCTGCATACGAACGGCTAGACGGATGGATTGACCATAATTGCTTTAATCACCATTATTTTTACTGCAATTACCTTTATTTTTACTTAAATTACCTGTAATTGTCCTCTAATTACCACAGTACTTTAATTACCTCCCACCACTCTAATTGCATCCCATCACTCTAATTACCACACCACTCCAATTACCCCCCACCACTACAATTACATCACACGACTTTAATTACCTCCCACCACTATAATTGCCACCCACCACTCTAATTACCATACCACTCCAATTACCCCCCACCACTACAATAACACCACACGACTTTAATTACCACCCACCACTTTAATTGCCCCCCACCACTACAATTACATCACACCACTACAATTACCTCCCACCACTACAATTACATCACACCACTTTAATTACTTCTTATTAATCTAATTGTCCCCCACCACCACAATTACATCACATCACTCTAATTACCTCCCACCACTACAATTACATCACATCACCCTAATTACCTCCCACCACTACAATTACATCACGCCACTTTAATTACTTCTTATTAATCTAATTGCCCCCCACCACCACAATTACATCACATCACTCTAATTACCTCCCACCACTACAATTACATCACATCACCCTAATTACCTCCCACCACTACAATTACATCACACCACTTTAATTACTTCTTACTAATCTAATTGTCCCCCACCACCACAATTACATCACATCACTCTAATTACCTCCCACCACTACAATTACATCACATCACCCTAATTACCTCCCACCACTACAATTACATCACGCCACTTTAATTACTTCTTATTAATCTAATTGCCCCCCACCACTACAATTACATCACACCACTACAATTACCTCCCACCACTACAATTACATCACATCACCCTAATTACCTCCCACCACTACAATTACATCACGCCACTTTAATTACTTCTTATTAATCTAATTGCCCCCCACCACTACAATTACATCACACCACTACAATTACCTCCCACCACTACAATTACATCACATCACCCTAATTACCTCCCACCACTACAATTACATCACACCATTCTAATTACATCACACCACTCTAATTACCCATCAATCCACTAATTGCCCCCCACCACCTCTCATAGGCCCCTGCCCTTCACGTCCCATCCCTTAAGCCCCGCCCCTTAATTACCTCCCACCACTCTAATTACATCATATCAGTCTAATTACCTCCCACCACCATACTTACATCCCCATCACTCTAATTACTTCCCACTAATCTAATTACCCCCCACCATTCTAATTACCCCCACCACACTAATTGCCCCCCACCCCTAAACTGATCACTGATCACTGATCACTGCTCCGCTCCTCCGCTCCGAACCTCTGTCATTAAGACACTACTCGTAAGGCTCGGTCTTAGGTCCGTTATTGTTTAGTATCTACATGTCTGACATTACTTTCATTAGAAAACTATAAAATACAAACATACCGATGACAACAGCTTTCATATTAGAGATTCATTAGTAACTAAAAATAATATAAATAGCGGCTTAAGTAAAATTAAACAAATATCTCAAGAGTATAACTTAAAATTGAATCCTAACAAATTCATACTAATATTACACAGATCTAAGAAAAATTTAGCTTTTGTTCGTGAAAAAGTTAGTTTATATATTGCTGGTGACATCTTATCACCTTAAAGTGCTGTAACAAAACTGTCAAAGGCATATGAATCTTTAAGTTATTGTATATTAGTAGATTTTTCATTAATCGCAATTTGAGGAAAATATTATGTGAATCACCGGTCCTATCTCACATTAACTATTGTGATGTAGTATATAGTAATTTCATCGACACCATAGAAAAAAGAAGAATACAAAGAGTGCAAAACTCCTGTTGTCGTTTCATATTCAACTAAAGAATATACCATCACATACCACACACTTCTTCTAGTTTAAACTGGTTGAATATGTAATTTCGGAGGAAACTACGGTTTTCTGTCTTCATTCGTCAAGTTATATCTACATCGGCGCCATCTTATCTCTTCTGTAGGCTCAGTGCTAGGTCTGCAGTACATAATAGGACTATTCGCATTGGATACTTTTATCATATCCAAAGACACTCTACTGTTGCTGTTCAAAGCTGATCTACTTATTGTTCTGCTAAACTTTACAACGCTCTCCCCCTAGATTAATATCACTATCGGTATCTTCCCTTAAAGAAAACTTAAAACGATTACTTCTTGAGGAGCAAAGACGCACGAATTTATGAAACTATTTTACTCTTCTTTTAAATTGTCGTTAGTCATGACCCTTCTAATAGTGCACCGTAAAACGGAGAAAATGTAGCTTCCTTCTTGGAAAAATTTTCTTTAAGGTAGAGCCACATGGGACCTTCACAACGTGATTGATTAGGACCATGACTATCTGTAATGGCCAATTACAACATATTGTGGGAGGTCAAACGTTTTTTATTACTAAAAATGCCATCAATTTATCAAAATTAATTTTTCTTACTTTGTCAAACATCCCTCGTGATATTTCCGGAACCAATTGAGATAATGACATACATATTTTTTTAATTGATAAAGGAAATGTGAGCGTAGGTTCCTTCTTTAATTTCGTTTTTACGGAAAATCTAATTTTTCTGTAAAACTAATTAAAACTTGAACATTTACTTTTCTTGCAACACTTTTTTCAGTAAACGAAAAACTTTTTCATTTTAAGGAATTTTGTCATATTATCTGTGTATGAAATAAAACTTGCACCTCAAAGAAGTTATTTAAAAAAAACTCCAGTTCTTGTGAATGATCTATCTTTTCGCGTCTGAAGGACTTCTATTATATTTTCCAAAAATGAACATTAACCTTCATAAAGAAGGGTTCAAAGCGACTGTTTCACACGGAGAATAATATAAAATCTGTACTTACTGTTCGTTTTTGCTTAACTGCTTCACTGATGGTACCAATTGGACGTCGTAACACTATAAATCTAACACAGTAAATACTAACACTTTTCTTAAATTTAAACCTGAAAAGGAATTTTAAAACACAAGAAAAAAGACAATATAAAGTTCAAAAATATATATTAAATCTTTTAAAAAATTATGTTTTTACAAAATGTTCAAGAGAAATGTATCGATATCTATAGTCTGGCCCGTGTACAACACACAGTGAGGAACGGAACGGATACTATACCAACTACCATCCAATGTTTAGTTTTTAGCTAACGATTACACAAAAAGATTCAGTAAAAAGTTCAATGTTTATAAGTTTTTGGTGAGCTTTTGCTTGCCTTTCTATTGGCGTATTTTCAGTTCAATATCGATTTTGGTCGCTTCTCGGACCTTAAAAATGCTTGAATCGCAACGACTTTGAATTATATTTTGCAATTACAATTTCATACGTTCAGGCAAGGCGGGCCCATGCACATATGAGTACATGGTAACTATACTTTTTTGACACCGAATCACTGAGGAACCGGTTCAAGGCAAATCCCGTTAAAAATCCATCGTTTTACCGTCAAAATCGACTGCTAAAAAATGATAAGGCACCCTTGTCGCTAAAGGCTATTTTCGCTAAAACTCTCGATATACTTTGACTAGAGACTGGATGAACTTGTCCTCATATTTAACACAACGCATAAGTTGCAGTGCTGCACAACGTGGATTCGTAAAAAGGTTTTTATTTTCAAAATTTCCGAAGTTACAGTCGGTTTTTGTTATGCTTTCTAAATTTTGTGGTCGGGGCGACATTACGTCCCCGTGCCGCGACATTTAGTATACTTTTTAAAATTACACTCCTTGATGAGTTTCTGATATTTCTACAAAAAAAAGGCTCCGTAAAGCGAAAATGTGATTGAATGTATAAAAACCTCTTCCAACGGCATTTTTATGTGAAGCACGCTTTTCATGCGAAATGTTTTTGTCGGATTTTGTTACAGTTTCCAAAAGTTCATCGAGGGTTTTGGCGTGTTCTTTAACATTCTCTGCGACTTATAGTTTTCGCAATTTTGTTATTTAAAGCTATAAGTTTTTCGATCTTAGATGCGGTCAGCGTGGCGCCACGCAAGTGTGTGGACTATTCAATACAAGCAATCTTGTATTGCCAGTTGGAAATAAACTGTTATTTGTGTAATGTGATCGCGAATGAGTTGTATTTATTTTCATTGAGTTTTTACATATTATTTAGTACTTAACAATGGAATGTTTATTTTATGGACAAGATTTGAAAGAAAATGACAAATTAGTGACACAAAATCCTAAATTGTAAGGATTAAAAACAATTACAAGTGCCCCTGAAAAAAGGGAAGACATTTGTGCCGAAAACATTTTGCAACAGAAGGAAAACATTTTAAGTGAAAAAATCAAAGTGAAATTTCGTATAGCCTGCAGACAAACCCATATTAGTTTGCAGATTCTTAAAAATGTTTCCCAATTCAGTGAAATTGAAAATGCATCATCGTCTTCGTTAAGACGCAATAAAGAGAAATTCAATATTCGGACAATGTGCTTAATATGTAATAAATTAGGGAAGAAAGACAAAAAGCCTTTAACGTCTGTGCAAACAGGTATAGTCGGGTGTATATTTACTGGGCAGTTAAAAAACGCAAAAAAAACTTTACGATCTCATTAGAATACCGTTACTCTCTGTACTAGCTCGCTTGCAAATTGAATCGCTTATCTTTATAGGTTTTTATTGTACGTCGGCTTGTTTGATAAGATCATGCCGAATGGTTCACCGACGTTAATACACCGACTTATAAGTAATTAATGTACATTTTTAGTTTATTGGATTGCGTATTTTAATTTATTATTTGAATAGGTCATTTTACATAATAATAATAATAATAATAATAAAGGTCTTTATTATGAAAGGTTCATAAAGGGCGAAGTTTAGTCACAGGACTATTCTACGATTTTCCTCTGGAGGCGTTTTTTATTTCTCTATTTCTTTGCGACCTTATTATCAGGCCAGTCGATACATTGTTGACAAGCGGCGGGTGCATTTTTGTCCCACGGAATCCCTTTGATATGCACTGAGCCGACGTTTCTATTTGTTAATAGATATAGGACTTATTTAAAAAAGAGAGAGAAATAAGGTTATGTCTGCAGAAAACATCTCACTGTGATTACGTATTTTATATATTTATAGTAATAAATTATTTGCTGAAAATACTGAATAATATTATTTGGCATCACACATCACCATTTACGCAAAAAAACTTTTTGCCTTATGATGTTTTTTTTTTTAAATTAAAGCACATAATGATTTGATGCCTTCTAATTTGCTAAATTCTTTTTGATAATAATGTATAGCGCTATTATTAAATTTTTTATTCTTATTTAGCGACTGGGAAAAACACGTACTCTAAAATAATAGATGCAGTCCAAAAGCGACAAGATATTGACATGGTTTGTAAATTAGCCAGTTACGAAGATCTCATTGCTTATGATGTTTAATATCACAAAAGTTATTACTGTCGGTACATAGGCAAACGAAATACCAAAGCTTGTGAAAATAAGTCTGCTGCTACCACAACTCTTCAATCAATAAAAGACCAAAGTGGTATATCAGAATCAATTCTGACTCTGAACCTTCTATCAAAATAAAGTCTAGTGAATATTCCCAGACTTTTGACTTTTTCTTAAAGAAAAAAATTAAAGAGTTTAGAACCCCAAAAAGTTATTTTCCTACTTCAGGTGATATAAACCAGAGAGAGTTTGATAATTAAGGTCTTAATGCACCTGCTAACATTTGCATCATGGCATTTTAAAATAAATAATTTTCTCATATTTTTTTAATTCTAATATTAAGTTTCATTGTATAAATATAATGGATTTTAAACAATGTGTAACGTAAATAATGATAAGTAGAACCTTCTAACTGCTTATGAAAATAAAATTTATATTAAAGATATGTCAAAAATAATATTTTACGTATGCACCCACAACACACATAACCGGACGTGCGAGGCTTCATGAAGTATCCCGCCCGCAGAAACTTAACTTCAAATAACAATAACTTGAAACGTTGTAGATTACTGCGGTTTTTTCTCAAAAACTTCCTTGATGTATTGGCTTTATCTCATATTCATACAATATGGCAAAAATCCTTAAAACAAAAAAGTTTTTAGCTTCCTGAAAAAAGTACTGCAAGAAAAATAAACGTTCAAGTTTTACCTAATTTTAGAAAAACTAGGTTTTCCAAGACTAAATTAATTCAGCGACCTCCGCTAACGTTTTCTTTATCGATTAAAAAAATATTATTATTATTATTATTATTATTATTAGCCGTTACTCGAGTCCGAGTATAAAAATGTTACAGTCGATAAATTGTATACAATAAAAAACAAGTAAAAGGTGTAGTCTATTGTAATTCCCATTCATCTACGGTGCACACGACTATGGCTATAGAGGCCAATTCGGGAGAGCACATGTTGACCGCAGTCAGGACAAACATAGACCTGGTTAGGACTCGGATTCGGCCTTCTTGCAGCAACATTTCCTTGTAGCTGGCCACAACCCCTCGCCATTCGGTTCTGTCCGCTGCAAGTTGTTCCCATTGCTCGTCTGCAATACCGCAGGATTTTAGATTTTCATGGAGAGCGTCTTTGAACCTCTTTCGTTGACCGCCACGCCTTCTTCTACCGCTTAGCAATTCACCATAAAGTGTACATTTAGGAAGGCGGTTATCGTGCATACGATGAACGTGACCTGCCCATCTTAGGCGTGCTCTTGAAATAAGCACCTCAATTGGAAGGCTGTTTGCTCTCCTGAGTACTTCCACGTTTGATATGTGATGGAACCAACGGATTTTCATCATACTTCTGAGGTGTCTTTGCTGAAAACGTTCTAATTCTTTCACATAACGACGGTAAGTGACCCAGCTTTCACATCCATATAGCAGTGTTGGAATGACAACTGCTCTGTAGACAGCCATTTTCGTTGACAAAGCAAGGTCGTGGTTGTCAAATACTCTCTCTCTAAGTCCCCAGAGTGCTCTAGATGCAGCGTTAATTCTATTGCGAATCTCGCTGTCCATGTTTGCTTTGTCATTAACAACGTTGCCTAAGTAATTGAACTGATCCACCACTTCAAGAGAATTTCCGTTAAGTGTAATGTCTATTTGGTTCACTTGATGAGGAGTTGACATAATCTTAGTCTTTCCAATGTTGATTTTAAGTCCCAAGGAAAATATATTGATTATCTCAATTGGTTCCGGAGATATCGTGAAGGATGTGTGAAAAGTAGGGAAAATTGATTTTTACAGATTTATATTTCTCATAATAAAAGATGTTGGACCTCCAAAAGAATTTTGTAATTGGCCATTTCAGATGGTCAAGAGCCTAATCTATTACTTTTTGAAGGTTCCATATGTGGTTGTATCTTAAACAATTTTTTTGACACATTTTTGTCACTTTATCAGTCAACTATAATTAATAATGACTATCATAATAAATTAGTCATTATTTTTCAATTAAAATTTATATATCGTCTATTTTTTATTTTTTTTTTATATTTATATATAACCATTTCTTCGTAAGTTAGAAAGTTTGTACTTGATTGATAAATTAATATATCTAGGTACTTTCTCGGCTGGAAAACTGTATCCAAGAAAACGGTTGTCTGTTGTTGGACATTATTTTTTACACATAATAATCTCTTTAGTAATAGTAAAGGAGCTAGCTCATGTCACGTGTACACTCTTATGTCCTTGATTGTGGACCCTTATTACATACCTACAAGAGTGTTAAAAAAATTGGTCATATAGTCATTTGATCGCCATATTGAAAATTTTGGTAATTTTGTTTTAACGTATCTCCAGAACATGTGATCCAATTTTAATTTTTCCCCCCCTCTATTTCTTATTAAAAGTTAATATTTTGTCCCTATATGCATATGTCCTTATAAGTATATACAACGTTTCTGCTAGCATGGAAAATTGTTTCATAGCACGAGAATAATGCTTTCCAGCGAGTACATTCTCAACAATATTTGGACCAAATATTTTCGTTTCAATAAAACTGTTTTCAATTCCGCTTTCTGCTAAATATTTTTCAATTTTTCAATACCATAACTTACTTTGCTAGATGAAAACATCCTAAGCCAAGAAATATGTTCGAACACTCTTCTGGCTGTAGCAGTTTTATTCCTCTACCTCTTCTGTACACGTCTTTATCAGTCACAAGAAATCCTGTTTCTTGATTTACTGTTGTCAAACAGTCTTGGAAGTTTTTCATACATCATATACATTGCACTGAATTGAGTCGCAAGATATGGTAGAACAGGTGTAAAAAGCTGTAGTGGTCTTTACAATATCTGTATTTGATAGCATACTATTGAACGCAGTTCAGGAGGGGATTTCACATTTATTAGGAGAATGCTCTTGACTTGCGATAAATCTACTTAGAATCCATACCATACCGTGTCCCTTTGCAGATGAAGCTGCCATGTCAGGTTTCGCGCTTCTACAAAATCCTTATTTATTTCTTCACTTTGCTTTGAGTGCTTATAGTATTTCAGCTCTTGGCATGGATGAGAACTATAAAAGGAACGCATCCCTCATATATCTAATCGTCTCTGTTGACTGGTATCACTGTCTATAATATTTTGACTTTCATTTTTAAATATCACCAACACTGCTCCAATCCCAAAAAGAGTATGCTCTTGATCGCCAAAATTGTCCATTGCCGCTCTTATTGAAATGTTTGCTTTGATTTTTTTGAGAAGAGGCACGCCTCCACACTCTAAATTGGTCAGAATTCTTAAATCAAGTAACACGCTATGTCTCTCCAATGCATCATAACAGACTGTAACGCCAAGACGATTCACAATCTAGAGTAATAATTTGGACCGAGTCATTTCATGTATTGTTTGTGCCAATCCAACATGGAGGGGTGTGTTCTTACTATCATTATTTATCAGACAATACAGTATCTAGAACGTTGCATAACATTTTAACTGAAGTTTAGGAATCTGATGGGAAGGAAATAAACCACAGGAAAATTTTGACCAGGAATTTGGTACTTCGTATTTTAGCTCCGCAAAGATTGATATTGATATTTGCATCACTTCTAAATCAAAACCAAAAATTTTAATATCACTGCGCAATATTTCAAAACATTTCAGAGTCACGAATTTCTTTAGTTAGATTACCTGCACTTATTTTACTGGCAAATACCCTTGTGGTAAAGAAAGATCTCTTGAATAAGTAAAACAAATACAATCACTAAGTTGCTCTATAGGTAAGTTTTTCATTTTACAGTTTGTTATGTGTTTCTTGTTTGGCAAATACTTATCATTGAATTCTTTGCACACATATGAAATTGATTATCCTCTGCATTCAAGATCCACCGTTATTAAAAAATGCATAAGACTCTCTGAATCAGCAACTTTTTGAGCTGCACCTTTTTCATTATTCCTCTCATAATTCAATATAAGTATAAGTATCCTGATGTAGTTTTTGTAACAAAGGGTGTCAGCAGTAAAAACTTTGTTTACATCTTCCGATGTACTTACTCGCTGAAAAACTGCATCGAAGTAAAACCGAGGGGCTTTAATTGATTGCTCTACTCTGAATTCCTCACAAATCCGGTACAGTTTGGAGTCTACCTTTAGTTTTATTTGGTTACAGATGTTACATGGCTCATGTCCATTTAACAATTATATAGAATAAGAGGTAGTTTACTTATATTTAGCACGATCCGTATAGCATTTTGATTCAGTTTTAGGAACTCAGTCATATTTTAACAATAAATTATGAAATTATGTATCTCTGTTACAGCACTTCAAATAAACAAATTGTCTACATAAGTCTTTAAATCCATTTATATTTCATTTCTATACTTGTTACTATATACATGTGGTTATTTTCTTTACCTTTGAAACTTGCTCATTCACCTGTTAAATACTGTATCCTATATGATGTAGTGTATTTACTGAATTCTCACAAAACAGTTTGTAAACGATTTACTTTATTACGACAGTTCGTATTTTTGGTTATGTACATAAATTGCAAATCTAATCTGTGATATGCAACTAATGTCAACCTATTATTGATTAATGATTCCTTTTATCGATTGTATACCTGTCACTATTTTAATTGTGAGTAGGGAAACATACAGGTTGTGCGGTTAAGTCGCTCATAAGCAGATGGCGATACCTCTATAACATTACAACTTTCAATTTAGTAAAATATTTGTTTAAATCGACGCACCCTTTACGGAGATATGTTAAAACAAAATTTAGTACATTTTTCAATGTGGCGGCGATCATGATCTGGACCATGTGGCCAATTTTTTAAATACCTCTATGAGTATGTAATAAGGTCAAACAATCAAAATTAATGGACATACGAGTGCACACGTGACATGAGCTAGCTGCTAGACTATAAATAAATTTGAATTTTTCGAAAACCAACTGATTATTATTTATTTTACTAATGTTAGGTTTCTGTGTGTCATCCTTTTTAAATGAAACAGAAATGACAGGATTGCGTAGTGAATATACCATCCATCGAAGACGACGTAAAGTAAGTAAAAGATCCCTATCCTTCTACGACGACGTTAAATAAAAGTATAAAAAAGCATTTTAAATGATTCTCCTCGTTTACGTTAAAATACAACGTGGAAAAAATTTTGGAAAATGAATAAAATCATGTTTATCAATATATATATATATAGTTTTTATAAATTTTTTACTGATCAGTATTATAGAAAATATATATACAAATAACCTTGCTAAGATATGCTTCAGATAAAATAACATCAATTTTTTAATAGAAAATAGTTCAAATAATTGATGCTGAAAAAATTGGTGAAGTAAGTAATGATGTATGTAATTTGTATTGTTTGGTAATAAAACGGTTGTATACAAACCACTATAGTGTGGCCAGGACATGATTCCTTCTCCATTAGTAGGTAATCGTGTCAAATTAATATGATTTAGTGTAGAAGTACCTACTTTTTTCAAGTAGAACCTAATGGCCTAATTTCTTTTGGAAAGTATTCAGAAACACTTATTGATCAAGTATTATATGGTCTGAGGGTGTGCTAGTGTTTTTATCCACTATTTATTTAACAAATGGCTAATATTAATTAACAATTAATGTACCATTACATAACAAATTAAAAATCTCAGAAAATACCTCACAAAATGGACCCAAAATCTATATTCTGGGATTTTCGAGGTCGCTGAACACGAATCCGAGGTCCAAATTTAATAATTCAAAATGGCGGATCCAATATGGCCGACTTTAAAGTTAGATTAACATTATTGTTAAAGATAAACCTCAAAGTTGAACAAAAATCTATAATCGGTAGTTTTCGAGGTTGCTGAACACGAATCCGAGGACCAAGTTTAAAAATTCAAAATCGCGGATCTAATATGGCCGAATTTTAAGGTTAGATTGACATTTTTGTTAAAGACAAATCACGAAATTTAACAAAAATATACACATCTTCCAGCTATACAACCTTAGGCGAGGGTTGGATAGGAGATATACCATCCTTCGGAGGCGATGTAAAGCCGTCGGTCTCTTGGCTATTAAATGTTAGGCAAGTAAAAGATCCCTACTCTTCTTAAGGGAAGAGGTTCGGCAAAATTCCTGGTTGGGGGTAGCTCGTCTACAGGCGTCGGTGTTAGGCCTCAGTAGCGGAAATAGGCCGACGTTAAATAAATGTATAAAAAAATATATATAGAGTCGGAGGTTTTACAATTCACTGATGATTTTGTTATTCAAAGCAAACGATGAATAATACTCGCATAGAAAATATATAGGTGTAATGTCGACACGGAAACAATTGGTATTAAAATATTATATTTTAATATATTTATAATAATTATGATATTTATGTAATATTTATTATAATTATATTATAAATGCCTAATGAATGATTTTCTTGGCTTTAAATGTAATAAAATATATTATATTTGTTAATAAATATGGAAAAAAAGTAATTGTTACAAATTTATATTTTTTTATTTGCTTTTTATATATATTTTGAAAATAAACATATTTATATTTTTTTAAATATATGTAATAGGAGTAATTGAAATAATTATAAAAATAATGTTTTTAAATTGGATTACATTTTTATTTCACAAACCTGCTGTTTTTCATAATTGTCTAAGCAATTATTGGTTTAGCTAAATAGAATAATAATAAAATAAGTAAAGAGAATTTGTTTAATTAACTTAATTTAAGGCTTAAATAATGCCAAATTTACATTCACTTAAAATGATATTAAATATCTTATATTTTATTTTTTCTCGTCAAAAACCGTAAACTTTAACCTCAAAAACCGCTTTGCACATATTTTTGTTAAATTTCGTGATTTGTCTTTAACAAAAATGGAAATCTAACTTTAAAAGTAAAGCATATTGTATCCGCCATTTTGAATTTTTAAATTTGGACCTCAGAGTCGTGTTCAGTGACCTCGAAAACTACCGAGTATAGATTTTTGTTCAATTTTAAGGTTTATCTTTAACAAAAATGTCAATCTAACTCTAAAGTCGGCCATATTGGATCCGCCATTTTGAATTTTTAAATTTATACCTCAGATTCGTATTCATCGACCTCGAAAACTCCCGAGTATAGATTTTGGGTCCATTTTGTGAGATGTTTTCCGACGTTTTTAATTTGTTAATTAATGGTACATTAATTGTTCATTAACATTAGCCATTTGTTAAATAAATAATGGATAAAAACATTTGCACACCATCAGACCATATAGCACTTGATCAATAACTGTTTCTGAACACTTTCCAAGAAAAAATTAGGCCATTTGGATCTACTTCAAAAAGCAGGTACCCTTTTGCTTATTTGACACGACTATAGGGGAAAATTGTAGTTAATAGGAAAAGTAAGAAATTTGTTAAATATTTTTACCATTAAGGAACTTGTCTGTATCGAATTGTGGCTTTACTTCTACTTCACGGGATTCTGGAGCAAACTTACGAACACCTTGTATTTATTCGAAATATTTACATAAATCACATCGGGGTCGCCATAAAAATATCTCCTGTCTCCTATCATAGGTTACTATTGCAAAAATTTATGTTATTTTTTATAATCCTAATCTTATAGTTTCATTTTAAAGGTAATAAATTTACTTTCAATTTTCACGTACTCCACTACTAACATTTGGTGTTTTAAAGTGATATATGTTCCATATTAACATAAGAGATAGAGTCACTTGTAACATCTAAACCACCTGAAAAGGCTATACGTAGGGCGAGAAAACAAAATTATGTGAGTGCGTGATCAAGTTATCAATTTTCCACTTTTACTGCCTATAGAAGCGGTGTCGTCGTGCCTCATCAATCATCGTTGATTAGCTGAATATGGGGTCGTTCGCGACACTGAGAAAGGAAATAGATACATACATATGACAAACGTAAAATATTTTTATTTTTAAACAGGAGGAGAAATTACTCTGGTAAATTAATTATTCATTAACTTATTTATGCAAGTCAATTAGGTTATGAGTAATAGAAAATTTGAAGATATATTAGAATACTTTACTTTGTTTCTAACACTAATTTAATGTAACTTGAACGTTACTGCAATGAATGAATTTACAGAGGGTTGCCAAGATATACAGGGTGTTGCATCATGAGAGGGACATAGCTTAATAGGAGGTAGAGAACATCAGTGGTAACCGGAACCTCCCATAGAAAGGTCTCATTGGGCCTTCATTACGAAGTTACAGAGTGTTAAATAATTTTTGACCAAACCTGTTTTTTGTCATAACTTTGACAGGGAATTAAATAACTGATTCATATTTGGTATGGCTAATGTACTAACGAGCCCCAAGAGGTACATGTATAAAAAAAAATATATCCAGGTCCGGACTCACTATAATTTATGTTTCTTCTTTGCATCAATAAAACATCACCCTGTATATATTTTTTTAAAATTTCGATACGATATTCGAAAAGAACAAGAAAAAACAAACAAAATGGCCTATTTCATTTTTTTGTTACACCTTCGTGGTTATTTAAATACGTTGTTAAATGTGCAAGAAAATGGATTACAGAACCCTATTAAATGAGAGGCACGTGAAATAAATAGTTTTATAACTAAAATTTGCAAAAATTCTATTGAGCCTACGTGGTCTGGGTGAATCCTAATTCCGGCACGTTTTAAAGGTCCATTTTGGTAAAAAACTGTGGTCCTAATAAGTAATCGGGTATGAAATAACAAAATTTTTAATCAATCACAGCAGGCTTGTTCAAAGTGACAGATAATAAAAAGAAATCTCCTAAACAGTTGAATAATTGTTTGTTAGTAATTTAATGTGTCAATAATCCGCATTTAGTTAGTGAAAACTTGTGAAAATATTTTAACTATGCCAGTAAAATTTACAAACGTGGAATATGCTGACATAATATTCATCTATGGTTTCTGTAATGGAAATGGTAGGTCGGCGGAAAGAGAATATCGGCTGCGTTTTCCTGGTCGTCGATGCCCTAATCATAAAACCTTTAGTACGGTGTTCCAGTATGCAAGACAACACGGAAAGTTTCCTAATTCTGCAGTTGTGGAGTGTGTTTTACAACAAGGTGTGCAGGAACAAAACAATATTATAAATGTAGTTCAAGAAAACCCAAATATGAGCACTAGACGAATCAGTTTGGCAACTGGTATTCCTCATTGGCGAGTATGGAGAACCCTAAAAAGAGAACGTTACCATCCATATCATATCCAGCAGGTACAGCGTCTTCAACAAGGCGACGATATCCCCCGCCTGGCATTTTGTCATTGGTTGTCTAACCATCGCCCAGTCATTTACAGAACCTTATTTACGGATGAGGCACAATTTACAAGGGATGGAGTAAACAGTTCACGAAATAATCATAAATGGGCACAGGAAAACCCACATGCGGTACGCCAACGCCGTTCGCAACACAGGTTTTCTGTAAATGTTTGGGTCGGACTTGTGAATAGACATTTGATAGGGCCACATTTTTTTGAAGAAAGATTGAATGGTGAAATTTACTTTGATTTTCTTCAAAACATTTTACCGAATATGTTAGAAAATATCGGTATAAGAGGCATGTTGTTTCAGCATGATGGGGCCCCACCACATTTTAACCTTCAAGTAAGAGAACACTTAAACAATGTGTATCCTAATAGATAAATTGGAAGCGGGGGTCCACATGAATGGCCACCAGGATCTCCTGATTGTAACCCTTGTGATTACTTTTTATGGGGCCACTTAAAAAACGAGGTTTATAGCATTGAAATTGAAAGTAGACAACATTTAATCCAGCGCATCGTTACAACCTGCGACGAAATACGGAATAATCCAGAAATGATACGTCGAGCAATTGGGGACCTTTCTAAACGCGCAAGAAAATGCACAGAAAGTGGGGGAGGACATTTTGAAAATTTACTTTAGTGTCAATTACGTTTTATTTTTAAACACATTTAGTTATTGTTTTGTTATTTATTGTTAATTGAATGGAAAATATTTTATTTATTTAGATTTTAGTTTGTTCTCTTTTCCAATTTTTATTAAGTATAAAATGTTGATGATTTTCTTGATCAAAATAACTGGTTGCTTAGGCCTAAATGGTTTAAATTATCTGTCACTTTTATTCTTTGAACAAGCCTACTGTGATTGATTAAAAATTTTGTTATTTCATACCCGATTACTTATTAGGACCACAGTTTTTTACCAAAATGGACCTTTAAAACGTGCCGGAATTAGGATTCACCCAGACCACCTAGGCTCAATAGAATTTTTGCAAATTTTAGTTATAAAACTATTTATTTCACGTGCCTCTCATTTAATAGGGTTCTGTAATCCATTTTCTTGCACATTTAACAACGTATTTAAATAACCACGAAGGTGTAACAAAAAAATGAAATAGGCCATTTTGTTTGTTTTTTCTTGCTCTTTTCGAATATCGTATCGAAATTTCAAAAAATATATACAGGGTGATGTTTTATTGATGCAAAGAAGAAACATAAATTATAGTGAGTCCGGACCTGGATATATTTTTTTTATACATTTACCTCTTGGGGCTCGTTAGTACATTAGCCGTACCAAATATGAATCCGTTATTTCATTCCCTGTCAAAGTTATGACAAAAAACAGGTTTGGCCAAAAATTATTTAACACCCTCTAACTTCGTAATGAAGGCCCAATGAGACATTTCTATGGGAGGTTCCGGTTACCACTGATGTTCTCTACCTCCTATTAAGCTATGTCCCTCTCATGATGCAACACCCTGTATAACTATATTCTGAAAGTAAACATTATAAAGATTATCATTAAAGTTATGTACATTAGTTTTCAGAAAGTAAATGAACGGATTTAAAAAGAGATGTAAGATATTTAACTAAATTGTGAGTACAACATTACAAAGATATAAATGCAAATTAGTTTGCAGAAATTAAGTACATTTGAAAAGGATAGATTGATATAGGTCTATCTGGTCATTTAGAAGATTATTGTCGGCACTTTTATTGAATTTAATAAATTCTATTCGGTGCGAAAAGCAACAAAACCGAAAAAAAGAGTGAGAACAACAAAACAGACGCACAAATTAAAAGACCAGTTACCAGAAAAATTTATAGAGACAGAAAATTCAGTATTAAAAAAATATATTAAAAATTCGCCATCAACAAGTAAAACAAAAAAGTAGAGTTAATTTCGTAATTAGTAAAATTAGAAGGTATCGTATTATTATTATATATTATTATTATATTATTATTTAACTAAATCCACACGCAAGTAATTTTAACTGAATTTCATTGATTAGTGTATCCTATGTAGTGTATGTTATATAAATTATGATTGATTTATTTAGGTTAATAAATGAACAAGATGACGTTGAAACAGTAGTACACGGTAGTATTAAAGATGGATCTATTGATATGGTACATGGGTGTAACTTGGGAGTATTGCATTTAAATATAAGAAGTATTAAGAAACATTTTGATGAATTTTTAATATACGTAGAAACAATAAGAGAGAATATAGATATTATTTTCCTTTCAGAAACATGGAATGTAACGACAGTAAATGATTTTAATATCCCAAATTTTACTATTTATTATAACGAATCTAAATACAACCAAAATGATGGAGTTATTTTATATATTAAGAACAACATTTCTGCAAGCGTTGCTAATATTGCTTTGTCTGAGACGAACTTACTAAGATTCTCAATAGAAATAAATAAAGTTAGCATAGGATTTGTTGCTTCTTACAGGCCTCCATCTATAAATATGAGCAATTATATAACTGAATTAGGACAATTTATTACCGATTTACATAAAAATAAAATTGAAATATTTCTAGGGGACATAAATATTAACTTGCTCGACACAAATTCAATAGAGGTGAACAATTACGTAAATATGTTAGCAGAGAATGGTTACATATCATTTATAAATTCTTGCACGAGAGTAACTGAAACTTCAGAAAGTATTATAGACCACATATTTATTAGACAAAATAAACATCCAGATTCCTGCAAGAAAATAAAACCCATGATTATTGAAACGGATATTACCGATCATTACATTACTTCAATTATTTTAGAATTCAGAGGAAAAGATATATACCAAAATGAATCGAGGAAAAAAGTTAATATAACTGATGTGTTAAAAATTTGAATCATTTATTAGAGCAAGAAACCTGGGCAGAAGTAATAAATTGTACTCAAGTTCAAGATAGTTACAACATATTTATCAATAAAATTCACACATTAATAAAGAAATCATCAAAATGCATCAGTATTAAAAACAAATTTTATAAATTAAAACCATGGATCACCGATGGATTAATAAACTCCATAAGGCATCGAGACTACTTGAAAAAAAAAATATTGAAAAACAACTCACTTGAACTTAAAAAACAATATATAGAATATAGAAACATGCTTAATAAACTAATAAGAGATGCCAAAAATCAATACTATAAAAATAAACTCACACATCACAGGGTAACGTTAAAAAAGTCTGGAAGGTAGTAAACAATGCTTCAAATTCAACAACAACTAATAAACAAATTAAAAATATTAATATAATAAATAACGAAGGACTAGAAGTTACGGATAACACAGAAAAAGCTAATGTTTTTAATGATTACTTTATCAATATTGGCACAAAAAGTAAATAAAATTGAAAAGTTATCTAATAACGTTCTAGAAAATCATTCAATACAATCGTCAATATTTCTTAAACTTATAACAAAAAATGAAATTATTGAAATACTAGGCATAAATCAAGTCATCTGCTGGCCCTGACGGAATATCAGTCAAACTAGTAAAATCCATACATTTATGTATCATTAAACCATTACTGCATATAATAAACTTAACATTTAAAAAAATATAATACCGTATCAATGGAAGGAATCAAATGTAACCCCAGTACATAAATCTGGCGATTATAAAAATCTGAACAACTACAGACCTATCTCAGTTATCAGTAATTTTGCAAAAATATTTGAAAAATGTCTTAAAAACAGGCTGGTGGAATTTTTCGATAAACATAATGTGATCACGGATCGGCAGTTTGGCTTTAAAAAAAATACAAGTACCGAGCATGCAGTTTTGGACTTAATTAAAGCAATTGTACTAAGTTTAGATAAATCGAAAAAGTGCATGGCTGTATTTCTTGATTTAGCAAAGGCTTTCGATACTGTATCACACCAAATTTTACTAAATCGACTTCAAAACGTTGGTATACGTGCTCCTGCATTATGTCTCACAGAAAATTATCTTGCTAACAGAAAACAATGCGTTAGAATTGATGAGATATATAATAACCCTCTCACTGTCAACATGGGCGTACCACAAGGTACAGTATTGGGTCCAATTTTGTTCCTTGTGTATATTAATAGTATTAAAAATTTCAAACGATTTAAAGGCCATTTAGTATCTTACGCTGATGACACTGCTATTGTATTTGTAGAAGATTCATGGGACTTAGTACATAGAAATGCAGAAGAAAGTTTGGCATTAATTTTCAAGTGGTTAAACTTTAGTTCATTAAGCTTAAACATACAAAAAAGCAAATTTTTAATGTTTACATTATTAGCTAATGATCAACCTTCTAAAAGAACACTATATATACATAATAATGTATGTTCGCAACAAACAAATTGTGGGTGCCCTATTATCGAAAAAGCTAATAAAATAAAGAACTTAGGAGTTATGCTTGACCATCACCTAAGATGGAATGAGCATGTATCTTATATCACAAAGAAAATTAGACAACTTACATATAAATTCTATATTTTAAGGGACATATTAAATAGAAAAAATTTAATGACTATTTATAAATCCCTAATTGAGTCTATAATTAGGTACTGTATTGTTATCTGGGGAGGGCTTTACAACAATGTACTAAAAATTCTACAAACAATTCAAAATTCTATTCTAAAAATAATTTTAAAGAAAAAAAACCTGTATTCCTCCACACTATTATACATAGAGGCAGAGGTATTTAATATAAAAAATCTTTTTGTCTACCAGTGTTTAATACATATGTTTGATGAAAAGACTCCACCAACCCATCCTAGTTATATAACTAGATTTACTGAAAATATGTCGGTTGCTTTACTATTGGTTAGTAAAAGCCATACACAAAGATCTGTCTTTTATTGTGGCATAAAACTTTATAACATTTTACCACTTCACATAAAAAAAATAGGAAAATTTAATAAATACAAAATTGAATTAAGAAAATTTATTACTCAAAATCAAGATTGTATAAAGAATATTCTCAATTAATAATGTAACTCCATCCTTACCTGTTTAATTAATTTTGAAAAATATATAAAAAAGCATATAACAATAAAGCTGCAAAAGTCAGTATTTCCAACATGGATAGTTTATTTACATCATCTCCTAATTTCTCGCCTATACAAGCAGTTAACATTTTGTGTTTATGTAGTGCTATGTGTTACTGTTTTAAAACCTCACTGTTTCTCTTGTTGTTCCATTCATTATGATATATAATTATTGTTTGCATTCTTATATTTAATTACTTTTTCATTCTTTTAATTAGTAAACGCAACAATTAAATAATGCATCAACTCAGTACTCCAGTTAACATGAAATTCACAATACAAGCATTCTATGCTTAGGTGTTTTCATATCAGCTTGCTGCTGTTCATCTGTATATTTATATATAAAATAAGTATATAACTAATTTGACATTAATTGTTCTTCAGTTACATTATACTTATACATAAATTAGTGTAGACTTTAGTATAGGACGAACCTATGTAAGAATTTGTATTCCTTTGGTTTAAGAAACTTGAAAACTATTGCCTCTAATAAATTTAATTTAAAATTTTTTTTTTCACATATATATTTGGAAAATTATGACTTGACTCTAGAATATGGTTTGCAAAATGTGAATCTGTTTTTTAAGCCTAAAAGAGCGTAGTGTTCATTGTATCTGATTTCAAATGAACGACCAGTTTGACCTATATAGAAGACATTACAATTCGGACATACTAGTTTATAAACTCATGATTTTTTAAGTTGGCTGGTTTCATCTTAGGCGTTATATAATATATTTGTCAGTTTAGATAGTGACCTAAAGTTAACTTTTAAGATTATTTGATAAAAATTTTCAGAAATGAAGCTAATTTAAATTAGGGATAGTAATAAAGCTCTATGTATCATAAAGATATATGCTGCTAGTTTATGTGATGTGGAGCTGAGTGAATAATTTGAAATAGTTGTGTCTGTGCATGTTGGTTTTCTAAAGGCACTAAAGTGAATTTTGTTATCTTTGTGGTTTTCCTTCTGAGTAGCAAATATATCTGAATTGGCATTCCGTCTGTGCATCTGTTGTGGATGTGTCCATCTGCTGGACATATGCTTCTCTCGAGAAAAGCTCAATGTAGGAAACTGAAATATTAGACATTTTGTTTTTAGCGGACCTAGGTAGAACGCTATTGAATATTAGTAAAATCGATGCACCAGCAACAGATCCTGGGAAGGCTAAAAAATAATTTTTCGTCAAATAATGGTGTAAATAGTAAATATAAAAGTGTACTTAACATTACATGGTTACCGGTAAATATAAGACAAGATAATATAGATAGACATTTCTTATAGTTCGTAGAGGGGGTGGCTAATGCCAAAATAAATTTTAGAGGCCCTTGGATCTCATACACACTAAATCCCAATTTAGTTTTTTACTCTCTTTAATAATAAGGGATGGTAGTGGGGGTGGTATTGCAGGTGATAGTGGGCGTGGCTGATGCCAAAAAAAAATTTAAACCTTAACATTTCGTACATGCCCTAAATTGTAATTTTATGGACTCTTACCTGCTGAATTCACCTATTTACCCTTATTTTCCCCATTTACCCCCGAATCCTTCAACAGAATTAGATCAAAATATGATCTAGTTCCAGATCTCATTATAATATATAAGTATACAAAATTTTAAGTTCATATCATAAACGCTTTCAGAGTAAACGTGCGCACAAAAAAGTTACAGGCAGACCGACAGACAGACATTTTTTTGTCGCTCTAATTTAAAATCTCTACGTTTAATGACATTTTACGTTTAATGACATTTTAAGCCTATTTCAACATTACTATACTTCCACTGCAAAGCAATTAAAAATAATTTACCTAATATCGATGAGAAAGATTTGAGCACTGATCAACAGTACTTATTTAAGATGTGTCAAGCAATCGAAGAGGGCACGCTTCCTACACATTCCAGGTGGTTAACGACTGCAAATCGGTTTCTAAGATTATATTATGTGGCAACGAAAGCTCCACCTGAGAAGTTGCAAATATTTATTGAAATTGTAATAAAAGTATATTTGCGAATGTGGTTCAAAATAAAAACAGAGCCACGTTTGGAAAATGGAGTAAAACTTTTATGGAAAATAATTTTCCTTTTAAAAGAACTTCCAATCAATATAAAAACTAAAATTAAGAACATTTTCTGAGAATCTTCTCATTATAATGTTGACAGATTCACATCAACCAACATATAAGGGAGCTAACCGTTAAAAAAATCCTTAAAGTAAGAAAAAATAATATAAAAACTCGAATCTTTAAAGTCCCTATAACTAATGTCCACGCTCAAGACCATATTGAAATTATTGACTGAACCTCTGAACCTCCTCTGACAAAGAATATATCTGAAGAACAGAGATGTTAGACAGAAAAAATCAGTTACCCACATTTGATGATTTTCCCTGTCACACCCAGGCAGTCGAAAGGTATATCAAGGCAATTACGAATGCATTATTAAAAGTTTGTGGTGAAAAATCTGAGATGCTTATATACAAGTCAAGCTTATACTCCATGAAAAAGTTGTAAAAAAAGGGTTAAAACACAAAAGTTCTGTAACAGGGAAGATATGGTATCCCTCCGTTTTGAAGGGCGCTGAACACGATAGTGATGTTTTTAAGGTTCCCATCCCTCAGAAACTACTCGAAATACCCCTCTTATTTCGCGATTTTTCCATCGTAGGTATGCGTATAGGTTTTTTCAGTAGGATTCGGGTAGCCCGTATGAAATTTAACCATACAACATATTATCCACCCCGGGGTTGAAACTACCACATTAAAATCGACCAAAAAATACAAAATAATAGAAAATGTTTTCTACCCATTTTCGAGGACATTATACACGATGGTAATATTCATTTCTTCCCCAACCTCCACCAACCCCCCCCTAAAACCACCCCCTCTTCATATTTCTTGATACTGGGCATGAGGGGACTCGTTGGATCGGGGTTTTTAAGGGAATTTCGACACTGTAAAAAGAGTTGAGTTACAAGACATGACCTCTGGGTTGAAACTACCACTACCCCTAACATTGAAATCCACCAAAAAATACAAAATAGTGGGACCTGTTTTCTCCCCGTTTTCGAGGGCGCTAAACACGATGTCAATACTATTTCACCTCCCACTTTGCATAACCACCCCCAAATTAGAGAGGCGAAACCCTCAAAAACGGGGATAAACAAATTTTCATGCATTTTGATTTCTTTGGGGATATCTTAGTATTAGGGGAGGGGGTGGTGGTTTCAACTCCGGGTGTGAATAAGACGTTGTGTGATTAAATTTTATTCGGCCTACTGTAATGCTGCCGATCAAAGAACCGATCAGCATGCCTATGATGGAAAAAAACGCGAAATAGAGGTGGTTTTTGGAGTTCAGGGGTAGTAGGTGGCTGGGTTTAACTCGTGGTGCCGCGACCTCCATGTGGTGAGTTCTGAGTTTGTTCAGTATTCAACTAAACAAAAATAATAAATATTTTTTTATGTTTTCTATCTTTAATGGTGTAGATTAAATTAAGCAAATAGCTGCGCAAAAAGTAGGAAACTTTAAAAAAGGTATTATTTTCAATAGCAGCGCATCCAGGCTAAAAACTAAAATATTTTAATGATTTTTAATCCACACCTATATATATACCATTAGATATTCATTTTATAAATTGCCCCGGTTCATTTTCTAAAAAAAAAATATTACGACCTAAAGTCATGTAAAAGAAACGAGGTCCCAAATATTACAAATCTTTATAGTGAGAATATTAACAATAAAAGAACAATAAAATATGCAATACAAACAAGAAAAAGGATAATAATCTTACAATAATATAAATATCAAGGTCTATGTTTTCTAAGCTAAAGCTAGGAGAAAGAATTATGAAATTTAAAACAATTTTACAAGAAGAAAAAAAATAATATAAGAATTACTTAACTTCTATAAAAATGGAGGTTTTCCAGACGCTCCAGACCTGAAGGTTTTCTTTGTTGATCGAGGTCCTTGCTGGATGTAGAATCTTCATAAATATCAACGTTAATCGGCTCAGTGGATCAAAGTTCACGTGTTATGCTTGCAACCAAGGGGTCCCGGGTTCGAATCCTCGCTAAGGTGTGGATGTTTATTGGTATTTTTCATGTGTTACCGAGTTGGTAGAAAGTTAACTCTTTTCAAAATATTTATACAATTTAAGTATTTGACGTTACTTCTTAACGTGGACTAGACGCAGTTGTGTGAGAGACAATACGGCTAGTTGCTGTACCACTCCTGAGTTCGAGTTTCAGCTGCGGCAGGTGGAAATGTCGCACGGAATGATTGTTTTATGTCTATGTGTGTGTGAGTCCTGGTTGAGTGGTGGAATAACTAATGCTAAAGTCCGTCGGGACTTTAATCTAAATCAGACGTTAAAATAAAAAAATATGATGTTTCAAATTATCCAGTTGGCAATTTCCAATTATAATTAAATAGTTTTCATAAATCGTAAGGTGCAAAGTCAGGGCAAATTCAATAACAAGAAGTCGTATACCAAATAATAGCAAAATGATCCAATAGTCCAAAATCTAAAATAATCAAAAATATAACACTTGGTAAGTTCTAACTGTAGCCAAAAATCTAGCTGTACCAAATCGTATATAATTAAATTTACAGAATGTCTCTAAAATTAACCTCTATCGTCAGCACGTGTCTATAATAAATCTAAGAAATTAAAACACCCACAATATTTCTGGACCATCTTCCAGGCAGAAATTCATGCTATAGATCTGTTTGCCCAGGAATGCCTAAATAAGGGCATTCGAAGGGCAATGATCTATCAGATAGTCAAGCAGCATTAAAATCGCTAAGGTTCTATACCTTTGAGTCTAAAATTGCCTGGGAATGTAAACAATCCATAAAGCAACTGGCCAACAACAACAAGGTTACCTTGATGTGGGTGCCAGGGCATGCGGGAGTACAAGGTAATGAACTTGCTGACAGCCTTGCAAAAAAGGAGCTGAAACACAATTCATTGGACCGGAACCGTTTTGTGGCCTGGCCAAGGAACACATACGAGGAGATCTAAAAATGGGAAAAGGAACAAAAAAGTCCTACTGGAGGAATACTCCAGGCCAAAGACAAGTGATAAAGTTTATAACTTATTTCACAATGAATGCCACAAGGCTTCTCGAACTTGAAAAGTCCGAATTTAGGCTGATAACAGGCCTTCTAATTGGCCACTGCCTCTTCTATCTATCTATCATCTCAAGAGCATGGGCAAGGCAGTAGACGACAAATGCAGATACTGTGATACTACTGCAACTGAAATTGGGGAACAAACATACTTTGTGAATCCAAGGTATTAATCCGCAATAGGCTAAAATTCCTAGAGTAGGTGGAATTAACACCTGAAGACTTAGGAAAACTAGCCCCTAGGAAGATCACAAGCTTTGTAAAAAGTCTTGGAATTCTGGACAATAACTAGTTGTAGGGTTATTCACAAAAGATGTTTTAGGTCGAAGTGAAGTAAAGCTACTTAAAGGCAAACGATCCCTGAAACAATCTACAGCCTATAATCTAGCTATATTGAAAATATATAATACTTTATTTATTTAAAATGCTAATATAATTTCAAAATAAATGTACAATTTAGTTTGTTTTGTTTTACTAAATGCTTAGAAAGGCTTTGTTATGAAACCGACTCGTATACAGGTGATGCCAATGATTAGATATTAGACTATGCCAATTATTAGACATCTGAATAAATATATCTCATGAAAATAAATTAGATGTATCTCTTTAGTATTTTAGTAGATCTATATGTGAATAAAACAGCTGATCATTTTTTTACCTTCTACTCTTTTATCAGCAAACCATCATTACATGTATTGTGTGTCTTTAAAGTGCCAAGAATTGTTTTTTTTACCATACCTTTCTTTATTTTTAAAGAAATTTTTTTAAATCTCATTATTTTCTGGCAAAAATATTAGTATATTTACATATACAAATTTTCATTTTAATGAGTAAACAATTCTTTTCTTTCAACTAAATATATAACTAGACTATAAAAATGTATCCCGCTTTCATTTGGCTCGTACTTCGTAACATATAACTTCCCTTTCTCTTCTAATTTCATATTCATGAGATGTTCGTGTACTTTATTAAGATGTTTGAATATGATAATCTTGTTACTTGAAAACACCTAAGGTGGGTTGATATTACAGGATTATGCAGAAACTTATAGGGTGAGAGATTTAATTACCCAGTTAGCCTAATGTTTACATTTGACAAGAGAGTCCGACAAATTTCAGCTAAAATGCTCATTATACTGAGCCTACCTCTCATCAGGAAAGCTAACATTAACGATTATTCTAAAAATTACTGATAACTTAGTAAAAAGTTTTTTGAGAAAAGAAAATAAAAAAATAATTTTTTTTTTAATTTGGTTTTCTGTAAAAAGTCGTAGTAAAAATAAAAAATAAAAGATACTAATATACGAATGCGAGAAAAGCAAGGCATGCGCGCTTTATGTATGAAAGGGGTGGAATCGTTAGTGCCTTCAGTCATGCGTACATTAAGATGATACATATACTTATATATAAAGTGCGCACGCCTTGTTTTTCTTGCATTTGTACATTAGTATTTTTTTATTTTTAGTGCGACTTTTTACAGAAAAGCAATTTTTTAAAAAAATATTATTTTTTATTTTTACTTTTTGGAGAGATCGCTCAATGAAAATTCGTCTCGTAACGATTTGTTTTGATTTCTCGCTCCTTCGCTTTATCGCTCCTTCGTTTTACAGATTTCAATTTTCATCCCCGCGCCCCCTATGTGTGGTTATTTGGAAAAGTAACTATGAAATATTGTATTGCCATCGGATATTAGTAACTGTGCAAAATTTCATCAATTGATTATATCAGGAAGTGTGTTAAATAATAGATGCAAGATTTGAAGATAATTTTCATCCCCGCGCCTCCTGCGTACAGATATGTGCAAAAGTAACGGTGGAATACTGTATTGTCTTCCAATCTTAGTAACTGTACAAAATTTCATCAATTGATTATGTCAGGAAGTGCGTTAAATAAAGGATGCAAAATTTGAACATAAATATTGTGCGCGCATTGTGAGTTAAAGAAAAGCAAGTAAAAATCGGTACTTCTATACAAAATTAAATGGAATGAAATGAAACTGGTTTGAGCAGGTTGCTCACATATTCCTAAGTAACGAAGAATAAATCTAACTAAACCCCTTCAAAATAGATTTTCTCTGAGAATAATAGTATATTATACAACAATGCTATAATGAAGGAATTTTTGAGGATGAACATCCGAGGTAAATAATAATAATAATAATAAACACGACAGAAATTAGACAACCCCAAACTCCAGAAGCCAGAGGCCTGTGCGGAAGGGAGTTACACATTTAAAAAACGCGGATATACAACCATTTCCTCCGACAGTGCCAATGCCGAAGCCGGGATCCGAAAATGGTGGCGCAATACCCGTGTGATTAATCGCGATTGCTACCTCGCACCTTAATCAACGCGACTATCAGCGGCTTTAGCCATTATAGTGAATTGTATACTATACGACTAAGCTGTATATAAATATAGTGATACATACATAATATATAAACTCATAAAAAATGTTAATTCTTTAAAATTTCTTTACAAAATATAAGTCAATATTACTACAGTTTATAAACTGAACTGATAAGGGCATATTTTGTATTATAGTACAATTAGCACTATTTTCAACGGTAGTAATACTATAAGCATTAACCACCCTAGCAGCTGTAAAAGTAGAAGCCATAGCATTGTTCACTTGCTTTGAAATGTTTTCGGATATTATCATTTTTATTTTTAATAGATTGGTCGATGTATCTTTCAGCTACGAGTGAGGACTTTCATCTTACGTGACATTTCAACCCTGTAATATCGCCACCTCCATCCACGCGTAATGTAGCCGAAGATCACCGAAAGCAATGACCGGTGTAAAGTTCAGTGTTTGGCAAATTCAAATAAGTTGCTATTTGTTTTCCAGGTACAGTAAGTTCCCAATGCGCTGAATGTTGCATTTATCTTTTTTAATAAAAAAAAAGAAAAATGAGCTTCTTGTCACGTGCGACGGCCGAAGATCCATGTACTTTTTTCCAATTATATAAAATAGACTAGTAGTGACAAAACACTTTGGTTTCCGTTTTAGTTACAGTTATTAACAATGTTGTCTTAGATTTTTGACGTTTTCAATTTTCATTTCGTAGAGCTCATTAGAATGACATGCACTCATAATTCCCACGAATAAGACGACCCTAAATGTAATATGTAAGATTTGAGACATTTAGTATCCGGCACTCTTACCTCGTGTAAAAGATAAACTGGATCAGGTGCTTCCTTTATAAATTTATTAATTTTTTTCTGGTGTCGAAGTTTTGGTCTTTTTCGCTTCATATCCCTCGGATTTTCTTAAGAAAAAACGTACTTTTCCATATTTTTCCATATCTATATCGTGTTCTATTTTCAAAACTGCTTTTAACGAATAAAATAACCATAATGAAGAAGATTTGCATCTGTCAGCTAAGTCAGAAAAACAGGCTAATAATATATTTTCATGAATTTTGGTACGCTTTGTCATAAAAAAAATGACTTCTGTGGTAGAAAATTAAATACTGTTGTTTCTACTTTTTCACTTTATATTTCTAGTTTGCGACCATTCTTTCCCCAATTTAAACTATTCACAAACGATGACTTCGACAATTAAACACCAGGATATCAAAAAAAATGCCTACAGTCCAAAGAAATATAAAAGGAAGATATGGGTCTTTGACAAAATAAATGCATCAGAAATTAATTGAACTCACCTCCCGTGCGATGTGCCTTATGCACTAAATAAACATTTTCTAATGCACACTAAATTCCCTTAAGAAATATCCAACCAAATTTGCCTTGAGACGATATACCCAAAACTCCAAATATAAATAAGTTATATCGCCCTTTCAGACTTCCCGTGATCTAGCCGTTTAAAACGTACAATTCAAAAATGTTAATCACCGGGCGTCTATTCTCTTAATTTTACTTTTCCAAAGGTCTCTCTCTTTCTGCCGGACTTGGCAGTCTATACCCACATCATGGTTTTTTATTAGTTACAAAAACATTCCCGATAAAACAACTCAGAAACAAAAACTAATAGCGACAAAAATCACCGGACTCGAATAATGTGTAATCGGCATGTCTTATTAGTACATGCAGGGTTGACCAACAAAACAAATATAAATAAAATTCATAACATTTGAATAATGGTTTCAAAGCAATATGTAATATATTTTGATTCCATCTAAAATCTGAGGAAATACATATTTCCAAGAATAAGTATTTCCACACTAATCGCCAATTATTATTAATTAATGAAAATACTTCATTACTGAATTGTAGAATGAAACTAACACTATATGAAATTCCTATCAAATTTTCTTATTATATATATCAAATTATTGTCTTGAAATAGTGTTTTCAAAGTTTATTTTACATATTTCTACGTGCGTGTGGTAATAATTTTAAAATCATATCAACCCAGCGAACCAGGTGAAAAAATAAGGGCGATAAATTGCCGAAAGCCTTTTTGAAGAATGCGGAGTTTCCCACTTTAAATAAAATAACATATAAACGCTTACATAACTGACAATCCTATTCATTGTTTATGGCAGTAATATAGCCGTTATACCTAACCTTCGGTAGAAAGTAATTGCTATATATAGGTATATATAAACATAAATATATAAAACGTTATATTTTCTGTTCAGAGCAGACTAATTATATTTATATTTTTTTGCAAATAAGAGGAGCGAATTCGTTTACCTTATCAAAATATTCGGGGCACATAATTTTTTGCAAGTAATGTATGAATATAGAATAGCTCAGGAGAAATAGGTTAAAATTTTGCCGAGATAAGAAAATTTTTTATACAAGCTGTAATTTTTTTAATGAGAAGACTAAGGCTTACTAAATAATATACTAAAAGTTCCATGGACTCCCTTTATACTTTTTTTTTATTACGGAAACTTAAAAAAAGTTGCCGCCATTTTTGATGTTTAGGTCTTTTGTTTCTAACTCGTTTAGGAAAGCTTTTATTAAAAAATGTAAAGAATACTTTTTTTAGGTAATAAAGAAACACTCATTTTTTATATGAACTTTTTTTATATATCTCCAGAATTATAAAAGTTATTAATTTTTTATTAGCAGAATGGCAATAGAGGAATAACCCTAGGCATAGTTCAAGTATGAATAAACTGAGACAGAAAAAACGAAACAAAAACTTTACGACCTAATTAAAATACCATTACGCTTTGTGCTACCTCGACCGACCCTCTATCGCAAAGCATGTCGCTAGTTTTTAACGTGCGGCGAGTCGTTTGATCGGTTGATGTTAGGTATGCCGCCGGTGGTCCGCGGCGATAATAATGATGTCGTAAAGTTTTTCTTTCGTTTTTTTTTGTCTCAGGAAGTCCTTACTTGGATTATACTTAATAGGTAAAATTTCACTTATATTTGAAGAACAATTTCATTTACAAATAAAAGTTTTAATATATATTATAAAGGTGGAGATATAACTGAGCCAATTAATAATAGACCAATATCCGTGATTTCTAACATTGCCAAAATTTTTGAAAAAATCTTGAAGAGAATAACGACATTTTTTAATAAATTTAACATTATATCTGAGAGACAGTTTGGTTTCCAGAAAAAGAAATCCACCGAAGATGCTATAGCATACCTAACACGGTATGTTTATGAGGCTTTAGATGAAAAATCACCATGCTTGTGTATATTTGTGGACCTTGCGAAAGCATCTGATACGGTATCACATAGCAACCTCTCAAAAAAATTAAAATATTGTGGCTTGTGAGGAAATGTATATAATTTAATAAAAAGTTATTTGTCCGAAAGAATACAATATGTAAAAATAAATGAAACTATTAGTGAACCAAGAATTGTCGGCTACGGAGTTCCACAGGGAACAGTTTTAGGACCACTTCTGTCCGCTGTATACATAAACAACTTACTTTCGACGCGAGATATCACGGCTAAAATATTAAGTTTTGCTGACGATAAAGCAATACTTCTTAAAGCCAATTCATGGAAAAATCTGAAAAAAATTGTAGAAAAAGAATTTAAAGATATAAAAAAATAGTTCGATTACAATTTACTCACTGTTAACTTTAAAAAAACTAGTTACTTACCATTGACCTCATATGCTAATAATCTACCTAACTTTGGACCACTAAATATTGAAAATCTTTTAAATATTCCAGAAGCAGATTCAGTGAAATATTTAGGTATCATCATTGACAAATACTTTAGATGGAACCTGCAAGCAAAACATTTGCACAAAAAATTCGAGGCCTGCTATATCGATTTAAACACCTAAAACCTTATCTAGATATAAAACATCTTAAAATTCTCTATTATTCGTTAGTACAATCACATCTAACATATGGTATTATCGAATGGGGAGGTATTTGCGACACTTACCTAAAAAATTTAAATAATCTACAAAAATGGATACTAAGAATAATTTATGGTAAAAGTCGTAATTACCCCTCAGATGATTTACACAAAATAACTTAAATATTCGATTTGAGGTAATTATTGGCTTTGAAAATTTTTTTATACAGTTTTAAAAACAAAAAATTGTACAAACCTATTCAACACCAATATACAACAATAAATAAAGATAACAGTTATCAAAAATTCGAAAGCAAACAAAAATGCTATTCTTATTTAGGATCAAGACTATACAACAGATTACCTAAACAAACAAAAAATACAAATAAATTGCACATATTTAAGAAAAATGTTGAAACTAGTTAAAAGAAAATCCTAAATCCCTAGTACACAACATTATTAACCAAAATGTAATGTAAAAAAACAACAAATTGGTTATTGAATTAGATATTTACATGGAATATTTAAATAAAATATTATTATTCACAATTCATTCATTCGAAAGAATTTACAATATCGATCGCAGCCTTTTAATATAATGGAATTGGTATTTTAATGAACAGATTGGACAATACATGAAACGCTATCAAAAACTGAAGCATATAATTAGTAAAGCTGTATGGTGAATAATACATAAATAAAAGTGGTGACTTGAACCTAACAATGACTTGACTAATTGAATCATGTCTGTCATAATATGTGCCATTTATTTATGATATTCATATAATGTTGGGATTTCCATAAAATGGCCAATTACAGTAGGGCAGGCTGTGATATACACATCATATAAAATACACATGGTTATTTATATTCATTTTAACTATTCAGGTTTATAAGGTATGGTATAGAGACAGAAGCGGAAGCAAGAATGCAGTACAAAACAAGCACTGGCTACACTCTATATGAACCAGGACTTATAATATCAAAGCAGCATCCAAGGTTAGCAGTGTCTCCTGACGGTATTGTGTTCAGAGATAATAAACCAATAAAACTTTTGGAAATAAAATGCCCTGTGATTGGTGAATTTTCTTGTTCATAATTTTGTAATATGCTTACTAAATTTGTACAATTTTGTAGGCAAAGAGAAACCCGAAGGGCGAGCGTAGGTGCGTCTTTACTATGTACATACTTCGGTATGCGATGTAAAGCAACGACAGGCGCAGTTAGTAGTTGGATGGGTGACCATTCCAACGGAAACCGCATCCTCGCCTTACACGTCTTCCAGCGGCTTGTATATCAGTGTATGCGCGGAAGCTATACAACCTTAGGCGAGGGTTGTATAGGAGATATACCATCCTTCGGAGGGGATGTAAAGCAGTCGGTCCCTTGTCTATTAAATGTTAGGCAAGTAAAAGATGTATAAAAAAGAGAAACCCGCTGTAGTGTTTGTAAATCAGTGTGATTTTCTAAAAATTGAAGATGATCGAGTTGTCTTAAAAAAACATTTATATTATGCACAAGGGCAACTTGGAATGGCCATATTGAACCTTTCAAAGTGTGATTTTATTATTTATTCAAGTTTCTCAAAATCATTTTTGGGGAACTTATGGAGCTTTAAGTATATCTTTTTGTCCGTAACAGAAGCACATTGTTTTAATAACATAAAACTGCAAACAAAAGCGACAAAATTAAAAGAATTGTGAGGTTATGGTTGATACCAAACACTGACTGTAGCGCCGTCTACATGTAAATGGTCTATTCAATAGGGTTAAGTTCGCAGTAATAGGGTGGTACCCGTAATAGTTATTTGACGATTATTTGCCATTTCATCTACAACGTACTTTTTGGGTTCTTTATTAGTATTAGCTATCGCCAAAAGTTCTTTTTTCACCATAGTTGTTTGGAAAGCAATTTTTTCTTGATGACCATTCAGCTATATCGGCTTTCCGCCAGGCAGTCGTAGGAGTTTGCTCAAGCTGTCTGGAGTGGTAACTTGCATTATCCAATACAATTGCAGATCGCGAAGGAATAAGATTCAACATATTTTCGTGATAGTCGCCTGTATTTTTCGATTCGAATACTAGTAAACCGCCATCTATAAAACCATTAGCACTGCCAATATGCGTGATTATTAATCGTCTCCCTTTTCCTGAAGGTGCTTTAAACCCTGTTGATAGTTCATCCAAAAATGCTTGTTGTGAACTTTTCACGTTTTTATCTTGCCACACTTTTGTTACAGTATATGCCGCGTTTACCCAAGTTTCGTCCAGATAATAAATATTATTTTCTTGTCACGGAAGTTTCGAATTGTTCATAGGTAGTCTCTTCGCCAACAAATAATTTCATTGTTGTTAATAAGGATAGATTTTCTGTTCTGCTTTTATCAGCAAGAGAGAGAAGAAGATAGAAAAAGTAAGCCTTATTTCCTCCGAAGAAGACAATAAAAATTGTTGAAACGTCGACTATAAGAGGAAATAAGGCTTTCTTTTTCTTTCTTTTTTCTTTTTAATTACCGAATAAACACGTACTTAACGTGTTTGTTGATGCTTTCCCTTTGAAAAAAGAAGTACTTAATATATCGCTCGTATATGTGCTATACGTCTTTAAAAGTTTAAAATGTAGACTTTGCTCTGGTGCGACTGCTGTGGCGCCAACTCCTTTTGACGCTTTTGATGTAAGTATAATTTTTGTATATTTAGCACACATTTCTCGGATATTATTATAAATTAGGTTTTTCTGTCTCATTTTTCTTGCTCAATATGGTAAATTAATGGATTAAATAGCTAGGGTGGAAAGGAGTTTGAAATTGTGCGAAAAATATCTGGAATCTCAATATCAAATTGAGAGGTATACTGATTAATCCTTTCATAAAATATAATGTCAGTTTGTTCCTGCTAAACGCATCAGTAAATCTGGATACAAAAACATTATATATACGGGGCTTTCTTTGTTATTTGCTACTTCAACAGTATATGATTGTGAAATATCTTCGTAATTCTAGGGGCGGTTTGCCTGACTCACAATAAAAGATTCTATGGGATCTTAGTTACCTGTTAAACTATAAGTTTATATGTGGTGTAAGTGACATGAATATAATTTGTGAGATTTTGATTATATATAAATTATATCTGAAAACCAGAACAGAACCAATATTTAAATATTTACGAGATGGCGCGTATCATTTCCTCTCATGTATATACGTACATTAATTTAATTAATAATTAATTTTACAGCTGTATATTCTGTTATATTTATTTTGATTAAAAACTAAATAACTGTTAATTTACTTCAACAAGTAAATATCAAATTCAACTCTATTAATACTGTAAAATGTCGATAACCAACCTGTACATCCGTTAAATACAATAATATTTAACATGTCGGAGAAATTATTTATTTCGGAAATAAACAATAATTAAAATGCTACTGAAACTAATAAATATGGAACAATTGGTACTGGCATAAAATTATATTGTTATTTGAATCACCAGATTTCAATTTATAATAAATTTTTGAAATCACATATTTGTAATTATTGTGTTGTTCTGTCAACCAGGTAACAAATCAATATACAAACTGAACTAAAAATATACATTTGCGAATAGATGTAGATTGTGCTACATTTACAAATAATATTTGCTTATTTGAGAATAGTAACATATTAGGTATGTTTGGTAGATTTGTTTACGTAAGGTTATGAAGTAATATATTTTATTGTGGAAAGTGAACCACTTGTAAGTAATTTGTAAAGAAATTGTAAGCAAACCGTGAACTCGCATCCTAATTGTAGTATCTTATGTTGCCAGGAAACTGCAAGATACATGTCTGGGTGGAAAACAAATTTAATAAAGTGAAACAACTTCTTCTGCGAATATTAAAAACATAGCTATGAGCAATAGTCCCGATAAAGAAGTAGCAACTGCCACAACGGAAAAATGATGAAGTTTCGATGGCAAATATTTGTGTTAATATACCTTTATTTTGAATGCAATAATGTTAGAAAAACTTCGTTTTGTGGAATAATCATAGAGGAAATTTATTTATACAGTGTGTCCTCCACTATTTATAGATGAAATGGACAAAACATTTTCGATTTATTAAAAGTATTTTTGAGTTCACCCCTGCTTATCTACTTTTGTTTTTTTTTAATCACGTAAGTCATGATAGTTAAGCAAAAATGATTTGTTTGTCAAGTAAAGTACCTTTTCCGTAAAAGATAGAGTAAAATATAATTAAAGAAAGTTATTCAGATTGTAAAGTTATAGTTCTATACAAAATTTTAAGAACGGGCGCCTACTTTGAAGATTTTGATTCCTTAATTGAATTTTACGAAAAAAAAAAATTGTATGAGGGCTTACTAAAAGTTTGACCTACCAAGTGTCTAGACAAAGAATATTTAGTTATTAATTTTTATTATGAAGTAAAACAATATTTACGGTTAAGAAACTAAGGAATACATATGATAATTAAAAAAATTACTATAGTATCTAAAAATAAATATAAATATGTCGAATCATTATTCAAAATTGTTGCCATCGGCTTCATCAAATAACTCTACTAGTCTAAGTTTTAATCCTCTCTAACTGTTTTCGATTTCTTGGATCAACTACTTCTTTAATTTTGGTTTTCAATAATTCTAAATTATTGTCAAAATTAAAAGCATAAACATTTCGTTTTAAAAATCACCGTAAGTAGAAATTAATTATCGTTAGATCCGGACTTCTAGGTCGTCAATGAATCAAATAAATCGGCCCGTATCATCCAATAAATTTTTCTGCAAAATTACGGTCTACTCATCCTCTGACAGTAATTGCAGAATGTGCAGGGAAGCCGTCTTGCTGTAGGAACATATTCATCCTTTGCAATATACATGTATTGTCGAGTTGATAAAAAAAAACAATGTATTTAGCATTATCAGGTAAGAATGTTGATTTACATTCCCTTCAAATAAATATGGACCAATTATTCTAAAGTTGTATGCTATTGCACACCAAACATTCACTTTCTGGGAATATTGTCGTCTACTGACTGTACCATTAGTGGGAAACGTTGCCTCGTCAGAAACAAAGTATAGTTTTGTGAATGTGCCTATCACTTAAAATATTCTCGCCCATCCATAAAGAGAAATCCGATCTTTTAGTGGCGCCAAGAGTGTGTACAAATTTTGGTTTATATAGATAAATTTTATTGGCTTTGAATATTTTTTGTATAACACTTTTAGGAATTCCAGTTTGGGCTGCTTTTCTTCTGCGATATTTTGTGAACTCACTCAACGAATCCATCGTAACTAAAGTGCCTTCATTAAACTCCTTCATATTTTTCTTTGTATTTAATACAAACACAAATGCCATGTTAAGATCTCCCATAAATATGATTTTCTCTAATTATAATACAATATCAGATATTTGTGATATATTTAACTGTTCACCTAAAAGACTGTATGCAACAATCAGCAATAATACTAATTTCTAATCTTCTATTGATAGGCAATTCCTTATTAATCAGCTTGTTTTATATTTTATTAACTGAATATTCATATGATAGTTCGATGACTTCTTGTGCTGTCTGTTAGATAATAATATAGTTATAGATATAAATTTACTTATAAGCAAATTTACTTTATTACTTTGTTCTGCCATTGTACATGTACTGTTGGACAAATAAACGATTATTATTGTAATACATTACCAGATATTTTAAATTTGTCCAGAGACTAAATAATACCGGTCTTCCTGAAGGATCAGTATTGAACCCACTCTTATTTAATTTATATACAGCCGACCTACTCAATTCCATTACGAGAAATGTTAATACAGTCCAATATACAGATGATTTCTGCATCTACGTAGAACATAAGAAATTGGATATGGCAACTAAATCTCTCAAAATACCATTACAGACCTAAGGAAATGGTTCATCACAAACGGTTTTGAATTATCACAAGAGAAATCGATTTTTACAATATTTTTCAGACATAATGCTCCAAATATTTTAGATATCCAGTTGGGAGGTTATAAATTTCCATATCAGTCAGAGGTTAAATATTTAGGTGTGGTGCTAGACAAAAAGTTGACGTGGAAATCTTTCATTGAATCGATTATAACAAGATGTAACACAGGAATCAATTTCTTAAAATTAGTCACTAAAACCTGGTGGGGCGCAGATGTAAAGATTGCATTGCTTTCGATAGAGCTTATATTAGATCAGTCATAGATTATGGATGTATCATATATGGATCTGCAAATAAGTCTATACTAAATAGGTTAAATATTACGCAGCGAAAAGCTATTCGGATTTGTCTGGGTGCAATGAATTCCACTACTATCAATCCACTTTATGTCGAAGCTCTTGAGCCTCCCTCTTGATATAAGGAGAAAATTTCTTAGCAACAAATTTATGCTGAAACAATTTTATTTCAATACTCCACTACTAAGCAAAATTTCAAGCTTAAACATCTTCGACTTATGTAATAAGTTTTGGATTAAAAAACGTTCACCTCCCTTGACTACTATCTTTTCGATACTGTTCTGAACTCACAGACCTTGAGCGATTTTCTATTAATAATTTTAAATTCTTTGATTTATTCACCGATACAGATTTCATCATACCATCTTATACGGAAAATTATTTAATCAACTCCAACACTATTAAAAATTTGCTGAATCAATTTGATGACCCGCTGCTTATTTACACAGATGCATCCAAAATGAATTCTCAGACTGGTGGCGCTTACTTCATTCCATCATTGAATATTGAGAACTATTTCGAACTGAACACTAATTGCTCTATCTTCACGGCGGAGGCCATAGCTATATATGAGGCATTACAATTTATTAAACAATACAACCCCCCCAATGCAATAATTATTTACAAACACTTAATACAAACACCTTCAGCTACAAAGTCAATCCATATATCTTCAAAATAAAAAATATCATTCATCAAATACACTTATCTGGGAAAAAAGTTACATTCGTCTGGGTCAAAGCACATATAGGAATTAAACATAACGAGCACGTAGATACATTAGCTAAAGAAGGAGCTTCATCAAGACACATTCTAGAATATAAAATCGGTTTAACAGACATGTATAGTGTTCTTAAAGTAAATTTGAGAGTCAAATGGAATTATCAATGGAAAGACTATTTCTTTACCAACCCTACCAGATACACGATGATTCATTCCAGTATACCTAACAAACTTTGGCATGAAGACCTTCAAGCATCGAGAAAATATGTAACGTCTCTTATTAGACTAAAATTTGGTCACGCATGTTATCCCGCACACCTATACAAAATTGGTATATATACCTCACCAAATTGTGATCAATGCAACATCGACCATATATTTTTTGGATGTGTGAAATATTAAAATGCCTCTAATACATTAATCACTAATATTGCACAAAACTGCAATATATTGGCTCCCTTTAATATGCTGTTCTTATTGTCTTTAAGATCTCGTAAAGTTTTTACGTATATTTTTGATTTCGTAAAAGAAACATGTATTAAGCTTTAGGTTATGTTTGGCTGCCGTATGTTTTTCCCTCTGTTGTTTTTCCCCTGTCACCCGTGGTCCCCCCTGTATTGTATAGTTTTAAATGTCCTGACAGACCCCAGGACGGGAAGCGTGTGTCCCTGTTGTATCCCTTTTTGTTGTCTTCAATTTATTTTCCTTTTTTTTTTTCGTTTTTAGGTTAGAATTAGGCTTAGGATATTTTGTCATACTGTTTGGTATCATTATCAATCAAGTATATTTAATAAATCAATTTAACCTTATGTGACTCTCAATTAGATATTTCGTGACTGGCAGTATGGTCTTCGGCCGAAAGCCAATAAAAAAAAAATAAAAAATTTGTCCACTATTTTTTAACACCCCTATCTGTTAGCAATATCCGTTGAATTTTCCTACAACATGACAGTCTGCTAGAAATATGTATCTTACAATCCATAGTATCTAACCATGAATATCTGTTGCTCTGCTGTAAGGATAATTTTTAGTTAATAATTTTTATGATGGTCATCTGATAGCTATTATTATTAAACTGACAAATAAACATACACATATTTGTCTTTGATGGATAAATTGATGAATTGATGAATATACAGTGAAAGTTTGAAAAGATAAAAATTTCAAAAATTAATATCAGCATAGCTTGCTTCTTCCAGGAAAATGTGTATATTTTGATGTCGTTGACCTTCATTCCTCTAAAAACTGCTGAGAAAGAACTAAAACCTTGGATATCTAACGGCTTAATTAATTCGATAAGACAAAGATACAAAATGAAATTCGAGCTAAATAAAAATAATGTACAGTTACTTCAGAAATATAAGATATATGAAAATAAAACAAATAATTTGATAAAGATATTGAAAAATCTGGTCGACAGCCGCATGGGTTAAGGTGCGAGGTGGCAATCGCGATTAATCACACGGATGTGGCGCCACCGGGTTCGAATCCTGGCACTGTCGGTGGAAATGGTTGTCTGTCCGCGTTTTTTCAATGTGTAACCCCCTTCCGCACAAGCCTCTGGCTTCTGGAATTGGGAGTTGTCTAATTTCTGTGGTGTTTATTTATGATATCATTTATTTACACAAAAGGACTACTATATTTAAAAAATTAGTGAAAATAAAAATGATATAAAAAAAATTTGGAGAGTAGTAAGAGAAAATTAAAATGAGAATATATCTAATAATACATTAAATATAAAACATAATAGTGTAAATTTAACTGATGAAAAGGAAATATCTGAAACTTTCAATAATTATTTTATTAGTGTAGGGAAGACAATGACTGAAAACATTAAATGCGACGAAATACTTGAGAAGAGAAACATTAATTGTAAGAATATATTTCTTAAACCTATAACAGAGGAGAAAATAATAAAAAATATTGATAGATTAAAAAATAATTCCTCACCTGGTAGAGACAATATTTCAACTAAAACATTAAAAACTATTAATCATTATATAGTCAAGCCATTATGTTATATTTTCAACGTATGTCTTCTAAACGGAATCTTCCCTGATCAACTAAAAACTTCTGTAATAACACCCATATTCAAAAATGGAGACAGATCTGTAATAAGTAATTATCGACCCATATCAGTATTAAATCATATAGCAAAAATTTTAGAACGGTTCATGAAATCTAGGCTGATTGAATATTTAAGCCTTAATAAAATTTTATTTGATAGGCAATTTGGTTTTGTGGAAGGTAAAAGTACAGAGGATGCAATTTTTGAGGTAACAAAAGTGTATACAGTTCTTTTGAAAATAATAAAAAAATTATTGCAATTTTTCTCGATTTGGCCAAAGCATTTGACACTGTGTCACATAGTAAGCTTTTAAATAAATTAGAACTTTATGGTATAAGAGACTTAACTAAAAGCTTATTTACAAGCTACCTAAGTGATAGAAAACAATGTGTAAACATTAACAATTCGATAAGCAAATTTGATACAGTCAAATGTGGAATACCACAAGGGACCGTGCTAGGGCCTATTTTATTTAACATTTATCTAAACGAATTATTACATATGAACACTTCCGCGAAAACCATAGCATATGCTAATGACACAGTTCTGTTAATAGAGGGCGATTCAGATAGAAATATCAAAAATTGTTCAATGGCTCTCCGAAAATTCTCTATCAGTAAATATTATAAAAACGAAATCCATGTGCTTTAGTATATACAACAGAGACCTACCTAATATTTCAACCCTAAAATTTCACAACTTTATTTGTTCTTCGGAAAATAATACTAACTGCAACTGCAAAAAACATGGTGTAAAGAGTATTAAGTATCTTGGTATATGTATAGATCAAAATTTGAGATGGGATAAACACATAGAATTATTAAATAGTAATATTCGTAAATTGATTTGAAAATTCTATCAACTCAGAAATATTATGTTATTTAAAATTTTAAAAACACTATATTATGCTCTAGCCTAATCAATTATGATACATAGAATATCAATTTGAAGTAGCGCATATCCCACAAATCATTAAGCATATTAGCACCTCACAAAAATATCTATTAAAGGTAATTGCGTTCTAAAATAAGCAGTACCCGACTGATAGTTTGTTCAGAGATATGGACGTCATTGATATAAACTTATTTGTACTTGTCTGTACTGTATCTACTAACTGCAGACATTAAACATAATTACCACACTAGACAGAAAACAAATTTAAATGTTCAGATCCCATGCTATAGCCTAAAAACAACACAGAGATTCATTACTTACTATGGACCCAAGTATTGTAATCTTCTACCCTCAAACTTTAAGCAATATAATAAAATAAATATATTTTCAAATATATATATATATATATATATATATATATATATATATATATATATATATATATATATATATTAATAAAAATAAATTGTTTTTTATAAATGTTCTGTCACATCAATAAATTATATGAAACAGTAGGTGAGTATCTCTATTATAGCTTTGAGCTGGAATTGTATGTAAATTATTTTTTAGTTTCACTATTTAAATAGTAGCAACTTTACATAGTAATACTTAGTTTAAATTGTAAGTGCACACACGCAGGTTTTTACGTAGGTGTGCATATTAAAATGTTTTATTTATTAATTAAATATTATTAAAATGTTTTATTTATTAAAAATAGAGTTTACAATTTAAAAAAATAGAGTTCATTCAAAAAAAGATCGCAAAAGTTGTCAAAGTGAATAAAAATCGTATTTGTGTAAAGTATTGGAATTATCTTGAAAATTATCATAACGCATAGGATAAAAATATATGTAAATAACTAAGAATGTCCTTTCGAGTAGATAATGGAGTAAATACTTTAGTAAACTCGCATAAAATTTTTTTTGTAAAATGCAATTATATTTAAAAAGTTAAAATCATCAAAGTAGGCATATATTCTTGAAATTTTGCAAAGGACTATAACTTTTTATATAAATAACTTTCCTTAGTGATATTTTGCTGTATCTTTTATATGAATTACCAAAGGCCTCATTACATCAATTAGGAATAGGGACAAAATGGAACAGGCACTTAACAAGGATAAATATAATATATAACTTCGGGAAAATATAAAGACTTTAGGAATAAAGCTAGTAATTTGATAAAAAAGTAAAAAAGGATGTTACAGTGATAAAAGTATGCAAAACAAAATATAATACGAAAAAGATCTGGAATGAATATAAATATAACAATAAAATACTAATTAAACAAGATGAAGAAACCATAACTGATGGCGGTGAGGTAAGCAAAATTTTTTGTAAACGTAGGGAAATCTATGGCAGAGAAAATTAAAGTTAACAAACGATTAGAGCGCAAATGATTAAATTATTATAATATTATTTTTCTCAAACCAACTACAGAAACAGAGGTAAAGAAAAATATAATAAAAGCAAAAAATTGCAGTGCATCCCGATATGACAATCTTTCCAGCAAAATACTTAAAACAATAAAATCTGAAATTGCTACTATGCTATATTATTAATTTGAAATTTTCATCTGCACTAAAAATCTCAATTTTAACTACTACATATAAAAACGGAGACAGGACCATAGTAAGCAACTACTGACCTATTTATGTAATTAGTAATATTGCAAAACTCTTTGAAATGTGTATGAAACTAATTTAAACGATTACTATATCATAATAAAATACTCTCTTGTAATCAATATGGTTTTAGAGAGAATTTAAGCACTAAGTTGCAATATGTAAGGTCATTAGGACATTATATAACTACCTTGATAATAGCAAAAAAACAGATTGCGAAATTTTTTGATTTAGCCAAGGCTTTTGATACGGTGTCTCACGATATATTAATTGATCAACTAGAGTATTATGAAATACAAGGGGTGCTAAACAACCTGTTCGGGAGCTATCTAACTGATCGCAGAGTGTGTATCAAAATTGGTGGAATAAATAGTAATTTTAAATATATACCCATTTGAAATTCCACAAGGTACAGTCCTTGGACCCATCTTATTTAAAATATATTTAAAGAATTGCTTCACTTAAATGTCGATTAGAATTTAGTTGCTTATGCCGATGACACTGTTCTTTTAATCGAGGATACCTCCTGGGAAGCGGTATTTTCCAAAGCAGTGGTAGAATTTTCAAAAATATTTTACAAAATTTATTAACAGTAAATATTAATAATGCTAAGTTCATGTGCCTTGGTCTATATAAGAATTGCATTCCACACATGAACACTCTAAACCTCCATATATATGCCTGTTTATTAAAAAACAAACTCGACTATAAATGTACAGATGCACTCCATTATCCAAACAAAATATTTGGAAATAATTATTGATCAAAATTTAAAATGTGTTAAGAATATTAAATCTGTTAACGATAAAATAAAGAAACTTTTCTGGAAATTCTATCATCTTCGAACTATTATTCCTTATACTATTCCCAAGACACGGTATCATGCCCTGGCGTAATCTATATTAAGATATGGCAAATATCGAAATTTTTTTGTTCATTTCACCTATAGCGAACTCAATTGGAGGACACACTGTATTTAAGAAAATTATGCAATTTTAAGAAATAAATTTGACATTCGTGTATGTATCGAAATAATAAATGGATGCGACTGAGGAATAAGTAAAAAATAAATTAGATTTAACAATTATATTAGCAAAAAGTGACACTGGTGCAAGATTTCTAATACTATTTTGTTTATTGAAATAGGGGACAATACATTTTTTAACGTATTTCTCGGGAAACACAAAGAATGGATCTATTACAGAATGTAAGGATGAAGACACAACAAATAGTGGCGTAAAAAATTTATAGTGACTGGAATTGTCTATAGGAGCACTAAGAGAAAAAAATAAATAAATAACAGATATGAAGAGTTAAAAGATGAAGGCCATAAACAATAATGGACGCGGAATGTAAATTGAAATGTAAGGGATGCATTGTAAGAAATAATATATTAGTTTTATAATAACAATTATGGCTAATGATATCTTACACATATATAATACATGAAAGAGCATGGGTATAATAATAACAACTATAATAAAATAAGCAATATAAATGGATAAAGTATTAAAATATTAAAATTTGTTATATATAAGTAAATAAATATATTGTATGTTTTGGCACTTATATAAATACTTTTACTGTTACCAGTTAAATGGTTTATATATTGTGTCCTTGTTTTCACTAAGTACATATCTTTTTACTAGATATTTGAAAGGTCTTATATTCAGCCCGCAATTTTTTCATCTCTTCTGGTATGTAGTTACAAATTTTTAAATCCAGATACGCATAGTAGCATTGCCCTTTTGTTGTTGTTTTTAAGAGAACAGCTCTACTGCGCGCACTATAATTATGATCTATTGCTGTTAGATGTTGTCTCTAGGAATGAGTTTTTATTGCAACTTTGAGATAATGTAGTTGGTGAATATCTAAAATATTAAACGCTTTATATAGAACATCCGAGAAATAAAAACGCATTATTTTTACTATTTTTCGCTGGAGTACACATAGGTCGTTTAAGTATGTTTTATCAGCAGCTCCCCAAGCAATAATACTGTAACCAAGGGGACTTTCTACCAAAACATGTTAGAGTATTTTCAACTGTTTCCAATCTAGGAAATTTTTAATTTGTTTTAATTTACATAAAACATATCTTAATTTTTTTCATCGTTTCAATATGCTAATCCTATCTTAAATTTCTATCAGTAACGACTTCTAAATAGGTATTTTTTAAATTTAGTTATAATAATAAATTCCTGGAATACGAAGAAAAGTTTACGAACACTGTTTTGTCTCTATTTATGTTAAGGAAGTTTTCGGAGTACCAGTTGAGTATGTGTTTCATATCGTGCTCTACTTCATGTTTTAGGTTAGTCATGGTTAGGTTGTATCTTCATATTATATAGCAGTGTCATCTGCAAAAGTTATTATAGTACCTTCTGTTTCCATGACAAGCAAATCATTGATATATAGGTTGCACAACACTGTTCCTAACACTGTGCCTTGAGGTAGAGTACATGTGATTAATATATCATATAAGATATAACCTCCCAGTAATTTTACCGCGTCGAATTAAATATGAATGCTATTTTCGATAGTGATAACAGTTAGTTTCAAAATACAGGGTTTTATCCATATTCAAGACCAATAATAAATTCAGACCATAATATAATGTTTCCATAAACAATTTGTATGTTCGAACAACATTAAGTATAATAAATTAAATCATTGGCAACAACTAAACAAAAAAGGCCCTAGGATCGAACATTGTAGCACTCCCACTTTAATTCATAGGAATCACTTAAAGTGCCTTTTATCTCCACTATCTAATGCCTAATTTCTAAAAATGACAATAAAACTTAGCACTGGACTTCCGCATATTAAAAAATTTTATTATTAGTGAAACACCGTCAGACACACGTGAAGAGCCTACAAGACGGCTATAAGGACAATTTTCTTGTCACGAAAATTCACAATTTTATCGTAATTGTCGAAAAGTGTAATGCTCAAATTAATTTTTTGAAAAACCGTGTTGAGCCAGTGAGAAAATCATATTCTTGCAAAAAACTGTATCAGTCGGTCGTTAATAGCCAGTTCGAAAAGTTTGCAAAAGATATGGCTGCTACTCTCCTATATTGCCTAGTTTGACACTTTTAGGAAACTTTATATGAAAGATTAATAAAACTGCATACATATATTATCATGTTGCATTAAATACGAATAACATTATTCATTATTTGATTTACCAATTTATCTCACAATCCGACCAATGATTAAACATTTTATAATGTAGAAAACGTAAATATATTCCTCGCATGATAAAGAAAACATCTTTTCCAATATATTTTCCAGGCAATCACTAAATTTGATGCACACTGCGGATCGTAAAAACCTACGCTGAATTTTCTCTAACAATAGAATATTAACGTCGGCGTCCCGTCGAACTTCACACAACTAAAGTGTATTCAAGCGGAATATAATAAATGTTAAATAAAGTAGCCCATGAATGTTAACAATTTAAATCCTCTGCAGTTTAGAATTCCAAAACCACGCCTACTGCAAATAGAAGAATATGTTAAGATTTCTTTGTTATCTGATGGGTTATGCCCGAAGTTTAGTCAAAGACATTCTAATTCTTGCCGCTTCGGTAAGTACCATAATTAATATCCTGCAAAGACGATTTGGCAGACCAGATTTTGGTTGTTCGATAATATATAAAAAAATGAAATGTTTTAGGTCAATAATACCTTTGGCTGGATATATTTCAAATTTAGTAAGTATTATACCTAATAGAGAAAAATGAACAATTAATTGGAATATCCCTAACTGCTAGACGACTTGGATATTTAATGAGCAAGAATTTGGTAAAAGATGGGAAATTATAAAAAAAAATTTAATTTGTTTCTGCTATTTATGGGAAGGTAATTGATTAACAGTGCATTCTGTCACAGAAGACAAATTTGTTCAGGTTTAAATTGTAATAAATATCACCACAAGCTATTTCATAATAATTTCCACAGCGAATATAAGGGTGAGCCGAAATCGGAAAAAAAACATTTTTTTCTGAAAAGGAACACGGCTTACCGTGGAAAAGTTGTTCACTTAGGATACGAATTCATGAGGAAAATGAGGTACATACCTCAGTTTTGAACCGGGCTCCAGGGGTCCCATGGGTCGCAATCTTTTTTCCCAAAAAATTTCTTGGCTTAGCGATTTTCTATTTCTTTTAGGCCCCTCATTATCCCCTAAAAAACTGGAGCAAACTGAGAAATATTTGCCGACCCCAAAGGGGCAACAAATTAAGTGGATAGGAAGAGGTAGGTATTTTGATTTATAATTGTGCAATGAGCAGCCTTCCACTTAATTTGACATTCTTCTACGTATGCTAAATGCCAAATTAACCCAAAATTCACCACGTGGAGGTATCTGCACCTGGAACTACACCCCACCCACCCTTTAAAATTATTGCAAATTTCAGTTAGAATTAGTTTTTTTGTCAAAAGTAGGTAATTTTTTCTGGCATTAAATTTCACTTTAACATATTCAACTCAACCGCTTGAGTGGCATGGAAACTTTCCAAATATGGGTATATTTTTCCTTTTAAAATATTTTGTAATTCAGTATCAATAAGTTTCATTGCTAGGGGAGGTTCGGTTATGACACAAGTTTGCCAATCATTTATATCTATATAATCCTCAGCGTCTTAGTTTATATTTCATACCATAAAAATTCTGATTCCGTTGTTCGTTCGCTTTCTAGCATTCTAGATATTTCTAACAGTAAGTTGCCTGATATGTTCATGTGAGTTCACTAGCATTGAGAGAAGACTATTTTCAGGATGCGCAAAATATGCATTTCCTGTAAAAGCTTTGTGTAAATTATTTGTTTCGATTTCCCTGAAAACAGGAAACTCTATTGAAGCTTCAACGTATAATATTTACCGGCTTAGTGGCTCAATGTTTACGTGTTGACTCGCAACCAAGGAGTTCTGGGTTCGAATCCTGGCTAGAGTATGGATGTTTACCGTGTTTTCATGTGTAAAAGCCCTTTTACACGAGGATATTAGGCAAGCCAGTCGATTAAGATAATCCAACAATGGCACTGTGTAAATAGACATTCCGAGACAATGGAATGGCATAAAGTCATTACTTAAGCCATTCCTTCTAATAGAACGGTTTCTATCTTTCCGCGCCAATCAGCTTCCCCACCAATCGCGCGTTGGACTGGCTCACCTATTAGCCTAATCTGAATGTGCATTACTAGTCGTGGCCAGTAAGCTACCCAGATCAGTGGCCAGTAAATTGCGTCCAGCGTTGTAGATGTATATTTTGTATTATGTTATGTGCCTAGAACACTGGCTTATGTGTAAACGCATTGAAAAGATTTAATGGACTGGCATCTGTTTTGTCTTAGTGGACTGGCTTACCTAATGGCCTCGTGTAAAAGAGCTTTTGCCGAGTTGGTGGCAGTGGACTAAACGAGTTTGTGTGAGAGACAACACGGCTAGTTGCTGTACCACTCCTCAGTTCGAGTATCAGCTGCGGCAGATGGCAATTTTGTAGAGAATGGTCGTTGTATAATTGTCTATGTGTATGTATCCTGGTTAAGTGGTGCAATAGCTAATGCTAAACTCCGCCCGGACTTCAATCTAAATAGGGCGTTAAAATAAATAACAAAAGCGGAAAACCTTGTTAGCCGTCGTTAACCACCCAGAATGGGCCATTTTCAATGAAATTTATCCGCCAATCGAATAGAACAGTTACCATCATGAATTGCACAACACATTTGGTACAGATATTGCTGATCGGTACTTAAATCTTTTACTGTTACTTTCTGTAGGACACACTCAATACTATTAAAGAAACAACGGGTAATTTTTCACAATTTTGTAAAAGTGGACCAATCGGTCCTGAAAAAGTGTTCCGTCCTTTTGTGTGGCCATCTAAACTTTGAAGCAAATGTCGTAGTGGCAATTCATTTTCATGAAACGGCCATATACTCCATTGAAGATGTTTCCCCATATTAGTTTCCATTACTCGAATAGCACCTCCCCATCCCGTATTCACATCAATACCATCACATCCGATAACTATTAAATTTTTTGGGTTTGTTTCTTTATTATTTAAATACTGAAGAAGTCCTCTTTGTATATTTTCAGCAGAAACAGGTGGCTGCAAGGACAGATGTCCCAAAAAATTACTTCCAGGCTCTTTTATTATTATGAATGGTTGGGTCTTTGCAGCCATCAAAGTACAAACCCTCCAGAATTTCATTACTTGCACTTGCAGATTCTTAGGTTTTCTTCAGAAATTACACGCAAGTTCAGATAACATGAGATTTTTTTATCCATTGGAGCGCGGTAAAAAAATAGTCGTTCTATTCTATTTTTTTTTTTTTTTTTTTGAGCAAGGATTATATAATAAACATTTTTTTAGGTAGGCTGAGCAAAAAATAATAACAAAAAGAACTGGCCTTGTTAGGCCCTTGGGGCCTGGTTAAACATGAAGTTAACCGTTTTTTTGTGTGGTAGTTTATAATGGCAATATGCAAATTTTCCACGACCAAAACAAAATAAAAATAGTACACAGCGATATCCTGCATCTTTTAAGTTTATTACAAAGTCATAAAATCACTATGAATTACACGTACACGAGTATTCATCAATAAACTATAGGAAAAAAATTATTGTCTTCATATTTAGACAGACATTTCGTACCTCCATTAAAAATCAGTTACAAATTATGTTCAGTCAAGCTTGTTACTGTGGACACTCGAGGATATTTCGATTAAATGTGGCTCCCAGCTGATAAACAAGGCTACAATAGACAATAGGCACATTTAACTCAACCTAATTAACCATTCATGCGATCTAACCAATATATACAGAATTTGAGAGGAGTCTATAGTGGCAGATGATCAGTCTTAGCATCTTGCACTCTAGTTAATGCAATAACAGGGCTGTATTGCTGTGACTATGTAAATTAATAGCTTTGTTCTGAACAAATGATTGGTATTAGTGGTGATAAGTAGTTAAGAGACAGACAACACGTGCTAATTTTAAAGTTTATATATCTTCAAATTTATAAAAGAGGCAATTACTTATGATTAGAATTAATTGTATATACATAAACGTATACAGGATGTTATTAAGTTTACTATGAATTCTGTAACTTCTTTTTGGATAAAAACACTATTTTACAATTCAGTAGCTTATTTACAAAACTTTCCACATACTTAAATTATTGTTAAGAAACTGCAACTTTTCCATTATTCTCTTGTTTCTAAGATATAAATTTATGGTAATAATAGTAAAAGTAAAAAATTGGTCATATTCTGAATATATTTACAACTTTCTAAATCTTTTTATTATTATATTAACCTAAATGCAATTATTTTGTAACGTTTAATCTCACGGGTAATTTGCAAATGGTGTTTTCGAAACAATTCCATATATAATTTTTTTTTTATTTGAAATATTTATGAAATTAGGTAAATTTTTGGAGGGCCCGACGAAAAAATGTTTTTAGACGAGAAGTTCGTAGGAGACCTTTTTAATACAATTTTCCTATCGAACAAATTATTATTGGTATTATTATTTTTGATCCGACGAAACATTGTTTTAGGCCCTTTCTGAAACAAATTCCGATGCTGTGGCGACAGATTCTAAAAATACATATTTCATGCAATTCTTCATCCAATTTACTTTAAGCGGTTCTTTTATTTGATTTAACAGAATTGTTTTTAGACCCTCCAAAAAGCTCTGTTGAGAAATTTGCAAAAAGCCTTGTCCATGTAATTTTTTACTCTTAAACAATTTTTATTATTTAAGGCATTTTTTGACTGAAGTTTTGCTGGGCTCTATGTGTGGTGAGAAATTTTTAAATAGCGTTTTAATCGTTTTAAACGTTTATTTTAAACATATGTTTGATTAAACGGAAGATTATTTTTGGGCAACAATTTTCTATTTTAAGAGATATTAAGTATTAAAAAATTCTTTTATTCTGCGACACACTGTTTTTTGGGCCCCGCCCGGACCTATCCCTGGCCTCCTGTCGAGAAATTTATAAAGCAGTATTTCAGTCCAATTCTCCACATTAAACAATTTTAATTTGAAACATTTTTAGTTTTGACGAAAATTTATTTCTTGGCCCTATTATTTAGAACCCGTCCCAGGTGTATCGATTTCACCATTTTGGTCCTCCCAGGTCTTATATCTAAAACTTCAGATGTATACGTTGAGCCGTCTTCGAAAAAAACGTGTCACACAGAAAGACTGATAAACACACAAATTGACAGACAAAGAGACACATAGGCAGCATGTCGACTTAAATATATTCGATTAATTTTGCCTTGAAACGTCATTTTCATCATAATTTAGATTTCGATATTTTTACTCTCTCTAGATGAAAAAGTAAAAGCTTAAAAATATTTCACTTTTTCTTACTTTTGCACTGGTAACATAAATTTCTATTATCATCTTTATCTTTTACACACCGGCAATATCGCGTGTTGGACCTCAGAGAGTGTAAAGTGAATTTTTCTCCCCGAGGCGAAATAATTATTTGTTATGTTCAAGCCGTAAAGCGTTACTTTTTGGCCAGCGTGCGAAATGCTCTTCATCCAAAGCTCCTGCTCTACTTCTTAAATGATAAATAGTCAACTTTACGCCCAGTCGTATAAAATAGCTATTCATGCAACCAGAAGTAAGTGATATTATCCATCTAGATACAGTGGGGACTGAGAACACGCTATGTGATGACAAAAAACACTTTTACTTCGCATCTTATACAAGACGTTTTAACTATTATGGCATGTTTACTAATGATTCAAATCACCTTCCCATCGACGTTGGATTTAGAAAGTAATCACAAGTAATGAAGTTGAAACATTGTGTTCAATATTTATTTCTTATTAAACTATCAGTAACTGGCTGCATGGTTCATGACCCAAAGCAAAAAAAAAAAAAAATATTTATTTCTTTTCCTTGTCTTCTTTTAATCATAATTCAATTTAATCATAATTCAATGTTTCCGTTAAACAGAAAAAAAGTCTACAAAACTCTTTTCTTTATTTAGCTTAACTTCTGGAAGGTCTCACGGTAAAATACACAAATAAAATTAAAATTGTAGAACTATAATGGCCATCAAACCTTCGAAAAGTTTTTTTAAATTTGATTCCAAACATGACATTGTTTTTTGAAAATTTTAGATAGTTTACCATTGGGAGAATAGAAAAATATATTGATGTTCTTCTGGTCACTGGCATTCAAGTAGTGATCATAACTATAGTAAGCTATGTCAGGTTACGGTTACGGTTCCGGTAATCCAACAACTATTGACTTTTTCGAACATTGTCAGGTGAGAAACTTTGCCAGAACTTTGTTATATTACGATGTATTCTCATATTACAGTTGGAATAATTAACAGAAGACGAATAAGACTGGTATTCAGTTTTAATCATCTGACACCTTAACACCAATTGAACTTACTACGTCTTCATTTCAGCATAAAGATTTATTTATCGTGATAATAGTGTTTTGTGAAACATCTGATCCGATAAAATTGTGGGACACATATACAAATAATTTTTCTTCAAACGTCAAAAAACAATACTATTATGACAAGTTTCGTAAGCTTAAACTGTCATTTCTCTGGTACTTCATTTGAGTGGTACTACATCCTACGAGTTTTGAGCGACACTAAGCCTTTTACTGCCACTCATGAGCAGCACTTAAAGTATTCGAAGAAAAAACATCAGCATTTATTTACGTCATATTGTGTTGTGTTGTGTTTGAGGAAAAATAGCCATGTTCTATGCGGAGTAAACATGATTTTGTGTGTATCGGCTGTTCTTGCAGGACTTGTTTCGCTCGTTCGTTAAGTACATCCTCACTTTTAATCCATATAAACCATATACTACTGTTAGAAGGTATACGCTCATAATTCTCGGGGTTTAAGACCGACTTATTGAATTCTTTCTAAGCCAGTGTCAGTATTGTCACCAGCAAAATATAATGAACGTATGAATTTTATTATGACCGGTTTATATCATAGATTCCTTTTCGAAAAATATTAAACTACATATTTTGTGAATTTTACAATTGAATTGCTATACATTATTGTTAGAATTGTAACAATTAGATGGACTACCGTCCGTCTATTGTACATTTGGTCTGCTCGGAGTGAATCTACTCGACTCCAACGCTTGAAAAATGTCCGACGAACGCTCCGTTCACACCTGTTGCGCGAGCTCCATTAGGGAATCGGAGAGACGGCCTTTAGATTCGGCAGCGTACACACGTGCATCATGTTCCTAGAAAATGCGTGGTCGGTTAAGATTAGAAAAGCTTATAAAAGGCACGCTTACATATATTAATCTTAATCTTTGCTTGTACGCCGCTTTGTAACAATCGTTATTGTAGAAAATAAATAAATTAACTTTGATTTAATTCGAAAGTTTTCGTTTTGTTTTTAAAAATCAACTTCTCGAATTATCGGAAGATAATTGGCGCAGTCGGTAGGATTCCAAGAGCAATCAATATAGTGATCAGTGTTCGTCTCAACGATTTACTTGGTATCCAGAATCTACAATCCAACATCCTTGAACGACGTCAGGCAAATTTTCCACTGGGGATCGAAGACTTCAAGTTCTACTGTGATAGTAAGATTTTTAGAATTCATCCTTTATTTCCGTAATCATTTTCACAACACCCAAGTAGCAAGGGTAGCATAAGTTCAGGAGTAGGCAGATTGAGACCTGAATGCGAACCGAGCCAAAAGTGAGTGAAAATATTACATTCCTATCCCTTTATAAATTCGAGTGAGAACATATTAGGGAATTTAAAGTTAATATCGTGATAAATCTATTAAAGATAATATCAAGTATTGAAATCGTAATTGATCATAATACCTAATTAAGAAATTCAGTTTAGTAACGTGATAAATCTGTTAAATATAATATCAAATATTGAAATCATTATTGATCACAATATCTAATTAAGAAATTCAAATTAAATCAAATATTTTATATTTTTCTCTCAATTCAGTGTAGTCAAATTAGAAACAATACGTTAAGCGGTAACATGGCCACAGCCACACCAATAAATTATACGTTAGTAAGATTAATTTTAGAAACGATTCCAACATACGAGGGGGACAAAAATTTGTTAGAAATTTTTATCTCAGCTTGCGATGGCTTTCATGCTAAGTATTATTCAAAAACTGACACAGAAATAAATCAATTTATTTATCAGGCAATTTTAGGTAAGCTAAAAGGTAACGCTTTATTGATTATTGGTTCCCGTTCTGAATTAAATACGTGGCCTTTAATTAAAGAAGAATTACGCAACACTTACGGCGAGCGTTTAAATCTTGACAATTTAGAGCAAACCCTTATGACATGTTCCTTACAGAAAAACGAGACATATCACAATTTCGCGAAAAGATTACAATTAATCCGGTCCAAATTAGCATTAAAATTAAAAACAATACCTGTAACAGACATGGATATTCCTACAAAAGAGATTCATCTCAAACAATACAATAATATGGCACTAAAAATATTTGTTAGGAACCTAGACAGACGTTTACGTGACAAAATAATTGGGCAAACGCCGACGGACTTAGAACACGCAATGGCATTAGTTCAAGAGGACGAAAATTTCGAACTTTTCCTTCAACCACAAAATTATAAACAATTAGTACCTAAAAATAATTTGCTATCAAGGCCTCACCACCCCGTTACTGGACAAAGACCTGTACAAAATTATCCTCAAAAACAATACTCATTTCCCATGAGACAATTTGACCAAATAAATAATCAAATACCTCCAAATCAATTCATTAATCGACATCAATACCTGGCTAATTCACAAATACCTCCAAATCAATTTATTAATCGAAATCAATACCCAACTAATTCACAAATACCTCCAAATCAATTCATTAATAGAAATCAATACCCGACTAACTCACAAGTATTTGGTAGGCCGCTAAATGTTTGGCAACCCGGGCAAAATAATAACCAAAATTATCAAAAGCCGGTACCCATGTCAGGCGTTAGTACAAATCCCACAAATTTAACTACAAAAAATCCTATGCAATATAATAAAATTCCTGTAAATTCTAGAAACCATAACGTAATGAACGAAACGCGTTATCAGCCTTTTCATTATGCAGAAAATAAAACGGACTTAGTTGAAATAGATAACGGACTCGGTGTAACTTACAATCAAGAAACCGATTACCTCGCGAATAATGCAAGCGACTTGTATTACAATAACGAGAATTATGATTTAACGTATGACAATTTACAAGATAATGAATTTCCAGTAGATAACCCACAAGAAATCGAGTCGGATTTTCTCCTGGAAACACAACCTACAATGAAACCATAGCCGAAATAAATACTAACTTTCAAACTCCACTACCGTATATACACATTAAAGCAAACGAAAGGGAACCGGAAATTAAATTATTAATTGACACGGGCTGTAGCTTAAATATTTTAAGACCTGATATAATAGAATATTATTTTCCAAATTCTATCACTAATAAGTTCACGCAAGTCAAAACTGCGGGCGGTATAGTAGTTGCTTCAGGAATTGCTAATATTCCATTACTCTGGCTAATAACTAAAAATTCAAATAATACTAGACAAATTGCAAACCAACTACAATACTATCCCGAATGCATAGCATATAATTTTCACAGCTTTTTCGACGGAGTAATAGGTATAAATTTCCTTAGAGATCTAAATTTAAATATTAATATCGAAAGTCAAAGGTTAGTTAGTAACAACTTTTCAATACCGTTCAAGTACAGACAAGAAGACAAAACAAACGTATTTAATTTCATGTTAAGTCCACACGAAGTAACATTAAAAAAATTTCCAGTAAATATTGAAAATGGTAAGGTACTTATTAACGAACAACAGCTAAATAATAATATTACAATAAAGAACTGTATAACAACAGCCACAAACGGTCAAGCGTACGTAGAAATAGAAAACAAATCAAATTCGCCACAGTTATTAGAAATTAGTACGGGAATACCTTGCAAAAAAATCGATCATAATGAACACGAATTATTTACAATAGAGCAAGTACTAAACGATAATTATGTACCCAATTTTCGACCGATACCCGATTTAGACTCCTCAATTAGAACTAATCACTTAAATTTTGACGAAAAATCTAAATTACTAAAACTTTGCTATAAATTCAAAGAAATATTTCATAAGTCCAACGAAAAGTTAACAGTAACTGATAGTGTCCAACATCATATTAGGACGACTGACAATATACCCACTCATTCGCATATTTATAAATACCCTCACGTGCATAAAGAACTTGTTAAACAAACTATCGATCAATATTTAGAAGACGGAATAATAAGACATTCGCAAAGTCCATACGCACATCCGATCTGGATAGTAGATAAAAAATTAGATGCCTCCGGTAAAAGAAAATATAGGATGGTAATCGATTATAGCGCGCTTAACGCGAAGACAATCGACGATAAATACCCCTTACCCGATATCGATGCCACATTAGCAAAATTAGGTAAAAGTCAATACTTTACAACTATTGACTTGGCTTCGGGTTACCACCAAATAGCTATGCACGAAGACTCGATAGAAAAAACGGCTTTCACTTGCGACAGGGGCCATTACGAATTTCTTAGGATGCCCTTCGGGTTAAAGAACGCCCCGGCAACATTCCAGAGGGTGATGGACCATATCTTACGAGACCTTATTACCGATAATATTTGTATGGTATATTTAGACGACATAATTGTCTATTCTGTGTCACTGCAGGAACATCTTGTAGCTTTAAAACGAGTATTCACTGCACTTAGGCAATCTAACCTGAAAATACAATTAGATAAGACAGAATTTCTTAAACGTGAAGCGGAATATTTAGGGCATATAATATCAGAGTGTAAAACCAAATCCAAAAAAAATTTCAGCTATTCAAAATTTTCCCATTCCTCAGACAACTAAACAAATAAAGTCATTTCTAGGCCTAACAGGGTATTATAGGAAATTTATAAAAGATTACGCTAAGATAGCTAAACCCATGACCGCCTTCCTAAAAAAGGGATCTAAAATTAATATTAACGATATAAATTACAAAAATAGTTTTGAGACTCTAAAACGATACTTAATAAACGAACCTATACTGGCATATCCCGACTTCAAGAAACCATTTACCCTAACTACAGATTCAAGTAATTTCGCAATTGGCGCGGTATTGTCCCAATCCGATAAACCAATATGTTACGGTAGTAGGACACTCAATAAGGCAGAAATAAATTATTCAGTCATTGAGAAAGAGCTGCTCGCGATAATATATTTTTGTAATTACTGGAAAAGTATTCTTTTCGGGAGTAAATTCACGATTAGAACTGACCACAAACCCCTTAAGTGGTTAACAAATATAAAAGAACCTAATTCTCGCCTTTTGCGATGGAAAATAAAAATGCAAGAATTTAATTACGACGAAATACAATACGTTAAAGGCAAAGACAATCATGTAGCAGACGCGCTATCTAGAGTAAAAATCGAATCCGATAATCAATCAATAATAAATAACTACGATAAAAATGAAAATAATTTAGCAGATTTCTTTACCTTGACAAACGAATCACAAATTACGCCATCAACTTCAAAAGTCGATCAAATCATTCATGACGCGATAAGCGATGAGACTCTAACCACCCCCCTAATTAATATAGTATCCGATATCACATTAGTACCAGAAAATCGGGCAGACACCAATAATACAGTACATACGGCACGAGAAAACCCGGTATTAGAAGTACCTATATCGGAAAACGCCTTTAATACATTTAAGAATCAAGTAAATTTTCACATAAGCAGAGACACGTTAAAATCAATTGTTCGGATAGAACAACTTTTTGAACACAAGACAAGACATAACGTAACACTTAGACTACTACATTTTGATGACGATTTAATTAACTTTCTGAAAGATTATCTAAGACCAAATACAACTTACGGCATACTTATACCAACGGAATATTTAAGTAAATTCACAAAAACCCTTCAGGACAACTTTTTAGCAAAATCATTTAAATTTGTACGATGTTCACTATTTCTGGAGGACGTCAAAACAAAAAATGACCAACTAGTGAAAATAAAATACCATCATGAAACCAAGACCGCTCATAGAGGTATAAACGAAACCATCACCGCCCTCACCCGTAAATATTATTGGCCCACTCTAAGAAACGACGTGAATGACTACATTAATTTATGCGAAATATGTCAAAGAACCAAATACGAGCGACGACCTCACGAAATAATATTTAAAAACTCCCCAATTGGAGATAAACCTTTCGATCATATTTATATAGATACGTTTCAAATAGAGAAAGTAAAATTCCTTACTATAATTGATAGTTTTTCAAAATTTGCCCAAGCCTACCCCACTACAACTAATGCAGTAGACGTAGTGGACAATCTATTAAAATTTGTATCACATTATGGCATACCTAACAAAATCACCTGCGATCAGGGAACGGAATTTAAAAACATGCAACTCGAAGGCTTTTGCACACTACATAAAATTAATTTACATTATATCACGGTAAAAAATCCGAATTCTAATAGCCCAACAGAAAGACTACATTCCACCTTAATCGAAAGTTTGCGAACATTACGGATCGAACAAAAATCCAACTCAATAACAAGCCTAATGGTATACGCATTAATTGGCTATAATAATACTATTCACAGTTCAACCAAATTTACACCAATGCAAATAATCAAAGGTATTTTAAACCATGGGTCACCAATAGAAATAACCGAGTCACAAATTGTATCCGATTATTTAAATAAACATATCGAAAATACCGATATAATACACCAATTGATAAGCAAAAATAACTCAAAATCTAGAGATCTAACTAAAACAAATAAAGACCGAGTAACACCCCCAGAAATTCACATAGACAGGAATAAAAACGTATATATCAGAGACACTACACGGAATAAAATAAATCCTATTTATCAACAAGCTAAACCACTATTAGACGACTTAGATAAGATAATAACGGATAAAGGAACCTTCCATAAAAAAATTGTCAAACCTATTAGAAAAATTACTAAAGACCAAACGTATTTACAGGAGGAAGATGAAGTACATCCTGGCACTTCTTCTTGCAATGACCTACCCACTCCAGATGAGTGCAATTAACATAACTCCCTTAACCAACCCAATTTTTCCTTACAAAGTCGGACCAACTCATATCACTGTAAGAAAACACACTTTCATAAAATACATCGAAACTAATCAATATGAACAATATTTGTCACAAATACAGAAAGTGCTCGATAGCATTTCTCTTAACGCTAGGGAACAATCGGGAAATTCCACGTTGTACGAATTCAACAAATCAACTCCGAACCTAACACCTTTAAAAAACCACGTACGGGACTCAATACAGCAAGCTTATTTAAAATTGTCTAATTTAAAACCTCAACTTGTCAGGCAAAAACGAGCTCCGTTTAATTTTGTCGGGAGAGCACAAGGGTGGCTTTTTGGTACCCTCTCTGACGAGGATGGTGAGAGATATAATAAGGCCATAGCAACTTTAGATAAAAATCAACAATCGATTCATCACGATCTTACCAATTTTGTATCTATTAGTAAAAATTTCATGAATGAGACTACTAAGCTATTTCAAAAATTAAATAAAAATAACAAAATTATTAAACAAGACTTAAACGAATTATCACAAATAGTAAAGAAACGAACTCGTTTCATGTCTCTACAACAAATATTAAATATATTATTAATAGATTGTAATTTATTGATAGAACACATAGATAACATTCAAAATTCAATCACCTTTGCCGAATTAAGGACATTAACAAATTCTATTTTACCACTTAACGAATTAACAGAACTGATTTCATTAATGAAACAAAAATATAATGACCAAATATTAGATTTTCAAATTAAGCAAGAATATTATAGATATTTGTATACAGAATTAAAGTACCACAACAACAACATATTGATTTTAATACATTTTCCCATAGTTGAAAGAGATGTTTTCGATTTATTTCATTTATTCCCAATCCCGATCAATAATACTACCATCATACCATATAAACCCTACATCCTGATGAATTCTTCTAATCATCACTATCAAGAGAATGGCTGTCACCCAATAGACAAATACTGTGTCACCCACGTCCAAGAATGGGTAAATCAAAAGGACTGCATACCACAAATATTACGGGGAGATATGCAAATTTCCGGATGCCCTCTAACGACCATCTATCTACAAACTTCCCTGATAGAAGTAGTCAATGATGCCTACCTAATCATACTACCCACACAAATGACCAGGATATCCCAGGAATGCCAACCTAATGGATTCACGGACGTATCAACCCCTAGTACCATCAAAGTTAAAGGCGTAACATATTCGAACGTGGAGACGTTTATTCAAGGAGCACCATTTCACCTGCCGACCATTCCGGAATGGCACCCGAGCGAAGCCGTACGGAAAATCCAGATCCCTGGAGATGTTCGTCTAGATAAACTTACTAAAATTCAAAGTGAATCTCAAGAATTAGTGGTGGAACAATTAAATAAAGTGACTAATACAAACGGACTGAAAACATTTGAAATAATAGTTATTGGACTGATAATTTTAACATTCTGTTTTGGCTTGTATAAATTCCTTAAACCTTGCGTTATAAAAAATGCAAGATATTGTTCATTTTTCTCATTTTGCAAATCTGAACCGACCAACACTCATGAAAATCAAGATTTTAACGATGTTTTCCCTTGATTTTCCAAACTTCGAGGGGCGCATCATGTTCCTAGAAAATGCGTGGTCGGTTAAGATTAGAAAAGCTTATAAAAGGCACGCTTACATATATTAATCTTAATCTTTGCTTGTACGCCGCTTTGTAACAATCGTTATTGTAGAAAATAAATAAATTAACTTTGATTTAATTCGAAAGTTTTCGTTTTGTTTTTAAAAATCAACTTCTCGAATTATCGGAAGATAATTCGTGTTAGCTCCGCTAATATAGTTTTGAGTGTGGTTTCCTTGTTAAATAAAAGGTGGTATTTAAGTTGTAATGTGAATGTGAATTTAGATTGGTATGTACATTTTCCTTATCTTATAATTGTTATTTTGCGGTATACAAGGCCTTTAACTTGTGAAGCGTATAGTCATTCCGCCATTATAGGTGGCCATGACCTTCCCGTATGGAAAATTTTAAGTGCACATGGGGACACGATGTTCTAATTGGGTTAAGCCAAATCTAATATAATCTGTCATACCTGGGCACAATTTTACTTAACAAGTGGCTGAATATAGTACCGTAAATGGCTTTCTCTACCTTCTACATACCCTTTTAAATTCATATTATACAATTGCGATACCTTGTTGCCGCCATTTCGATTTATTTTATGTCGTTAGGACAATATCTAAAAAAAAAATTGAATATTTGACCGTTATACCACACTCGAAATTATTTACCTTTAGTTTTTTCTCTGTTAACAATAATTATTATCTAAAATAATTATTTGCTTTTATCGTTTTATGTAACGATTTATCGTTTTTTCTACCTATTTTTTACCTATATTTTTCAACGCTGCGGGAACTAAAGGTGGTCTCCATTTATTTCAACGTTTACCTATTTACTCAATAAGGGTTGTTAACTTCTGTATTTCAATACCTATTTATCTTGAAATTTTGCCCCACGTTGGGCGCCAATTTCTTTTCTTCCCTCTATACTTGCAACAACACTTAAATTCTTTGAACAAAAGTATATGAATATTTTATACTCAAAAAAAAAAAAAACACGAGCTGCTACAACGAAAAAAAGATTTTTGGGGTGCCGTCGGCTGCTCAGCTTCAATCGGTGGGGTCGTGGTCGGTTTCGGGGTATTAGTTACTTACAGGATGGTAAAAGAGCTTTCGGCTAAATAAATAAAACATTTAAGTCCTCTTTAATGTTTCTGTTTTTTGTGGGCGCCAGCTTCTCTAGTCGAGAAACAAATTTTAAAAGAAAATTATAAAGAGATAGTTTGCAAGATACGAAAGTTGTAAAACAGAACCATCCAGAGTGTGAAATCTTCTCCAAATAAACGCTCGTAAAGTGGACAACATTGTATTTATAATTATTTAATGATAATAATAATAATCATAATAATAATAATAATATTTATTGACCAAAAGATACACGAAGTACATATGGCATGTCAATATAAAAATAGTAATAGAACAGTTTAAAAAATAAATAAATAAATAAAAATATATATACACATTTATATACATGACATAAACTATAAATAAAAGTATAAATACAATGGACAAACATAAATACAAGATTAACAAACGATTATATATTATAGGTCAATTCCATATAAGAAGAGTTAATTATTGGCCCAAAAACTCAAGTGTGCTATTTATTTGAGTATTTGTTATATGAAAAGAATGCACTGTAGAAAACTCAAAGTGACAAATTTGCATTAATTAATAAAATCACAAATCACATTGTCCACTTAGATTGTTAAAGAACACGTCAAAATCCTCGATACACTTTTCGAAACTGTAAGAAAATCCGATTTTTAGCATGAAAAGCGTGCTTCACGTAAAAATGCCGTTGGAAGAGATTTTTATATTTTAAATCATATTTTTGCTCTACGGAGCGTTTTTTATCCAAAATTTCAGAAACTCATCAAGGAGTGTAAGGGTCCCCTATCATTTTCTAGCAGTCGATTTTGACGGGAAAATCATGGGTTTTAACGGGATTTGCCCTAAACCGGTTCCTCAATGATTCGGTGTCAGAAAAGTATAGTTACCATGTACTCATATGTGCATGGGACCGCCTTGCCTGAATGTATGAATTTATAATTGCTACAATATAATTCAAAGTCGTTGTGATTCAAGCATTTTTAAGCTCTGAAGAGCGAACCAAATTGTAATTGAACTGATAATACGTAAGTAGACAGGCAAGCAAAAGTCCACCAAAAATTTTTGAACATTGAAATTTTCTTGAATCTTTTTGTGCAATCGTTAGCTATAAACCGCATATTGGATGGTAGTTGGTACATTATAAGTCGTCCGTTCCTCACCATGTGTTGTACACGGGCCAGACTATAGTTTGTTAAAATATTTTTCTTGAAGTTTTTGTAAAACATGATTTTTTTTTAAAGAGATTTAATATACATTTTTTTAACTTTATGTTGTCTTCTTCTTGTGTTTTCAAAATTCTCTTTCAGGTTTAATTTTAAAAAAGTGTTAGTACTTACTGTGTTAGATTTATAGTGTTACGACGTCCAATTGGTATCATCAGTGAAGCAGTTAAGCATAAACGAACAGTAAGTATAAATTTTTATATTATTCTCCCTCTGAAACAGTTGTTTTGAACCCTTCTTTGTGAACGTTAATATTCAGTTTTGGAAAATATAGTAGAAGGCGAAAAGATGGATCGTTCACAAGATCACAGTATATGATACCAGGTGTCTTGAATCGCGAAGGATTCAAACATCGCTAACAACTATGGCATGTTGAAAAATACTTTAAAAGTTAATAAGATCGTAAAAATAGATTCTTCTAAGCTACATCATCTTCTTGAAGAAATTAAAAATATCAATGTGTATCTCTGACGAACATAAATTTCTCTCATCTTAGCTGCCAGATTGTCAAGATATTGTTGCATTTTTATACTATATATCTTACGATAAATGTATCATTCAATGTATATTTTGTCTACTTTTATGTATTGTCTATTACATATACTTTATATATTTGTCAGTCACTTATTTCCAGTATATATTTATAATATTTTGACCTGATGAAGGTATATGTTAACAAGAATTTGTTTAATTTTGGTATTTTCGTGCTTGTCAATAAGCTAACGTGACAACGAAGAGTTGGTAATATTATGCAAATTACCATATTCAAAATTAAGATTGTAGTTAATTATGCCACTATTGAGGAGTTCTAGATAGCTTGGCTGTACTGCAATTCTTAAAATCTAACGTCTTTGCCACTAATTTTGTATCTAAAGTGTTGTTCTATTACCCAGGAGGTGTTGAATTACCTATGAAAATTTTATTTAAAATAGATCATCCCATAATTGGCTCTGATAATTTAAAAAATATTAAAACTAATATTTCTTTTAAGCAAATCAGTAGGTGTGAAATAAAAATTCATGATTATGTAGATAACTGAGAGAATTTTTATAAGATAAAATGGTAGCTAGACTATTCTAGCTGTCACTCTGTAATATACATGTTACTTAGTGATCGAATTACCATAAAAATCCGTGTTACCAAGATTGTTGCTATTCTAACGACAACATATTTATAGTAAATCTCATACCTATGGACAGGCGACAACAAATTATTTGATCCCAAACGACTGCGTGTTGATCCGCCGACAGGTAAATTATATTACACAGTGCATCTGACAGAACATCGACATTTGTGTGTTACCCAATAAAATTCTCATTAATTACTAATAGGGGCCTTAATGGCGTGTCTGTGTGCGCGGAAATTAGTCAACCCATTGTTTAATATTGCATTATACTGACATACACACAAACCTATAGTTCTTGTTTCAGGCACAACTTGTAGTTGACATATATTTGAATGTTAAAGTCGTGTAGTTTCATGCTGTAACAATACCAAATGATCCGAAAGTGCATAAAACATTAAACACCATATAATTTCGTTTCATTCATTACTTCCAAATAAGTGAAAATGTATGATTCGTTAAAATCGTTACTTAAAGCCCCCGTAGGAGCGTAATAATAATACGAAATTAATATTTCAAATTGGGCTATATTTAGGCCATTCACAAAAATCGGGATAGGTCGCAAAACATTGCACTGTTCTGATTTTTTAGTAAGTTATTAGAATAGATACCAATAGTGTACAACCAAGTTTGCAGCTTCGAAAGATCTATGCTAACTGCGTGGTTCTCGAAAAACCTTGAAATTGTTGGACTTTTTTCAGTTTTTGGTTTATACCTTCTGAGAGGAGCATACTGCGGAAAAAGTCGTCCTGTACACTTTTAAAGTAGACAAAGTCGCTATAATTTTAGCGCAACAGCAGCTCCGTAGGTCGAATAGGTCCCGAGGCACACCACTTCAAAAATTGGTCATTTTTTTTAGCCCTCTTCCGAGCAGGATATCAGCTAAAACACTTATCCTATTAAGAAAGTCATGGGATATGAAGTTGTAGAACAGTTATTTGCTTTAGTTTAAGTACAAGCGGAACCCTGTAGGGCCAATACTTTCATTTTTATCTGGAAAATTGAGAGAAATTAAGGAAATCGTATTTTTCACGAAATGGATCCTGACGAATTTCAGTTCGTAAAGGATAAGAAAGATATAACTCAGTGGAAAATAGTTTATTATATCATGCAAAAAGGAGTTGAGTATAATTAATAATAAGGTATGAATTTATCAAAATTGTATAAAAATTATTTTGATAGTTTGGGGGATCTGGAACGTGAAATGTTGAACGTGAAGTGATGGCGGGATCTCAGCTGACTCCTGCGACAAAAATAAACAACACAATGTAAATAAGTATTTGTGAAATGCGTAATAAATTTTGTAATAAATTACAACGAACGTATGTAGTATTAGACTTACCTTTACGCACTTAGCGAGATAGTTGTGTTCTATTTGAAGGCCCAGATTCGTCAGACAACTCTTCTTGGGGCTCCGGAGACTCCTCTGTTGTCGAATTAGATCTACTACGTCGTCGACGTTGTTTTCTTCATCCGACTCAGCCATGGCTAAGGGAGGAGTATTCAGGCAGATCTTCCCATGGGAAACTTTGCAGAGAGCAGAGCATTTTAGCCCTACTCTCTAGCAGGAGAAACTTCCTCCTTCAGAGCTGCATGACAAGAATTTCAGCAGGGTTAGTGGCGCTGGTTCCTTGGTTGAAATCACCGGTATCAGCTCATGCTGGCTCCTTGTCCACCCCAGTTGGTGGGCTCTTTCTCTACTCCTAACCACTTCTGCACATGGTGGTAGGTACTGAATGTTGGGCAGCAACCCCTTCGGCTGAGGGCTGACGAGAGAGGTGGACTTTGGCGTTGGCAGCAGATCGGACAAATATCCCGTAACGCAGGGCGTGAAGAGAGTAATCTTCTACCCCACAATAGGGTGCCACGAGACATTTGCTGCCAGCAGAGGCTATCTCTGCATGAGTGGCGCCATGGTTCAGAAACGTGGTGGCCGTGTCAAGAAGGTCTGGCTGTTTCGAGAGGACGCCCAACATCTTCGTTTTTCCTTGCCAGAAAAGGGCAGAGGTGGTGTCGTAACCAGTGAAGACGTAAAGGAACAACTCTATTCCAGGAGGGAATGAGAGCTCTCCTCGAATGAATGATGTTGAAGAGAACTGCTCACAACCTGTTCCACCCTTGCCACTTTTCTGGAAGAATGCATTTTGTATGCTGGAACAATATCCATTAGGAAGCACTAAGAGGTCGACATCCTCTCCAACGATTATGACGTGCTCGTACTCCTCACTCTGCGCCAATGCTGTCCTCACAAGGAGGCAATCGGCGTCCTCTGGGGCTTACTTCGTTTCGATCGCTTGGCTATCCAGTCCAGTGCAGATGAAGTTGATCAAGCGCTGTTTGTTTTTTGGGTTGGAAAATAACTTTTCTTGGTGCACTTTGATCAGTATCGATTCTTCAAAAATGATGTTACTACACGCTGAAACTGCATAACGACGTTGTCCCTCTGCTGTTTTTTGCTCCTAGCAGCCCCCTCTTCTGGGTAATCATCGAATATGACTGACGCATTTTTTCAAAAATGGTTGAACGTGTAGGTAATGTAAGCAGCTACTATTTCCCTCACTGAGCTGTTCCGTTGCCATATAACCTTGTGAAGCAAGTACCCTCCATAAATCAAATTTATAAATATAATGTGATTTTTATAACATTGTATAGGTAACCGAAATACCGAACCGACTACCGATAACCGATATAAATCCTCAAGTAAATTGGGCATGTAATGTATGCTCATAGAAAGTTACTACGATCTCTGTTGATAGCCTAATTAATGAATTAAGCGCTCTCAGAAAAGAAAACAACATTCTGAAAAAGTTATTAGAAGAAAAGGATAGGGTTAATCAACTGTTGACTGAAAAGCTGAATAAATTGGAACAAACTAATTGCAAAGTTTCAGACCAAAACAATCACATTGGATCATATAAACAGCAAATTTCATGCAGTCAAGCGGTTTCAAAAACGATTGTCATTAAGCCGACAAACGCAGGAAACAGTACAGCTAATATCGAATCGGAATTTTAAAAAGCTATCGATACAGTGTCGATGAATTTAAAAATTGAAAATACTAAAATTTTATCCAATGGCGGACTGGCAGTAAATTGCAATGAAAAGTCATATGACTTGATTAAAACTAAATTAGAGAGTAATTTCAGATCTGAATATCAATCCTAAAATTTGTATACATAGGTCAGTAATGAATCACTTGAAGGAAAAAAATGACGTTGAGATAATAGATGAAATTATTCACAAAAATGATCTCAACAATTTCAGCGGAGATGAAATTAAAATTATACGTAAAATTTAAAAAAATCGGATATGTAGACCTAATTTTAATTGTATCAGCTTACATTCGTAGAAAATTAATTGCATGTGGATATATGTATCTCGAGTACAAGAAATGTTTCCTATCGGATTCATTTCATGCTCTACGATGTTATAATTGCTCAACATATGGACATTCATACAAGGACTGTAAAAAAAGCGTTCCAACGTGCCTGGTGTGCTGTGGTAATGACATTTTAAAAGAATGCAAAGCAAACAGAAATACGGGTGTCAATAATAAAGTGTCAACTGCTTGAACTACAATGAGAAGAACAAAAACAGCGAAGTAAACGTAAACCACGCCGCACTGGACAAGAATTGCTCATCATACAAACATGTAATCAACATAATTAAACAAGTAATTGATTTATTAACCTAAAAATTTACTATCAAAATGTGCGCGGTCTAAGAACTAAAACGATTGACTTCTATACTAGTTCTGTGGCGTCGGATTATGACATAGTTGCATAGTTGCGATTATGGAAACGTGGCAGAGATGAAGAATTGTTCGATAGTACTTATGTCGTATACGGAGAGGACCGGGATAAGTTAGTGACAAAAAAAAATGGGTGGAGGTGTCTTAATGGCAATTAAAATATAATTTTGCAGCGAAAAAATTAAATTAGTCAATGGAAATTCGTCAGTGGAAATGCTGTGTGTTAAGGTTAAGTTATTACCCAAGCCATTATTTATATTTACTAAATACATTCCACCAAACTTAAAAACAGAGGACTATGACCAATTATTTACTTATTTAGAAGCATTAGATTGTCACCAATAATAAGTTTATTATAATAGGTGACTTAAATACAAATGGAACCCAAACCTGATATCGTAATGAGATTTGAAAATTTATGTAACATAATAGGTGGCACGCAATATAATAGCATCTAACGTAAATGGTAGGAAACTAGATGTTGTATCTGATGAGAAATGCTTAGTATAAAGAGATCACGAACCATTTATTAGTGAAGATAACAATCATCCAAGTTTAAAAGTAGATATTGAAACCAATTACTCCCTAGATACATGTACATCTAACTTAGATACGCAATATTATAATTTGAAACGAGCAGATTTTCTAGATCTTTATTATCAATTGGGGCAAGCAGACTGGGATGTATTAAATTCAATATCTGATGTAGATGAAGCATTAGATAAATTTTATGAAATATCATACAATATATTTGACAAATGTGTTCCGAAAGTATAGACTAAAAATAGTAAATTTTCTGCCTGGTACACGCTTGAAATTAAACGAGACATTAAAGCTAAAGAACGAAATAGGAAGTTGTATAAAAACATGAAAATAGAACAATATAAAATTGATTATAATAATTTAAGATCTAAAATAAAAAAAGATATCAAAGTGGCATATAAGAACTATATCACAAATGTTGAAAATATCATCGAACGCGATGTGAAGCAATTTTGGAATTTTGTTAAGACAAGAAATAATAATGAAACAGGAATACCAAAGGAAATAATTCTGAATAATGAGGTGTTATCAGGAGGGAAGTCTATTGCTCAAGGTTTCGCCAATAATTTTAAGTCTGTGTTTCAATTACCTAAAAGAATAAATCCTACATCCGGAAATAGTATAATTGATAATGAAGAACTAGAACTTTTGAATATTAGGCAGATCCTTGATGCTGATGTCATCATGGCAATAGATAAATTAAAACCAAAGAGAACAATTGGACATGATAATATAACAAGTTGTGTAATTAAAGGTTGTAAAGAAGCATTAGTTAAGCCATTAGCATTAATATTTAATTTAGCTCTTAAAAATAAAAAAATTCCAGATGCATTGAAAATAACAAGAATTACTCCCGTTTTTAACAGTGGAGATCGAAAGGAAGTTATAAATTATCGTCCCATTGCTATATTGTCAAATTTATCTAAAGTATTTGAGACCATTATACCTATATCGCTACCTTTATGAGCACACTAAGAATAAAGTATCAAACATTCAGTATGGGTTCCAGAAAAAAAGGTCAGTAAATGGGAATCTAGTAGATTTTATGAATTCTGTGACGGATGCTTTGGCAAATAATAATCAAATGGATGTGATCTATACTGATTTTGCCAAAGCATTTGATAAAGTTGATCATTTCATATTGTTAAATAAGCTTAGAAATTTCTCTATTTCTACTGATTTAATAACATTTATGCCTACCTACCTGATAAATCGGCTATAATATGTAATGATAAATAATTTCGAGTCGGATTACTACACATCAGATTCAGGAGTTCCCCAGGGGCCCACTTTTATTTTTAATTTTTATAAATGATATAGTAAATACCGTAAAATATTCATCAATTAGCCTATTTGCCGATGATATGAAAATATTTAAGCAAATAGAAAATTAACAAGACTGCTTGCAATTACAAGATGACATCAAAGAAATATTTAATTGATCTGTTGAAAATCAATTGCCCATTAATATAGATAAATACAAGGTAATGACTTTCACGTTGCGTAAAGATATGACTGATTTTAAATATGAAATCGGAAACAAACATTTAGAGAGGGATTATACAAAAACAGATTTAGGTGTAGTATTCGACTTTAAATTAACATTTAATTAAACATCATGTAATCAGTATTTCAAATAAATCCCATAAAAATTTAGGTTTCATTCTACGTAACTGAAGATCATGTAAATGTGAGAAAACTATATTAATGTTATATTTCTCTTTTGTAAGATCCAAACTCGATTACTGTTCCGTGGCTTGGAGTCCTTTCTATACCAAATATATACAAATGTTGGAAAATGTACAAAAAAAGTTTATAAAGCATACTAATTTCATATTACAGATGGGGTATACTAGTAACTCCTCCGGATGTGGTTTTTACATGATGGTGCGCCCTTACATTATCGTTTAGTAGTCTGAGATTACTCGATCCAATTAAACGGAATACGTTGAATCGGACGGAGTGGACCCGTAGCTTAGCACCGCGGTCCCCAGATCTAAATCTTCTTGACATCTTTTTGTGGGGATATTTAAAAAATGAAGTTGACAATATCGATGTATTACATGAACGTATCACAACGTCTTTCCATAATCTGCGTCTTCGGAACAGCAGGAAGGGAGAACACATCAGCTAGTGTGACAAAATTAGATTAGACGGGTTCAGGCGTACTTGAATGGCAATGGATAGAACTTTGAACAGTTTTTATAGAAATAATATGTTATTTTAACATTTCCATTAATTTATAATTTTAACGATTTGTATATTTTTCTGTGTTGGACTTTTATTAAATTTTTTTTAAGAAATCGACTTCTTATTTAAAGGTGCATGTATGGTTAAAATTTTTCGGGTAAGTTACGTTACACCCTGTATAGACAAAAAACTAAACATGGTGGATGGTTAGGGGGTGCGGGGAAGCCACATAGAAAATTAGCTTGTAGTACTATACATTGGAAGTGTTGTGGGTGGGGGCTGATTTCACTTATTTTTTCATTGTGAAATAGTACGTACTATAGGACACTTCTACCATTTGCTTCAAACAATACTCTTCATCTTCACTAGTTGCATCAGATAAGAAGAAAGGACATTAATTCCCTTCCCATTAGCAAACTTAATACTGTCAGTCATGTCTTTCTGAGTGCCTTATTACTGATCTCGATGGTGTCTAGCAACTTACTGATTTGATCTTAGCACTTTTTGACCTCCTAGGTCGTGTCGACTTTAGCTTCTTTTTCCAGAGTCACTAAGTATCCCGGTCAAAATTTGGGCGGTCTATCAAAAGTGGTGAAATATATGTATTGAGGTCCTAGTTGTCCTCCAGTAACGTTCTATTTATTTCTGACCTTTAGTTTAGTCACAGCACACTTTTCCCCAGAACTGTTGGTTGAATCGCTTCTGCAATGGTCGAAATCGATTCCTTGTGGTCGACTTAGTCGATAACGATACCTTCCGCACCTTCATGTATCTTCGGGTGTCTTTGGGAAACTTCGGAAGTGTTCATGCAAAGTTCTGATTTTTGCTTAAATCCTAGCTTCCACACGTGCGAATTCCCCTGAAATTTGTTTCGGTATTTCAATTCCAAAAGTCGTTGATAAAACGGTGAATAACGCCCTCGGGAGTGATCGATTCCCCGTAGTCGCTATAGACGAAAATGCTACCCCACCCTTCGAGTCTCCGTAGATAACATACCGGCCTATACTCGGGGGACGCCGACCGTCTTTCTCTATAAATTGTTCTAAAAATGACAATTTTTAGGTTACGTTTATATTAGTTTGTTTGTGTCTATATTCATGTTATTTATAAATGTCACTGTCACAGGATGAAATTAAGCGACTTCCGTATCCGTCGACGTCGTACTCGTTTTTGAAAACTTACTTTCGTTTAGTACACAAATATAACCGGAATAACAGATCTCAAAATTCAAACATCAATAGCAATGTCATAGTAAGATGACAAGTTAAAGACATGTATTTATTTGAAAGATGAAACGATAAACAACTCATTTCGCATGTAATTACCAATGTTAAATGATTATGTTTTTTTCTATAAAAGAAAAGAACAGATGGCGCAGAAAGCCATATCTTGCTGTATATGAGCCCTTCGCTTTTGCCTGACAGAGAGCCTGACTGCGAAACCCGACCGGGTTTCTCGATTTAAAAGAATGTTAATTGTGTGTAAATGCACGTTGTTTATTAAACATAAATTACTCGAGAACGGTTTGGTTGATCGAAATGCAATAAAAACAACTGTTTTATTTCTAATGATCTGAAAATTTGTTTTCTTATAATAATTTATGGAGATATAAAAAAAATTAAAAAGTTATGAGGAAAACACTGACAGTCACCGGATTACGACACAATTTGATAAAATAAATATCAACTAATATTTGGTTATTTAAAAATCAATTTTGTATCAAATTTAAAATGCAAGTTCTTCCAGAAAATTCTGAGCAACTCTAATATCTTTTACAATAATGTTATTTACGGCAAACTTGTTTTAAAGTCTGAAGTTACCGAAATCCTATTATTTAAATAGACAAATTTATTGTATATTTATTCTTTAGAATTTTTTCTATTGGATATTGTATTTGTTGAGATTAAAATTAATTATGCTAAAATATAAGCCTAAAACCTAAGTTGATGATTGTTATAATGTCGGAAAACCAGTATGGATATAATTTATTGGGGTGTAATGGGGTAGTGAAGCGCAAGTTATAGCCTCTCCTACTCAATTGTTAACCTCACCTTCGCGATGAATTCAATTTGAACTTGGTGCACCCTGTTTTCACTAACGAGGCTCTAACGACCGAGTAAGGGCGGAATAACCCTTACCTTTTGCCGTGAGCACATCCACCTTCTCACGAAGAGTGCGGTAAAAATAACCCACCGCACACAAAGGTTGCTTTTGGAATCGTTTGGTTACCCCATCGTCGCAGTCTCCTTCTGTGCCATGGGACCACACCACTCGCCTTCCGCAACCGAGCTGGTCAGTTGCATACCTGTTCCAGCTAAAACTTCAAATGCAGCTTCGTTTTCAGTCGAATAAGGATTTTAAAAAAATGATGGAGCGTTCAAGTGGGACAAAATCATCCGGAGGTAAAATACCCTCCCGATCGGATCTCCGGGGGAGGGTGCCCACAGGGACACCTCATCGAATGTCGAAAAAACACCGACAAGTTAAATCCAAGAAAACTAAATCTTTCATCTACGGCGCTTGGAATGTTCGTACTTTGAATGACAGCACTCGCACCGATCGGCCTGAAAGAAGAACTGCTCTAATAGATAAAGAACTTCACCGACTCAATGTTGACGTTGCAGCTCTCAGCGAAACTCGATTATTGGAGGAAGGCTCTCTCACAGAAAAGTACTACACCTTCTATTGGAAAGGTCTTCCCACCAATTCAAGAAGACAACATGGAGTAGGATTTGCCGTTCGGAATCAACTTGTATCCAACTTAACACAAGTACCACAAGGCCTATCCGAGCGTCTAATGCTGCTACGCTATGAGCTATCAGATGGCAACGCGGTAAATCTAATAAGCGCCTAGGCTCCCACTCTGGATGCAAGTCACGAAACCAAGGAAAGCTTCTATCAACAGCTGGAAGAAACCCTCTGTAGAATACCTAAAACGACTCCTTATTCTTGGTGATTTTAACGCTAGAGTAGGGAGAGATGCAGACACATGGCCAGGCATCATAGGCAAGAACGGTTTGGGCAACATGAACGCTAACGGTCAACTACTCCTAACTAAATGCGCCGAACATGATCTAGTTATAACAAACACCATTTTCCGACAAAAGGATAAATTTAAAGGCACCTGGCGTCACCCCAGATTAGGTCACTGGCATCTACTGGAGTATGCTATCGTACGTAGGAAGCATCTCAAGGACGTCCAAATTACAAAGGCGCGCATTGATAGCGAATGTTGGACCGACCATCGTCCTGTTGTCTCTAAAATGAAAATTGTTATGAGACCCAAACACCGAAGAACTCAAGTAAAACGTAGACTCCGTCTCTGTATTAGTAAATTGCGTGACCAACAAGCCGTCGAACAGCTAAAGCAAAAAGTTCAAGAGAATTTGAGTGCACTAGAAGAAACCAATTCTGTAGATGTCGCTGCTACCTGGACACAAATTAAAGACAGTTTAAAAAGTGCGAGTGAGGAAATTCTTGGCACTGCAGCAAGTAAAAACCAGGAGGACTGGTTCAATGATAATGAAGCTTTTATACAAGAACTTCTTGACCGCAAACATATTGCCTTCCAAAACGCTATCAACCACCCCAACGACTCATCAAAAGCAGAAACTTTTACCAAATCTAAGTATGAAACGCAACGCGAAATCAGAAGAATAAAGAACGAGTGGTGGGCAAGCAAGGCGAGAGAAATTCAAAGGTACGCCGATTCACACGACTACAGGAATTTCTTTCAAGGAGTAAAAGCAGTGTACGGCCCCAGTCGGAAAAATATGTGCCCTATTAAAGATTTAAATGGAAATCTCCTCAAAGAAGACCAGGAAATAAGAGCCCGATGGAAAGAACACTACTCTAATATTCTTAACCAGCAAAGTCAAGCCGATCACGATAGTATAAATCTTACCCCTCAATATGACACCTTCGAAGACTTAGGTAAACCACTAACAACGGAAGAGATCTTAACCGCCATTGGGCAGCTAAAAAATAACAAATCTCCCGGCGCCGACTCACTCCCAGCTGAGATCTTTAAAGCTGTGTCGTCAGAGCTCATACCCTACCTCAAAAACTGTTTGATGTCGTGTGGGAAAGTGGTCAAGCTCCGCAGGTGTTTCGTGATACACTTTTAATCAACCTCTTCAAAAACAAAGGGAGCGCTGCGGACTGTGGAAATTACAGGGGTATAGCTCTCCTGGTTGTTGGAGGGAAGATACTCACTAAAGCGATGGCTAATAGGCTAACACCTGTTATGGAAAAGTTACTTCCTGAAACACAGAGTGGCTTTAGACCAAACCGAGGCACATCGGATCTAATCTTCACACTTAAACAGCTTCAAGAAAAAGCACTCGAACATCAAGGAGAAATTCACATGGCCTTCATTGATTTAACCAAGGCGTTTGACTCGGTGGACAGGGAAGTGCTCTGGAAAATTATGCTCCGCTTAGGTATCCCTAGAAAATTTGTGGAAGTATGTCGCAGTCTACATACAAACAACAACGCAAAGGTTATGTATAATAATGAGGCAACCGAACCTTTCCAAACCCTCACTGGAGTTAGGCAGGGATGTGTCCTGGCACCCCTACTTTTTAATTTGTTTACCACTGCTCTAACAATTATTGTTGACAACAAACTGACAGTCAGAGGAATAGGTCTCAGATAAAGTTTTGATGGCGGTCTCTTTAACATTGGGCGCTTTAGAGCTTTCACGAGCTTCAAGAACTTTTAGATGTGTATGCCCAGAGCTATGATTCCTTAGGACTTAAAATCAACATTGGAAAGACTAAGATTATGTCAACTCCTCATCAAGTGAACCAAATAGACATTACACTTAACGGAAATTCTCTTGAAGTAGTGGATCAGTTCAATTATTTAGGCAACGTTGTTAATGACAAAGCAAACATGGACAGCGAGATTCGCAATAGAATTAACGCTGCATCTAGAGCACTCTGAGGACTTAGAGAGAGAGTATTTGACAACCACGACCTTGCTTTGTCAACGAAAACGGCTGTCTATAGAGCAGTTGTTATTCCAACACTGTTATATGGATGTGAAAGCTGGGTCACTTACCGTCGTCATGTGAAAGAATTAGAACGTTTTCAGCAAAGACACCTCAGAAGTATGATGAAAATCCGTTGGTTCCTTCACATATCAAACGTGGAAGTACTCAGGAGAGCAAGCAGCCTTCCAATTGAGGTGCTTATTTCAAGAGCACGCCTAAGATGGGCAGGTCACGTTCATCGTATGCATGATAACCGCCTTCCTAAATGTACCGTTTATGGCGAATTGCTAAGCGGTAGAAGAAGGCGTGGCGGTCAACGAAAGAGGTTCAAAGACGCTCTCCATGAAAATCTAAAATCCTGCGGTATTGCAGACGAGCAATGGGAACAACTTGCAGCGGACAGAACCGAATGGCGAGGGGTTGTGGCCAGCTATCAAGGAAATGTTGCTGCAAGAAGGCCGAATCCAAGACCTATCCAGGTCTATGTTTCTCCTGACTGCGGTCGACATGTGCTCCCTCGAATTGGCCTCTATGGCCATAGTCGTGTGCACCGTAGATGAATGGGAATTACAATAGACTACACCTTTTACTTGTTTTTTATTGTACACAATCTATCGACTGTAACATTTTTATACTCGGACTCGAGTAACGGCTAATAATAAAATTTATTTGATTTGTCCTGTGTAAATTTTAAATACTTGATACAATATGTAATAAGTTTCCTTCATTGAGGTTGATTTGTTTTTTTATTATGTATAATGTATGTATGTAATGTATATGTATGTATGTAATGTATATATATGTATATATATATATATATTATGTGTAAATCTGGAACTTCAATATTTTTCATCGTACTCTCAATAATTGATTCCATAAATTATCTACTAAGTTTATAAAAACCATTGGATTATTAAATTAACTCAATCTTACGTTCTAGTTTCAATTTCTTTACATTTTAGGCCCTAGATTACATTGTGTAGATTTCATTTTGCAGGTGTCCCATAGGAAAAAATGAACAGGCTAATAGCGAAACCACACCAATTTTTATCAGAATAATTTAAACTTTGCGTATTTGGTAAGCACCTTATCCGAGAATATTCTAAATTTATGAAATATTTCACTTGTAAAGTAGCGAAGAAAGTATTATTATATTAAATTCGCCTTCGCTCATATTAGAAGTTGAACACGTTATAGACAGGACAGGATATATATATATATATATATATATATATATATATATATATATATATATTCCTTTTTTAAATTACTACTACTTTGTAGTAGTAACGAAATAATGTTCAGTTATTTAAAACTGCTTGCTTAAGATTCTTAATTTTACAATTGAATATGTCAATGTTAAAGAGTAGAGAGTTAAAATTAGAACACATTACATCGAGGGAAGATTATTTTAGTAAATTTATTCGAGATGTGCTTAAATAACAGTATTTTATCCACAATCACATTATAATTGGAGTTTTATCCACACTTATGAAGCATATCTGGTCGATAGCCGAGTGGGTTAAGGCGCGAGGTGATCGTGATTAATCACACGGACATCGCACCACAGGGTTCGAATCCTGGCTCCGGCACTGTTAGAGGAAATGGTTGTATGTCCGCGTTTTTTCAATGTGTAACCCCCTTCCGCACAAGCCCTGGCTTCTGGAATTGGGATTTATTTATTATATAAATTATTGTATAAAATACCACTTTATCCGCTATTGGAATAATGAAATTACTTTATTCCACTAGTGGAATAATGCAAAATACGATCTTAATACAATTACATTTTATTTATTTTTTATTAATATTATTATTAACATTTATATTAATAGACATTTACTTATTTGTTTTATCATATTTCACTTCGTTTCCATTAATAATAAGCTTGTAGTTGTCATCGGTTTCAGAACGCATGGTGCTTGTCGAAGTTTCAACACCTTCCAAGTTTTTTCAATTAATTTCAATAATTTTCGACGTTACAGCTGCTGATAGAGCGAAATGTCAAATATTTTTTTTATGGAATCTGATTCTAAATGACCGTGATTGTGAATAAAACGTTGTATTGTATAAGTATTTTAGTCGCGTTTTATCCACTCAAGAAAATCAAACTTTTTGCGTGGATAAAACGCTATCTAAAACACAATAATAAACATTGTACGCCGATGACACGAACATTTTTACTAGTATTAATAGCGAGGATGACACCAAGAGATTACAAAATGTGTGTCGATTTCCAGACTCTATGACATTTTGGACCTGTTATATCACCACCACCGTCAGTGTACAATGTAGCCGAAGATCTTTGACAGCAGTGGCCTATATATCGCCACATTTGTCATACAACATTTTCACGTGTGCAAAAAATAAATCTCGAATGATGATGATGAAAATACCACCTCAGAACTGTAAGCGAAATTTCTTAAACGAGTCGGGTGCCTAGTATTTCGCATGCAATAAATACCTAAAACATGGCCCCAGGCCCTTCAGCGCCCGAAAAAATTTTGGATCTAATTTTTTGCAACTGCAAGAAGAACTGCATAGTGTAACATTTGAATAATCAAATTTACCATTTATTCAAATTTCTCCATATTTCCTTATATTTAACACGCCCTGTATAACACATAGGTGGATTTTTGTAACTGAAATCTATTGAAGGTGACAACTATTTGTTAATATAGCGTATAACTATTTTGAACTATTATTGTTAATACCCTACTTTAGTAAGTCTTGTATATTAATCATTTCCCAGTTCTTCCACTCGGCTTCATCCTAAAAAAACATAACTTTATTTAACTACTGTTAACACTTAATGATTAATATGAAAATATACAAGCATATGTCAATTCATACCTTCCATTATTCCTAATATTTAGGTTTAAATGTTAAATATTTACTTACCTCCATGATCTTACTAATAGTTTAGTGTTTACAGAGTGGTTTATTTGCATATTTGTAATACTTACATAATTCAATGCCAGATGGCGTTACCTTTTGTAAAATAAACTTTTTAACTGTGACATTGGTATAAGCACTAGCTATTAAAATAGGTTTCTTTCCTTTCGCTAATATACCGAAATTGTAATTATTATGTTTCCCAACCTGCTATTTTAACTTAGTCCGCTCAATTTATAAAGTTCTTTTCTGGTTCATTTTTTATACGAAATTTGTTTTCTTTATTCAAATAGTGGCATAGAACAATCATTTTCTATTCGACTTTTGAAATTGGAAGACCACTTTAGAACTCATTTAAGAAATTACAGTAATTATTCAGCATTACGTCTTTGGCTTCGTAAATTCATAGTGTTCTTGCATCAGACAGAGGTAAATCTTTTATTAATAATTAAAATATTAGTAACTATTATTTCAACATTTATTTTTTTAAAATTATTATATCTGTAATTTTTTATATAGTTTCACATTTATCAATCAGTCTTACTAATTTATTTTTTCTCTTTTGTCTCTTATGGTTTCAGTTCATACCAATTTAAAAATTCCATTGAAAAATTCAATTTAAAAATTCAATTCAAATTGAAAATCAAAATTTAAATTCATATTTAATATAAGATTCATCCTGTCATATAATTATAATCCTTTATAATTATTACTTCTGCCTCTAGTTTTCTATACACTAATAATCTCTCTAAAGAATGACTTGGAGAATATTTGGAGGTTTAATTATCGTAATTAAGATTATGATATATATATATTTTTGGGGCATGTATTATTGCTAGGATACGTAACTACCGTAATTCCGCAGTGGAATTGTTACATTTTATTAAAATATAGTACCAGAAAGTATTTATGCTTTGATACCGAACTACCGCTTGTAATATGAACTGATTCCATCACCATTAGATCGACAAGGATCAAGAGTACTGGCAGCCGGAACTAGTACTTTTCTTCGGAATCGACCAACTCCAAATAAGCAGCTTGGCAATATCTGTTTTAATTGTTAAATTGAATTAATTTCAACTACTCCTAGATATTTATTATATAACAAATATTTTTCTTGTACATTGTAGCATTGCATATGCTACATTTTTCATTTGTAATCAATTTAAAAATTAAACTGGTGCATAGTAAGTTAGGCCACCCAGTATGTGGATAAGTGTATTACTGGTTGCCGTGAAAAATCTCCTGAAAAGGAATTTATTAGACAAATATAAATATTTGTTTTATTATTCTTTCTTTCCTGTAAAAACATGCTCCACATGCAGTTAAATATCTAAATAAATAATAATGAAATAATGCGGCACCGTTTCAGACAATTAACACTGCAATTATAACTTGTTCAGGTTAAAAAGCACTTGACACCTTATTTTGAGTTAACACCGAACTATAGTAAACACACGACGTCTTCTCTCCCTGGCTGGTTTAACAGCCTGTGTTTTATGCATTTGTATTATTTATCCCTTCAGAAACACCTAGTAGCACACTCTCCATTTTAAGGTTATGATGTGGAAATTTCAATTCCTCTTCTTCTTCTTATCTTTTGATTTTGCCAAGTGCACAAGTCTATGACTTGGGTTTGTAATTAAGACCTGCGTGTCGGATCGTTAGTTTTTTAAATTCGCAAGACCGCGTTAGGAAGCCAAGCCATCTTAGCAGCCCTTTCACGCGTGATCCATTAAAGGAGCAGGTTGTGCTTAGGCTTGGGGCAGTAGCCTAGTTATTAAATTTTGTCAAGCCGTAATTTTTTATTCACGCCATAAGCTTAGGCTTATTTTCGAAACTGAGCCCCCACAGGTCACTTGGGGCAAGTCTTGCGAATTCATATTTTAAATTCATTTTGTAAGGTGTATTTTTTTATATCTTAGGGTTGCCAGTATCCCTCATATGAGGTAATTTTTTTGGTGTGATATAATTATTGGTACCTATATTATCTTTCTGATGTAACGGCCACATATGTATGGTCATATTTTAAGAAGAGACAGGTCAATAAGTGAAGGAATTTGAGTCGTCGATTTTTTGGACCACATAGACAGTGGAGACGAATTTTGAGAGTGGAGGCAGCGTGTTGCAGAGGGGTCCTAGCAGTAGTACCTGATTTCGAAACGAAGCTACACCAGGGTCTTCTGTTTGGTGGTATTATTTATAACATTTTGTTTGATTTAAATTTTCACATTTCATATATTTTTTTTAGACTTGTAAGAAATGGTACCATTTTAATTAAATTTAACATTTTCAAATATTCATACATTTTCACATAAATATTTTTACCTATAATTTTCTTAAATAATACTTGTTAAACCTTTGTCATAATTTAATATATTTTTTTTATTATCAATCATTCAAATTTTAACTCAAATCAATTTTTTTACTATTGCTTATTAAATTTATTCAACTGGCCCATAATCAAATATTAAAGTCAACTTATTATTAACATGTGTGTTTCCTTTCTTTTACTCATTTAGCTAGATATATATTATTGGTGAGCTTATTACATAACTTAGGTACTCAGTATTGTTTTCCTTAGCTTTCACAATACTCCTGGTTCATATAATAAGTTAAGGTGGCGAACTGAACATCTATTTTTTTTATGTATATTTATATTCACTATTTTATATTTTTTTATATATACAGCAAGTTAACAAATTGAGTAAATATCGAACCACGACCTCACTTTCCCATAACCCAGAGCTGCCGTTCGCACAATTGAAACACTTCCTGGTTTTAAGCCAAGGGGTGTTACAACATATTTTTTTATAACAATCACAGTAATCATCAATTTTCTCTATTAATATACATTTATTTTAAAGTACTGTCGTTTAATTGAACATTTCAGATAATTAAAATTTTTCTATAGAAATTAGTTTTGGAAAATTCAAAGAGCCACACTGAATGAACTATAAATGGCGCCCTTCAGATATCACTAATTATTTACCTTGAATTGTTCTCTCTCTCTCTCTTTTCATTAACAAAAAATTATACTGATTAACACAGAATATTTTCCATATAAATGAAAAATTGATTTTTTTCTCTGCTCACGGCCCATTTAAGCTCCCGTACTGTACCAGCTAGCCGTTCGCTAATATGTTGTGCTTTTGTTCTGTTTTGAACATTCTTTTGGTCAGAACAGAGGAAAAGCGTAACAACAGTTCTGAGTATTTACAGAAAGGCAGGACTGTTGTGCTTCATTATGCGGTGAATAGAAAGAAGTGTCCTGCTTGAATGCCGTTCAACTTGAGTCCAAGGACGAGGATGATACCTCAAAAATGTTCGTGAAAAGAAGACAAAATTTCAATAAAAGGTCTTAAATTTCTTTAATTTTTTAATTTGCATAATTTTATTTTTATCGTTCTTTTTTGAAACTGTATTTAATAATTACTTCTTTGAAGTCAATTTAAATGAAATTAAATTTATTGACCTTTATTAAAGTTTATATTTTAAGTTGTTATCATAACATAAAATTTCGAATTTTTATCACCCTTGTCTCTTGACTAAACTATGGGAGGACTTCAAAAATACTGAAACAGTTTATGCTTGATTATTTTTAAAAGAATTAACAGGTTTTGAGGAAAGTGTGAAAAATATACGTTGCTTTCTCTCTGAGGTGAATTTGCAAGTGAACCCTCAAAGATATTTGCTGTTCATTAATACCTCAAATACTTTGAAAGAAATTCACGTTTTACGGCTAAAGAGCCCGTGATGTAAGGTTATATTTATGTAGTAGAAAATATTCCTTATATACTTCTACAATTATTTATATTAAATTCAAATTGTGGGTTTTAAATTAAAAACACAAAAATTATCTCTACATTATTTATTATAATTTATCATTTTATCGTGAAATACTTCATCAGGTACAATATTATAACGATGTGGATATTTTACTAAAAAAGTTTTTGGTGTCAAAAGCTATTCACAGTTCTAATTAATTGAAATTCTATTCACGGCCGTCTTTAATCACCCCTTTTTATTGTTGTCTTTAATTTGCGCCCATTTTACCTTTCAAAGTGTCTCGTTTACTTAATCTCACGTCTACGTTTTTTACAATTTTTAATCAAGCTTGGATTGTTGATTATACGAATTTACATTAAAAGTGCAAAGCACAATATTAGATACCTTAATTGCTGTTTATTCCAGTCCTTTTTTCATCATTTAATTTATTTTTAGAACTTAGCTCTATATTTTAATGAGACGTTTGCAACATTTGTATGGATGTTTGCTTTATTCTGGCATTAATTAAAATATACTAAGTGGAGTTAATGAGTTAGATGCGGCGAGGTTACCTGAAAAACAAGTTGAACATACTTTATGTTTTCTCACATTTGACTTCTGACCAATTAGTTATTTGCAATCCAACTACTGATTCTACTGGTGTTACTAAAATTACGTTCAACTAAGTCACATGTATATGTGAGACAGTGAATGAGCATTAATTAAGTTAATGCAGATTTTGTGGATCCGTGGGATATAATGACTTTAATTAGTTTTGGAAAATGTTAAGTTCAAAAGATTTAGTATTTTAAATAATTTAACATTAAAAGTACTGTGATAATATATTCTTTGTTTTAAAGCAGGCGAATTGTAAGTAGTAAAGATGTCACCTGTGGGCTGACCACGAGGAACACTCCGGGCGATGGACAAAATAATAATTTGAAGAGTGGTTAGAGACTGCTGGAGCACCTCGTGCACTTTCTGTAGTTGGAGAAATCAAGAAACACCGATTTTCACTTTTGGTTAAGGTCAAATGCTACACCCTATATATATACGGCTCTCTGGAATTTGTTGCTCATTGTAGTTGATTGTAAAAAAGTCAAATAAGCACTTTGACTAATTTCACTGTTTTGGTCAAGGTCAAAAGCTACAGCCCCTGTATAAGATTAATCTTGAGATTGTTACCTCCTTTCCTTTATAGTTTATTTTTTGGAAACAAATAAGGCAACATATGCGAACGACTAGCTGGTTTTAGCCGGAGTAAAGGGTCGTGGATTCAAAGCACTTGTAAGGGATATAAAACCATCTTTTGGTGTATGACATAAAAGACAAATTTTTGTTTTGTTCGAGAAAAGGAGACAATGAGACATAATTCTTTAATCAAAAATGCCCCTTGTCATTACACAAATTTCCATCTAAGCTTCAAGTTAATCACTAATACTTATTTTAATAACATCTTGCTAATTAACTTTTTGTTCTTGCTATTCCCCACCTCATCGTCGTGAGTTTGCTAAGCTTGGCAATATTAAATCTACGTCTATTCTGCGTCTATTTAGCTTTCTGTTCTTGCTTACACTTCGTTGTCGTGAGTGAATTTCCTTGTACCTTTGAATCCAGCTACATCCTTGTGTGGTGAAGTAAGAAATCTATCCCAAACACATCTAAGTCGCGTAATATTATCGCAAGTGAATTTTTCCAGCCATTTTACTTTTATTCATTCCTACTTATTTTTTCGTTTAGCATGATTTTATTTTATGCACAAATTTATGCTGTCGAACAATTATCTATTCGTTTCTTGTTAAATCAAATATTTTAGTTTAAAACTTTTTAGAAACTCTGCTTTAATTTTCATAAATAAATACTTTCACTTTCGTTTAAATCAAAGTGTTCTAATTTTGCGTAATCTTGTTGCATGACTTATGTCAATTTAACAATTTTATATAATACCTGGTACTTTACTTATATTTAGCACGATCTGTACAGCATTTTGATTCAGTTTTTGTAAGTGAGACTGTCTCAACTATCAGAAATTGTATTTGTATAACTGCTAAACTATTCCATATTGTTTTATGTACCTATTTTTGTATCTTAGGATCTCAGTTATGTTTTTTAACACTAAATTATGTTACAGCACTTCAGAACCAATTGTTTATAACAAGCCTAAAAAACATTTACATTCACTTTTATTTCATTTTTATACTTTGCTTACTATTTACATGTAGTTATTTCTCTTACCTTTGAAACTTTCTCATTTACCTGTTATATACTGTATCCTATATGATGTAATGTATTTACTGGATATTTACAATACAGTTTGTAAACAATTTATTATGACAGTTCCTATTTTTGGTTATGAATACATATTGTAAAGTAACTATCAAATCTGTGGTATGTAACTAATGTCAAACTATTATTGATTAAAGATTCCTTTTATCGATTGTATACCTATCATTATTTTAATTCTGTGTTCAAGTCGCCCATCAACCGATGGCAACACTCGTACTATGTTACAGCTTTCAATTCAATTTAGTAAAACTATATTTTTCAAGTTTGTGTACTGATCCGCGAGTCGCTTTCTTTTAATTCTTCTTTCTTCTATCTGGAACTTACGACCGTTTAAGTGAAAGCATGTCGGGCGAGAAGCGAAATCCCCGTACTTTTGCACTTTGGAAATGATAACCAAAACGATACTGAGCTCGATTTTGCAGATATTATGGTATTAGAACCCATAGTTCAGTTCACCGATTCGAAAACCGAATCGGCTGATCAATCATGTAACGTTGAGGGGTGTGACGTTCACTTCCATGAAAATCAAATTTGTAACCCCATTTGTAAGGGTCCTAGATTCAGTTGACTTAATCAATACATAGATACAATGGACTTGATTAATAATGCTTGTATTTTTTCTTGTATTAATAAGTTATTTCGTATTGTATATGTAGTAAATAAGTCAGTGTGTTCATAAAAGTGTTATGGCTGATTTAATATTATATATAAAATCTATGTGTATTCTGTATACACGATTTTTCCACGTCAACCCTACAGACGCAGTGTGCGCCGATTTTTTTTCTGTTTGACATTTAATCCAGAGACATATTAGTTGCATGCAGTATGAAAGAATAAATGAATTCCTTGCATCTCCTATACTTTGCATGCACAGGCATCCGTCAAAGTAACGGTTTTTTTGCCGTTTGATAGATGGACTCATCTCAGGTGAGATTTTCAAGGCTGGCGTCAGTCTCAGCATCCTCGAAATCGGGGATAAACGAATATTTGCCGGACGGAAATGCTCTCCTTCGCGTTTCATCTTTTTTCCGGAGCGTTTTTGGCTGTCTGGAGGGTAGGTTTGCATCGGAGATAATTTTTAGACTGGCGTCAGCCTCAGCATCCTCGAAAATGGGGATAAACCAATGTTTGTTGGACGGAAGGCCGCTCCTTCGCGTTTCACCCCCTTTTCCGGGGTATTTTTGGCTGTTTCGGGGTAGGTTTGCATCGGGGATGATTTTTAAGGCTGGCGTCGGTCTCAGCATCCTCAAAAATGGAGATAAATCGGTGTGTGTCCGACGGTAGCGCGCTCCTTTCCGTTTAACTCCAATTTAGGGATGTTTTTTTGCTGTTTGGAGGGTTGTGCATACTTAAAAAAATTTTGCCCACCACCATCATTTTCAGCATCTTCGAAAACGGGGAGGGGAGGTGGTCTGGTCGCGTCAGAAAATACTTACATGTTCGTCCGACTCACAAAATCCACTGATTCGACTTTTTCATGTTATATCCCCAGCCTGTCAAAATATTTGCAAGTTCATCGGTAGTCGTATCTTTTTCGAAAGACTAATGATTCTCTTGGAAAATTTTTTTAAATTGTTTCCATATAGAATCTTTCCCTCCCCGGTTCTGGAACATTACTTTCAATGCACATGTTGTGCATAATTGCACATGTATTAATTATTTTTTATGCCTTTGTGGGGCATTATGAAGTACTCTACAAGTACTTTAGTAGCTTTTGAAATAGAAGATGCCTAGTAGGTGCAGTCAAAAATCTACCCAGGGTATTTATTACATACCTCGCTAGAACCTTGGTGAGTCTAAAATGTTTAATAAAAAGTTTATCACTTAAGTCAAACGGATTTTGTTTCCTAATAAAATGTTGCTTTTCATATACAACAGCTTCAACATCTTTCAAATTTTGTGTAATTACAACTTGAAGATGAAAATTATCTCTCATTAAATTATGAAATGAAACTAATAAAACTTATTAATTATTATTACTAACTAAATATTCATCAGCAAATGGCATTTCACAGTGTACATATAACCTTAGAGCAAAATTCAGAAATAAGAGGATTTTAGAATTTGCCGTCAAAAACCATCGAGAATTTTTTCCGTTAATATCAAGAAAAATGTTTCCTATGATTATTTTCAACAATACGATTTTACCTAAGTCATCCAGAAACATGAGAAAATGACGTCAATTTCTCTAGGAAATTAATTCCTACGATTTCAAAAATTGGGTCCCTGATCGATGGCCGTTTTTCTCACATTAATAAAATCCTATTGTCGATTTTTTTGAAAATATACGTTTTTGGTTGGTTAATAAAGTAAGAATGCATTAATCTTTGTAAAAATCAAATTTTGGAAATAGTTTTAAATTGTACTGAAATTAACTTTGTAAGTATTTAGTTTCTACAGCAAAGCCAGCACGTCAACAAGTTTCCTAGAGACTAAACGAATATTCTTGCTAATGTTGCATAATTATTCCAAATTTGGAATAAGAAATTTACATAGGCAATACGTAATCTCGATCCGAACAAAGAATTTTTGATGCAAGAAACTTAAATTCGTGGTGCATAATTATGTAAATTCATAATTCAATTCATGGACGGCACTTTAATCTACTTTCAAAGTTTATGAAAGAGGATATAAATTATTACTTTCTCATTGAATATTTTCATTTTATTTTCGATCGTTGAATATTAAAATCATACATTAAGAAATTATTGCCGTTCCTTCGTAAATAAATCCAGGGAAATACATGGAACAGAATTTGAAGAAAATAGAGGCTAATGGTTGGTATGTATATAGAAATAACACCATGTTTTTTAGGAAGCACCGCTCCTTAAGGAGTAAGTTATGTACAGGGCGGTCGACGATATCTTGTGATAATAGCGCGGATATAAAGAAACATTCAGGCAGGTCAATTTTTTGTGGGAGAGGGAAAACTGAATATTAATTCGGGCTGTTCAAAAACGACATTTTAGTAGTTATTATAAAAATATATTAGAAAATAAACCATTACCACCTCATTTACAAAGACTTAATCCGTTTATTAATGAAGAGATGATTAGAGTAGTAGGAAGCTTAGTTAATAGTACCATGTGTTTGTATCCTATTTTATTGCCTAAGGCTGATCCCTTCGTGACTCTACTTGTAGACTACAACCATAAACTATCCTCCCACACAGGACCGCATTTATTGCACTCGTTATTAAAACAAAATTACTGGATTTTATCTGCTCAAAATTTAATTCGATAGCGCTCTTGGAAGTGCAATTATTATTTTCGTATAGCTCCTAAACCAACCTTTCCAATAATGTCTTATTTACCCACTGAAAGGGTTAGTCAAGCTAAAGCTTTCTTGTCCACCGGGGTGGATTATACCGGAAGTTTGCAAATAACTACGTTTGCTTATTTATTTGCCTTGCGACCAAAGCAATACATTTGGAGCTCTCCTCCGATCTTTCCACCGAATCGTTTTTAGCCGCTTTTAAGCGTTTTATATCCAGACGTGGTAATTATGCCACTTTATTCTCCGACAATGGTACTAACTTTGTTGGAGGTAAGGGAAAATTGGATGAAATTTTCGAATTAACTAATTCTCGAGAATATAAAGATGCTTTTCAACGAGAACTATTGACTCATAAAATAGAATGGAAATTCAACCCCCCTTCCTCACCCCATTTCAGAGGAATTTGGGAGGCAAATATAAAAAGTATAAAAACACATTTAACTAGAGTTATTAATACCCAAATTTTGACATACGAAGAGTTCAGTACCGTCCTTGAACAAATTGAAGCCCTCCTGAACTTTCGACCTTTATGTATTTTAAGCAGCGATCCAAACGATCCGTCTGCGCTCACTCCAACGCATTTTATCTATGGGTCACCACTGACTTCCATTAGAGGACCACTCCTTAGAACCACTTAATCGTCTGACTAGATACAAACTTTTGGATGCTATCGTGCAACACTATTGGAAAAGATGGCACTTAGAGTATTTACATACTCTTCAGACACGTTTAAAATGGAACACTAATTCCAACCCTGTAAAGGTAGGTGCCTTAGTGGTTGTCATGGAAGATAATATTCCGCCCTTAAGATAGCCATTAGTCATTATCGAAAAGGTGCTTCCCGGTGAAGACGGTGTTGTACGTGTTGCATCTATCAAGACCAAGAATGGCACGTACATTAGGCCTATTATCAAACTATATCTTTTGCCTACTCAATAACTTCTACCTAGTTTTTATTTTTGTTTTGTTTGTTAAGAATATAATTTTTTTTCTTCCTTTGTTTTCTTAACTTAATAAAGTTTTAACCCCAGTAAGTATATTTACCTATTGAATTTAGAAATTGAATCCGCCCGCCCCCAGGATGTTTTCCGCCTTATTTTAAATTCATTCCAAAAAAGGGCGTCATCCTATCAGGGCCAGGCAATAAACACACGGTTGTTTACCCGCCGAATATAACGCATATTATGAATCGATTTAAACGGTGCAATCTAGCATAAAACTTTGTGCTTTAATAATTTAATTAGATATAGACTTGGGGAAACCTACTCCTTTTCTTTCCTTCCTATAAAACAGAATTCCCAGTGGTAAAATTGTGTAAAGTGTTGTGCAGTGCCAAGATTATAGTTGAGTCTTCTATTAGATTGTACCTTTTACATTTGCATTTTGTATTTCCGATCAGACATATACAGTCCACAATTAAATTCACCAAAATTCTACACATCGAGTTGTCGATAATTTTTCAATTTATTCCTATGATGCACATTATTATTAATATTAGTTTTTACATTAAGTGTAATAATGTTATGATCTGTTATTTTAAGAGAACCTAAAACGTTTGCAGAAAACATTTCATCATGCTTATTTATTATAACCAGATATATTATTTATGCACATTTTTTTTCAATTCTTGTAGGTTGTTTAAGCAACCGAACTTTTTTTTACCATTTTTTATAATATTATTCATTTTATTACTATAAAAGGAACTTTTGCTAATGTCAATATTGAAATCGCCTATTAATACGAAATTTTTATCATCAAAGTCACTTAATAAGTTGTCTAAATACCCTAGAAATTCACCCATACTTGAACTTGTGATCTATATATTACTGCAGCATATTATATTATTTTATTACACATTTTTATTTCACCATTTTTTTTATTTATACAGTCTTTCATATATACACTACAATTTATATCCCCATCTGTATGTCCGCTTTGTGAGTTTATCACGTATGCTTTATAATTCTCAATTCTGTATTAATTTTCATAAATGTCATCAGTAATTACCATTTATTTAACGTCGGCCTATTTCCGCTACCAAGGCCAATCACCGATGCCAGGGAATAAGCTCATCAGTGTCTGTGTAGGCACTGGGACCCCTAACCTGGAAATTTTGCTGAACCCCCTCAATTTGTCGTGGGGTAGGGATCTTTAACGTTTTACATCTCTTTCGGAAGATGGTGACGCGAGCAGATCCGCTCATACACTATAACTCATCGACTTGCTGTGACCCAGTTTTGAACCTGGGCCGTCTGCGTGAGAGGACGCGCCACTGTCCAACACACCACCAAGCCGACACGAAACTTTAAATTTGTCCTTATATTTAATATAACGCCGGCCGGTTAGTAAAAAGAAATTTTATTACATTACAGTTTACGTTTTACGTTTATATTAATAGATATTTCCTTATTTGTTTTATCATATTTCACTTCATTTCCATTAATAACAAGTTTATAGTTGTATCGGTTTCAGAACGCATAGTGCTTGTCGAAGTTTCAACACCTTCCAATTTTTTTTAAACTAACTTCAATAATTTTTGACGTTACAGCCGCTGATTTTGCGAAATATCAAATCATTTTTTGATCAAATCTGATTCTAAATGATCGTGATTGTGAATAAAACGTTGTATTGTATAAGTGTTTTAGCCGCGTTTTATCCACTCAAGAAAATTAAGCTCTCGAACTTCGTTCTCGAGTTAATTATAATAATATTTGTTTCTCCATTGAAAAGAAATACAAAAAAAATGTACAAAAGATCAGCGAAGAAAGTGTCAAAAAGAGAAATCATTGAAAAAAGAAAAATTGATTTAAACTTTCTTGCTTGGATAAAACGCTATCTAAAATACAATAAATAACTATTACATTTGTTATTTGAGTGTTTTTTATAATTTCAAATAATTTTAGTCTTGTAGCCTGAAGATGAAGCAGTACTAGTAGTACATAATGCCCTGAAATTAGTTGCTATATACCTTGTGTCAACGGATCATGGTAGATTCCCTTTTTTTCCTTATTTTTAAGAATATTAGAATGAAACTTGGTAGATGAATTATATGACCAAGAAGACACTTTGTGACATAACTGTAATTTTTTTCCTACCTCCGGTTTCACCGGAAATTACCCCAGCTTTTAATTTTTAAATGGAATACTCTACTAATACTAATTTTTTCAAATGGAACCATAATGGTAAAGTACTACCATAAACTAGCGGATGTTCTAAGGGATCGATGGATGTGCCCAAAAGCAATATTTTCTTATTTTAATTTTTTTCTTTTTTTTAAATTTTAAGTTACAATTTTTTCATGTAGTCAAAATGTTACTTATGGAGCATCACCGTACTCAGAATTTTTCAAGGATTCCAAACATATAATAATATACAGGACGTTCTATTTAAAAATCAAAAGTTTGGGTCATTTCCGGTGCAACTGGAAGTGAGAAAAATTACAGTTATGCCACAAAGTATCTTCTTTGTCATATAATACGTCTACCAAGTTTCATTCCAATATTTTTAGTCGCAAACGCCTCTAGAGTTTGCGACTAAAAATATTGTTTTAATATTCCAGCACATTTGAACTATGCTAAGCCCAGTTAGGCTATTTATTTTTCGATTGCCACAGACACTGGACCGCTAGATGGCGCCTGCTGACTATTTTACATGTCGCTATCCCAACGATACCGAAATGTACTAAATAGTCAAGTGATTCTCGTGTCGGTCGTCGCATGCCTACCTTGCACTGAAGAGAGCCAACAGATCGAACCTGCAGTCTGCAAGTGGTGTGTGACGACTGGCACGAGAGCTCCTTTAAGTAGGATCAGTCTTTCGGCTGGTGTTTGTTGCAATCAAAGCATTAGCGTTTTGATGGTAATATGAAATTATTACACTTAACCCGCCAGGCTTGCAACATGTAATTCATCGCTCGGCGGGGCGCATAGCCCGGAGAGTAGCTGTTGGTTGCAGTCTGGTTACGTTCCTTATAGTAAAATAAGGATTTTATAGAGGACTTTGCAACTAAAAATATTGTTTTAACTTCAATCCAATTAGTCAATAGAAATAGTTGAAAATTTGACTAAAGTTGACTACAAGGTATAACAACACCAGGATTGACAACAAAATAAACTTTGACGATTATTTGACACCATTCCATAATATAACCAATACCCATATCCTCACGCTGCCGGAAACGTATATGTATAGTCGCACTGGTGGAGTACTCCAGTTTATGGATAGCAGCCGTCAATAGTTTAAGATAGATAAGGGTACAGTAGCCTAATCTGCCATAACACTTCCCTTCTGTACCTATGTATTTATTATCGTTAATTGTACGTATACAAATTTCACAAGAAGCAAAGTGCTGATTACCAAGCAGAATACAATTTCCTAGGGAATTATTACCTGAACTTTTAACATTAATGTATTGAATAGGGTTATAATAATCATCCCTTGTATTTCTATAAATATATGGTTTCGGTCTAGGTATCCTTAATTTTAATTCAGTAGTTGCATGGTGAGCATCTAAAGTAAATTAGTGATATACAGTGCTAATCTCAACGTAATGTCAAGAAGGGAAATGATCATAGATGGTGTTGTTATATCACGTCGAATTAGAGGTAGAAGACTTTACTTTGATCCGTGGATAACTCGCGCAAAGGAAATGGCTGATCGGTTTGGAAATGCCAATAATTACAATAAATCTGTAATGATAGATCAATACGATTCGGTAGAGAATTATTATTCTGATTTTTCTAAGTGCAATTTTTTAATCGGTGCAATGGAGGAAGATTTTACAAGAGATGAAAAAGTCGACCTTATCAATAGTTGGGTCAAAATCGTCAAGTATATTGGTGGTAACGGAGAAGCATATTCCTTAGTGTCACAATTGGTGGCATGTGCAAAGGATCAACTGAAAAACGAGGCCGTTAGCATCAAGATAAAATCATGTCTGGACATTGTAAAAAAACTATTTCAGGTTTCTCTAGAGGTGCAACCGTTGAAGATCAACGTGAAAGAAGTTGTTTCTATTTCATTTTTCAAGTTTGGAGAACAACTAAAAATAGGAGTAAGATTATCATTACAAGAAAACTGTTTCGGCGTTTATTGCGATCAAAAAGTGTTGATGTCAAAAAAACTGAAATACTGTCAGAGGAAGACATAGTTTGGAGGACCACGCGTAACTTGTTAGATCAAAACATAATATCACAACAGTGTTTGAGACATATTAGAAATTGCTGTTCTAATAACCAATTATATTGCATTATGATCAGTGGAAGAAGAAAAAACGTATATACCGCTTTATTCAGCATAATTCGGAAGATTTATAAACTTCTAATAACTGGGGAGACTTGTGTGGAGGTTTGGACATTAGTCACATGAAATGAAGAAACAGGTAAGTCGTTTTATTTTATTGTTGTTGATTTTTAGTTTTATTCTAATGCATTTAATTTCTATGCTTAGACATTATTTGCGATTTACCGCAATTTAATGTATAACAGTCAGTTGTAAAATAATCTCGGCTACCTGCATTGAAGATTAAGTAAATTATATTAGAGAAAAGGGGAGTATTAGCAAACGTAGAAAAATAGTAATCCATTCTTGTTTTTCTTTTTACAGGTTCTTTATATAAAGTTTGAAATCACTTTATAAGATCCCAAAAACTCATACCGTACGACACTAAAGATTAGTTGCTCTGAAGTTACGCTGTTGACCAACAGATGTCGCCTCCGATTGACTGAAATTAGTGACCCTATAATGTAGAGACTGGCCACTCGAGTGGGAGGCACTAATTGGTCCGTATGAAAGTGGATACATAATGGCGGCGGAATTGCTTTTATTTTGACCGGCATAGTATCATTAGACTCAATGCAATGGGTTAAAATTAAAATAACAGTGTGTTATGACTGATATGATCACGAAACAATAATGGTAACGTTATTACTTACATATGTTTTTCCACTTTATCAAAATAAATACTGCAACAAGGCAATCTGCTTTTGACACTTACGTTACGTTGTAAACATACTGATGACACCACATAGAGAGCAGCTGGTGTTGCTGATGCACACGCGCTAGAGTCCATATACACACACACACTGCAACCATATCTGCCATGATGCATCCAATTGGGTGGCCGAGTGGACAGTCTCTCCTTTATGGAATCTCTAACTGAAACCTTAAGAAGCCATTTAAAACTACATAGTTACACTTTTCACCAAGAGATGGCAGTAATTTAGTTTTAAGTAAATAATTTAGAAATCATTAACATAAAATTGTATACTGTAAATATTATAAGTATTATTTATTGTTAAATTTTTTTTAATTTTATTTATTTTATTTATTTATTTAGTCAAATCATATTTCACAATTACATTTGTACATTTTCCTAGTACAAACCAATAATTAAACAAGTAAATATTATTAATACTAAAAAAAAAGAAAAATAAAGTATATGACTTGAAGCACCTATGCCAAGAGCAAATTTGTGTTGTGCTATTTGTTTGTGAAGGTTTATTACTAATTACCTGTGGTGACCGAATGCACTACGTGAACAATAGAGAATAATATGGAGAAATAGACTTGCCTTTACATCTATACATTATATTATTAACTAATTAGTTAATTAATTAAACAATCGAAGGATATTTAAAAACGTAATTTTTAACTTAAAAAAAAGAAAGCTTTATTTAAATATTTCAGAAAATTTTTCTTTATTGTGTGAACTATAAACTATCATTATATTTTTCCGGTTAAGAATAGATCTCAATGTGTAAAATTTGTATATTAGTTTCTTTAAGCGATTGTTTACGTAATTTGTATGATTACCCCATGTTAAGTGTTGGTTCACCATTAGTCCCAAATATTTAACATGATCTGATCTATTTATACTGTCAGTTGTAGCCCCTATATGAATAATATCTTTTGATGGTAAATCTGCTGATGTTGGCGAAAATGTCAAAAAAGTGGATTTTTTTGTATTTAATGTTAGCTTATTGTTTTGTAACCAATTACTGATTAGGCCCAACCCTCTTTCTGTTTTTTCAGTTACTAGTTCCCATGTATCACCTGAAAACAGTAGTGTAGTGTCATCAGCGTATGAGAAAATACTCCCTCGTGTGTTCAGGGTAAAAATTGAGTTGATATATAGTAAAAAGAGGATTGGTCCCAATACAGTTCCCTGGGGTATACCTGTTTTAATAATACCTTTGTCACTCGTCTATTTTAACGAATTGCTCACGATCGGTAAGAAAGCTTTGGAAAACATTTGACACAGCACTTCTAATACCAATATTATTTAAACCATCAAGTAACTTTTTATGTGGCACTGTGTCAAACGCTTTTGCTAAGTCAAGGAATACCCCGATGATTTTCTTGCCCTCATTAAATCCATTTATTATTTTATTAGTCAGATTGAATAAGGCCGCCTTTATACCTCTACCTTCCAAGAATCCAAGTTGATTGACATTTATTTGATTATATGCTCTTTGACAAAGTTAAGCAACCGGGTCTTTAGACATTTTTCAATAATTTTTCCTACCACATTTATCAAGCTAATAGGTCGATAATTATTTTCATCCTTTGGGTCTCCTGATTTATAAATAGGCACCACAATTGATGTTTTGAAATTTTTTGGGACAATACCGGTGTTAAATATTTTATTTATGACGAATACAAGTGGGGCCAGGATATGCTTATGAATTCATTTTATCAGGGATGATTCCGTTAATTCCGGGGGCACTTTTAGTTTTCAATGATGCCTATGTGTTCTATTAGTTCCTCTTCTCGTACTGGATTTAAATACATAGAATTAGAGGGTGACGTTAAATTAATTTTATTTGGTATGTTATTATTCTGTTTTATCTCATTTACCATATTTAATCCTATGTTTATAAAATGCGTGTTAAATTCTTTAGCTATAGTTTTAGAGTGTGTAATTAATTTATTATTTTCTGAAAGAATTGATTTTATTTCATTAATTTTTCCGTTTCTTTCATTGGTGGCTTCGGATATTATATTCCATGTGTTTGTAATTATTATGAGAATTTTGTAATTTTGCTTAGTAATAATTGTTTTTAGTTAGCCTTATCAGATTATTTAAATGATTTCTATATTGTTTATACTGTTCGTATAAAATTTGATTATTTTTCTCTTTTAATACCTTTTTCTTTAAATAATCACGATGACGTATACTTTTAATTAGACCATTTGTTATCCATGGTTTAATTTTAACATTTTTTGGTTTAACATTTTGTGTTTTTGTGCAGTTGTCTATGTATTGTTTTACTTTATTTACAAATATTACACTGGCCTTATCTACATTATTTTCAGTTATAACATCCTCCCAAGTTTCATTAATTAATAACGTGTTTAATTTTTCAAAATCGATTTTTTTTTTTTATTTCAAACCTTTGTTAGGTTTTTTTATATTTTCATCAAACCTAATATTTAATAATATTGGATAGTGATCGGTAATATCAGATTTTATAACGTATGGATTGTATTTCAGAGTGGATTTATTACTGACGAAAATATGATCTATACAGAATGTACCGTTTAATGTTTCCCTCGTAGGTACATTTATATATGAAATAAAGCCATAGGTACTAAGTAGGCTTAAGTAATTGGATGTGATATTACTATCTCTATCCAATATATTCAAATTTATGTCTCCAATAGTTATTTCAGTATCACTTTCTTGTATGGAATTAATATATGTATCCAACTCATTTAAAAATATTGGTAGATCAGATGATGGTGGGCGATATATCCCTATGCACCCAAAGCTACGTTTCTCGATATTAAACTGAAGTCTTATTATCGTTATTTCACTTAGTTTTATATTTTCGATTGAAGCATTTAAATTATTTTTAACATAAAGGACCATACCATCGTTTTGATTAAAAGCTGCTTCATTGTAAAATGCCTTATACCCAGTCAAATTGAAATTATTCATATTGCTAACCCTCCAAGATTCGGAAAGAAACAATACGTTATATTATTTATCTGCTCTAAAAACACCTCTAAATTATTAAAATTTTGTTGTAAGCTACGGATATTTAAATGTGCTATATTTATGGATTTCTCTGATTGAATACTCTCATCCATACTGGAAAATGTTTTAGTTTCAATACTCATTTTTCCTTTTACCGACATGTTTTTTTTACAAGTTAGTGCAAAGATAGTGAGTGAAATTCACTTACCTATAATATGCAGATATCACGACAAGCTTTATGCCTATTTATGGCAATGTTGAATTAATTTAATTATATGTTTAACAGTACAAAGTAATATAAATTAGGTTATTTATTTATTTCTAAGAATTATAAGTAGATACTATTTAGATATCCTGTATATGATCATTGATAATATTGTGTGTTCTTCCTTAATTTTCAGGTTCATTTATTTCGTTTACTTCTTGCATATCCTTTAGTTCATCCAAAGTTTCCAAATCCAAATTTTTATTTTTTCGCCGTTGTTGAATATAAATATGTCGCCATTTCTTGTCCATACATTAGTTTTCCTAAATACAGTTTCTGCCTTTGTTAAAATTTCTTCTTTTCGAGTTTTAGTTAAATCTTCTTTAATTATAGTTTTGCTACCTTTGAACATTTTCTTATTTCCGTATATTTTTTTTTTATCAGATATGTTTTTAAATTTTACAAAAATTTAGCCTTTTTCTTCATTCAAATGGTTTTTTATAAAATAACAAGAATCCAACGATGATTCATTCAATTTTATATTTAATTTGTTTTCAAACAACTTGCAAACCATTTTTTCAACGTTCTCGTTTTTCTTGGAGTGTACACCATAAATTCTTAGGTTTTATGTTTCAACTGCTGTTCTAGTTTATCAGTTTTTTTTATCAACTGTTTTTCTTAATTGTTCACTTGTACTATGGAGCGATTCAACTTCTTCCTTTAAATGCGTAATTTTATTATCTAAATCCATAAATGTATCTTGTAACGAATTCTTCACAGTTTTTTGAATTCTGGTTTACTAAAAGCCTTAGTTATCACCTTTTCTATATCGGTGATCTGTTCCCTTGTAAGAACCATGTTGATAATTATTCAATTAATGTAACGTTTATTTAATTAATAAATATTTTTAAGATAGTTTTCAGCATTAATATACACACTCAGTAACTTATTTATATACTTTGAATGGTTTAATTAATAAAAATTTACTTTCTTTCGACACTACTTGAAAACACGTGTGCTCAGCTACAGTTCATGAATATGGCTGAAATTATACATAAAGATTATTTATAAGCTAACAGTAAAGTAAGAGTTTTAATAATCGAAAGTCCATAATATTGATTTGTCCTGAAAAAGCTTAGAGATGCGTAACACCATTCTGTGACTGTCAAATTATGAGTTTAAATATTTTTTTGTGAAATGGAAGTCGATATAGATTACCAGACAGTTAACATAAAATTTCAATTAATATTTTGAAGATTTCACTGAATCACCCATTTTATATCAGATTTGAATAGTAAATTATTGTCCATGAGAAACTGGACGATTTGGACAGGGGTTAAGAACATCACCAAATATTTTGATGTATTATTTTGAATTTTCCGATAATACCCTGATGATACGATATATTTTTAAATATATCTGAGAGAGAAATCTTGTCGTAATTTTGGCTACTGAGATTTATAAGTCTTGTGAAGATTATAACAGAAAATTATCCATAAAGATCTCGGTCATCCCGAGAATGCTCAAACTTTAACTTGAAGTCTTGAGCTACCGGTACCTGCATTCTGTGCAAAAGTTAATTTAATTTCGCTCCTATTATTTTGCTTGGAGAAATTTTTGTAAGTGTATAATTGTTTTAAAATTATCATTTTTCCCTAGCTTAGAAACCTTAGACAATTATTGTTCGCGCTGCATATGTAAAATATGAAAAATTTTATGCAATTTGCGAAGTACCGACCTGAGTACTACTAATTAATAATACCTTCAAATATTTGTGAATGTTAAACATTTTAAATAAGTTTTTATTAGGGTCTGCGTACCCTTATATAACAATATTTGTTCATGTTACTTTCATTTCTATTTATTTACTCACAAGTATTTATATTATTTACAGCCCTCTATTTAGATTTATAACAATTTAGGGGAAATTTATAATACAGCTATTATATTGTCTGAAAGTTATTTGTGGCATTCTACGAATATTCTTTCCTATTATTTGGGTTTTCTACCACATGTACTATTATCCTCTTCAAAACAAATCACCGAATCTACAAAATAATAGAATTATTGGAAAAAAGCCTCTGCGTCCGTGAAGTTTACGCCAAAGGAAAAGCCAGAGGTTATGTTTTGCAAATAATATAAATCGGAATAAACACAGAAATAATGTATTTTGCTGAAGTTTCGGAAAGTAATCTCTTTCCGTTTTCAAAGCTATTTTTTGGAAGAACTCTTATTATTTAAATATTAAATAATAAGAACAAATTTATCAAAGAGGTTCTAGTACAAAATCAATATCCTGAAGCCTTTGTTGATAGAGTTTTCATAAATGTTGAAAATAGGGCCAATCAAGTACGACAAAAACCTGAACGTCATTATACAGCAATAATTCCTTATGTATACGGACCATCGGAAAAGCGACGCCGTATAGGCGACAAATTTGATGTTAGGACGATATTTCAAACAGGCAATACTTTAAGATCTATTTTAACAAAATCAAAACCGATAAATAGGGAGCAGAATTCAAAAAACTGTATTTACAATATCCCGTGCGAATGTGATAAATGTTATGTGGGTGAGTCATCCAGACCTTTCAGTGTGAGGTTGGATGAGCACAAGAATTACATTAGAAAGAATGAAATTCAGAAATCAAAGATTTGTGAACATGCTTGGGAAAACGGACATAGAATAAATTGGCACTCGGCAAAAATTTTAACAAAAGAAACAGATACCAAAAAAAGAAAAATTAAAGAATCAGCAATAATCTTATTAAATGAAGATAAGTGCGTATCGAATTGTTCTGTAGATATTTGTATAACCTTGCTACCAATGTTAAAAGAAGAACTTAACAAACTCAACATTATCTAAAAGAAAATATTATCAGTTCTATGTTCTGTGTAAGTAGTAAGTTTCTATGGAAATAACATAAACAGAATCTTAAAGCTGTGTACTTGACATACACAGCAAATAAGAGTTCTTCAAAAAAATAGCTTTGAAAACGGAAAGAGGTTACTTTCCGAAACGTCAGCAAAATACATTATTTCTGTGTTTATTCCGATTTGTATTATTTGCAAAACATAACCTCTGACTTTTCTTTTGGCGTAAACTTCACGGACGCCAGAGGCTTTTTTCCAATAATTCTATTATTTTGTAGATTCGGTGATTTGTTTTGAAGAGGATAATAGTACATGTGGTAGAAAACCCAAATAATAGGAAAGAATATGGCTATTATCCCAATGCAATTAGGGAAAACCAATGTACCTATTGCTACCCCATGTCTAGGTAGGAGTATTAGAAACTAGTTATGATTTCACTTTAAATTTTGTGAGTTCACTTTGAGATTCCGAACTAGAAACGTTTACCATCTAGATACCCACTTAAACTTGTAAGTTACCAATATCTGTATATATTGTAAATATACGTGTAAATATTAAACACCGTTTTGAAATAAACTATCGTATTTATTTCAATTACTACCAAAGAAATAACAAACCCCAGATGTGGTGCAGCAGTACAACCAGAGTGATTTAATCAACAATCGCCACAAATATACAATTATTGCGTAGTGCATATATTTTTAATATTTTATGGCAGGTATATAATTATATAAATGTAATAAATTGTATTTTTAGAATTGTTCTCCTTTATTGTTTCTCAGTCACCAAAGGGAATTCCCTACAATTATGACCTAGGATCTCATACACTTTATAATACTTTGAATACTCTGAACTTCTATAAAACCAATTGTTCTGTTGTTAATTGTACGTACGAATATGCAAATTTTACAAGAATGTTATAATTTTCTAGGGAATTATTACCTGAACTTTTAACATTAGTGGATTAAAAAGGGTTACAAGTATCATCCCTCTTATATCTATGAATACTCCGTTCCGGTCTAAGTATCCATCATTTCTAATTCAATAGTTGCATGGTGAGCATCTAAAGTGATTTAGTGATATACAGTGCTAATCTCAACATAATGTCAAGAACGGAAATTATCGTAAATGGTGTTATTACATCACGTCAAAGTAGAGAAAGACTTTGGTTCCAGCCATGGGTAACTCGTGCAAAGGAAATGGCCGAGCGGTTTGGAAGTGTCAATAATTATAATGGATCTTTAATGATAAACCAATACGATTTGGTAGAGGACTATTATCATGAATTTCTTACGTGCAATTTTTTAAGCGGCATCGGCGCAACAGCGAAAGATTTTACAAGAGATGAAAAAACCGACCTTATCAATAGTTGGACCAAAATCGTTAAGTATATTGGTGGTCACGGAGAAGCATATCACTTTGTGTTAGAAATGGTGGCACGTGTAAAACATCAACTGAAAAACGAAGCAGTTAGCATCAAGACAGAAATATGCCTGGACATTATAAAAAAAACTATTTCAAGTTATTGTAGAGGTGCAACTGTTGAAGATCGGCAAGGAATAAGCTATTTCTATTTCATTTTTCAAATTGGAACAACAACTGAAAATGGGAGTGAGATTAATATCACAAGAAACTTGGTTCGACTTTTATTTCAATCAAAAAGTGTTGTTGCTAAAAAAACTAAAATATTGTCAGAGGAAAGCACAGTTATGAGGACCGTGTGTAACTTGTTAGATCAAAACATAATATCACAAAAATGTTTGAGGCGTATTAGAAATTGCTATTCTAATGAAAAATTATATTGCATTATGATCAGTGGCAGCAGAAAAAACGTATATGCCACTTTACGTGATATAATTCGCAAGATTAATAAACTTTTAACATTTAGTCACTTGGGAATTAGTCTAACGGTTTCAGCATTGTGTCGAGGTTTGGACATTAGTCACATGAAATGACGAAACAGGCAAGTCATTTTATTTTATTATTTATAGTTTATTTATTGAATTTTTCTCGTCGGTGTAGGACAATAAACACAGAAATTTTATACTATGTCGACGTTTCGATTTATTTTTAAATCTTCTTCGGGACTGAAAAGTACAGATAATGAGTAAGTAAATAAATACATTCAGTTTTTAAAATATAACAAATACTGATTTTTAACATACAGAATTATTAAAATATAAATATAAAACTATAAAAATGTTGTAAATGTTTCGATATATAGCTCTAAATTAAAATTAAGATATAACAAAAATTACGGACAGAGAGACAAAACGGAAAAAACATACACGTGAGCATCCTTACCTAGTGTAAAATATTCTTATCAAAGGACATGGTCCTTATCGTTAAATAATATATATAAATAAATATGAAAAATATATAATACATACGTTGCCGTTTCGGAAAATAATAGTTAATTGAATATATAGCGGTACCTTATCAATACAAAACAGAGACTCGGACAAGAAACACTCCCACATTTACATCTAAAAACTAATGAAATTTTTTATTATATGATTATAAATAATACTTAAATTATCAGTGTCTGTTTTTTTATTGATTGCAATTGTCTTATGTGCTTGTATGCATATCATTTCACTGATAAGTCTTTTGTTATAATTAATTTCTTTATCCAAAATAGATACCTCGTCAAAGTTAAAATTATGATTTTCAGTGAAATGATGTGCAGCTAGAGCAGTTTTTTCTTTTTTGTTTTTATGCTTTTCATTGCATGAATATCCATGTTCGTATACGCGGGCTTTCAAATTTTGTTTTGTTTGGCCGATATACACCAAACCGCATTCACAAGGAATTTTGTAAACCACTTCAGAATTAATAATAATATGTCTTTATTTATTATTGAATATAATAATAAAAGGGCGAAGTTCAGTAGAGTGAGACACTCTCTGCTCTTCCACTTAACCAACTAATTATAATTTATGTTCAATGTATCTTTCATTGTGTTACAAAGATTACCCACCGTTTTTAAGTGAGAGAACACTATCCTGGTGTTGTCATTCGACAAAGCACATTTCAGTTTTTCAGAAAGTCCTTTTATGTAGGGAATTTTTAAAAAAAATTTATTTTCATTGTTATTTTCAGCGTATTCCGAATTGTTACTGTTTAAAATTATATTGCAAAACTCTGGTGGATAATCATTGTCAATTAATTTGGATTTGAAATTTAATAAATTTTTGTTGATAAAATTTGGACATCTAATTGATACTGCTATAAAAAACATTCCTTTTGAAATACCACTCTTAAAAATTTATGTAGACGATACCATTATGGCAGTTCCAGAAAACCAGGTTAACTATATCATTAATTGTTTTAATAGTTTCCATGACAGAATTCAATTTACACTCGAAAAAGAAAACAATAACAACATCCCCTTTTTAGACGTACGGCTTATTAGAACTGAAAACCGAACAATTATAACTGACTGGTATGAAAAAGATGTGAACTCTGGTAGATTATTAAATTATTATTCTAGACATCCTTGGAAACAAAAATTAGCAATAATGAAATCCTTAAAAAACAAAATTACTAAATTAAGGCACTCAAATTTTATCAACAAAAATTTATTAAATTTCAAATCCAAATTAATTGACAATGATTATCCACCAGAGTTTTGCAATATAATTTTAAACAGTAACAATTCGGAATACGCTGAAAATAACAATGAAAATAATTTTCTTTTAAAATTCCCTACATAAAAGGACTTTCTAAAAAACTGAAATGGGCTTTGTCGAATGACACCATGATAGTGTTCTCTCACTTATAAACGGTGGGTAATCTTTATAACACAATGAAAGATAAATTGGACATAAATTACAATTCTGAAGTGGTTTACAAAATTCCTTGTGAATGCGGTTTGGTGTATATCGGCCAAACAAAACAAAATTTGAAGGCCTGCGTATACGAACATGGATATTCATGCAATGAAAAGCATAAAAACAAAAAAGAAAAAACTGCTCTAGCTGCACATCATTTCACTGAAAATCATAATTTTAACTTTGACGAAGTATCTATTTTGGATAAAGAAATTAATTATAACAAAAGACTTATCAGTGAAATCATATGCATACAAGCACATAAGACAATTGCAGTCAATAAAAAAACAGACACTGATAATTTAAGTATTATTTATAATCATATAATAAAAAATTTCATTAGTTTTTAGGTGTAAATGTGGGAGTGTTTCTTGTCCGAGTCTCTGTTTTGTATTGATAAGGTACCGCTATATATTCAATTAACTATTATTTTCCGAAACGGCAACGTATGTCTTATATATTTTTCATGTTTACTTATATATATTATTTAACGATAAGGACCATGTCTTTTGATAAGAATATTTTACACTAGGTAAGGATGCTCACATGTATGTTTTTTCCGTTTTGACTCTCTGTCCGTAATTTTTGTTATATCTTAATTTTAATTTAGAGCTATATATCGAGACATTTACAACATTTTTATAGTTTTATATTTATATTTTAATAATTCCGTATGTTAAAAATCAGTATTTGTTATATTTTAAAAACTGAATGTATTTATTTACTTACTCATTATCTGTACTTTTCAGTCCTGAAGAAGATTTAAAAATAAATCGAAACGTCGACATAGTGTAAAATTTCTGTGTTTATTGTCCTACACCGACGAGGAAAATTCAATTAATAAACCCTGAGGATACGAAATAGATAATAATATTTATAGTTTAGTTTATCTACTCTAATGCATTTGTCTGCTATTATTAGAGATTATTTACGATATCCCGCAATATAATGTATAACAATCAGATGTAAAATAATCTTGTCTATCTCCATGAAAGATTAAGTAAATTATATTAAAAACAAGAGTAGTATTAGTAAATATATAAACACGACCTTGCCAAACAATATTCTTCTTCATCAAACTCAAAACCCTCAAGAAAAATTAATGCAGATTTTGGCTGCCTTTACAGTTTCTTTTAGTATATTTTATTGTAAAATCTAAACATATACAGATTGTCCCAGAATTTTAGGGCAAGAATTTAAGGCATGGTAGATCGGGTTAAAATAATTCCAGTACTGAGACATCCCCTACCCACCCCTAATTTATTATTGTCAAAATACTGTCGCCAGTTAAACACTTCCAGCTCTAGGTTTACTATTTAGTGTAAATCTCAGATTTACGGTGCACTCAAAAAAGGCAACAAAAAGTTTACGTTATCATTATTATCGCTGTTGGACAATGTGGTATAGTACCATCAACCATGCCGACGCACATTAAAAATCTACAAAGTTGAGCGAGTCAATTTGTGAACGAAATAGTACAGAGTTGAATTTAAAATTCGTACGTATTAGAATATACATATTAATAATACTAGACCGTAATGCGATATTAGAATTGATCGACTGAGTTGCTGATCTAAATATTTCAAGTGCGTGAGTGGCCGCAATTACTTTTACGGCTTGTTTAACGAGGTCGTAAAATTTTATTGATCTTTTTAAGTGCACCGTAAATCTGAGCTCTACTATACATTTGTAAAAATAAATAAACAAATTGTCAATTTATGTGATCGTCTAAATACTGTACTGATTAAAACCCAAATTACGTTGTGTTTATAGTTGCTCATTTTTGTTTTTATTTCTACAGGTTATTTTATATAAAGTTTGAAATTAATTTATAACATCCCAAAAACTCAGTCCGTACTACACTGCTTAAGAACGTTATTGAAGGTTAGTTGCGTTGAAGTGACGCTGTTGACCAACAGATGCCGCCTCCGATTGACCGATGCCTTAAGAAACCATTTGAAACTACATAGATTTCACTGACGATTCGATATATCTTTAATTATATATGAGGAAAAATCCTATCGTAATTTTGGTTACTGATATTTTTATTTAAATTCTAACAGAATTCAGAAAGCTCTGGATTATCTGGAGAACGCTCAAACCTTAAATTGAAGTCTGGAGCTACCGGTACCTACATTCTTTGCAAAAGTTAATTTTTAATTTCGTTCTTATTACTTTGCTTGGAAAAATTTCTCTAGGTGGGTTATTTTTCCCTAGACAATTATTGCATAGTGTATATATTTTTAATATTATATTGTATTGTATATAATTATATAAATGTAATAAATTGTATCTTTAGAATTGATCTCTTTTAATGTTTCTGATTCACTAAGGGGATTGTAAGACCTAGGATCTTATACGCTTTTGTGAACTTTAGATCGTAATAACTTGTTTCTATTCTCATTCATTTGGCTATAACCATAATAAATTAATATTGCTTTATTTGAATACTTTATGAGACTTTGAACTTTTATTGATGCAATTATTTGTTGTGAACTATTTTATTTTATAATATTGTACCATTGGTTTATTTATTTGAACTGGTGGAAATAGTTATTTTATTGATACCGTTTTGTGTAATTTTATTGAATTGCCCAAAGGGTAAAAATGGTGAGATATTCTATTATTACGTAAATTACAAAAATTGGGACAAATCCACCAAAGGGACAAAATAAAATAATAACCTACCTAGGTAAATAAACTCGGGGGGATAAAAATAATAGCCTCACAGCTGCGCCGCAATACTTACTTCAAATTATGCTTATAAAGAATAATTATGGTACCAAAAACATCGATGTTTTGAATGCCACATCAGGTAAACTGGTAAAGACTGAATATCTCAATTAATTAAGTAAAATACAGTGTGACGTCAGATTTACAGTGGCGGTCCATACAATTATTGTCGAAGAAGCGAAGAAAAATGGAATACCGTAGTCTATGGTATACAGGGTGTCCCAATAAAACTCCCAGGTCGGAAATAATCTAAATGAATAGAGATATTTTAATTCTGTAAAAGCCAGTTTGTAAAGCATAAAGAGAGCTTCATTTTTGAATATAATTGTTTTTTGAATATATCAGTATATAGATGGCGCTGTGCTCTAAAGAAATAATTCGAAGGGAGAAACTTTGAAATGGGGTTTATGTGAAAGGAAATGCGTTTCTAAGCAGATTGTGTTCTAAAAAAAATACCATGAAACCATTTCCGAGATATTTTAGTCCAAATGTTTGGCATTTACCAATATTGAATAATTTTAATCTCTTCAACATTTCAGTCCTTTCAGTTGGACAATCTGTATTTAATTTACAAATTTTGGAAGAAAATATTTAAAGAATTTTTCATATCTTATGAATTAAATATATTTGAAGTAACCCTCGAAAAAAAAACTAAAAATATTATTTATCATATAATTCAAACATTTCAACAATAATAAAACAATTACGAACATAAAACAATTACGAACATAAAACAATTTTTACAAACAAATGAAATTAAAATAACTATTTTAATATGTGTTCAAAATTATTGCCATTTTCATTAACACACATCGTAAACCTATTAATTAGTTCAGATCTACAAATTTTTAATCATGTATGCCGATTAATGGCTGCAGCACTAGCATAAATTTTATTATAAAGATCTGCCATGTCTTCTATTGGTTCTTTGTACACTTCACTTTTTAAAAATCTCCATAAATAAAAGTCTAATGGAGCAATGTCAGGAGATCGAGCGGGCCATCTAAGTACTCCATTGGTACCAATCCATCTTCCTAGGTATGTTTGATTTTAATAATTAACAACGTTGTGATGATTATGTGGGCCTGCTCCGTCCTGATGAAACCACATATCATGTAACTGAGCGGGAAAATTCCTTAATAGTACTTGTAAATCATTTTGCAAAAATTGTAAATATCTTTCACCTGTTAAATTCTCATGGTAGAGGTATGGGCCAACAATGTTTTTGTTTTCTTAAAATGTTTTCTTAACCGTCTCTTAAGTTACCAAATTAACCCTCTGGAAGATCTCAAGGATCTTGTGCTAGGTAAAGAGAGACGAGGCCCTACAGTTTAATGTGGACTCCGAACTACTCTTGGGGCAAATTTTTTAATGAAAAATTGATTCGCCTTGCGGGAATCGAACCCACTTCGCTAGGCAACTCAGTTTGCTAGCCATTAACCATTAACCATTAAAAAGTTTTTATTTTCTTTAACTATTTACCTTTCAATTTTATATTTCATTTATTTATATATATCATTTAAAAATATTATGTAAATACCCGACGCGTTACATATTTTAATTAAAAAAACGAAACGTCCCGGGCGGCGGATCTAATGCCAGAATTGATAACATATAAAATTTTCTAACTTAATAAAATGCAGTTGCCTTCCTAATCAAGTTTGAGCAAATTAGTTATTTAAAATCCTTTCGGTTAAAAGAAAAAGATTAAACTATTGTGTCTTACGTATTTACAAATTAGTCTATATGTAGGAAAATAAAGTTAAAAACTTGTTTTAGAAAAATAAATCTACTTTTAAAAACGCACCGATTTTTACAGTTAAAAATAAAATATCAATTTGAAAAACTATGTTTAACTAAAAACTAAAATATTTACAATTTACAATTTGTGCATTAGGAAAGACTTTTAATATACAAGATTATTCCCTTGCTTCAAGACATGACCAATTATAAGTGAAGATACTATTGTTACCTTTCATGGTAAAGGGGTAAACCCTCGTGCAGCAATTCGTGAGTATGAGGAACTTCGTTGAAGCTCCTCATACTCGTTAAATTTACCGTTAACGGTGATTTGGAAGTTTTAAATTTAAAAAATGTATTTGCCGTCTCCAATATATAATCTTTAGTTAAAGGAATGTTATATTCCCTATGGAACTCTAGAATGGGAGTGTATCTATTTGGCTCTGTTAGTAATCTAAGGATCTTATTTTGTGTCCTCTGAAGTCTATTGCATTGCGCATCAGAAATGGTATTCCATGACTCACATGCATAGGTTAGGATAGGTTTAAGTATTACTTTGTAAATGGTTAACTGATAATTTGCTCCTTTTGTTGACTAATGGATATAGTCGACTTAAGGCAGCATACGTACTATTTATAATTTTCGTTATGTGGGGTCCGAAACGCAGTCTTGTATCTAGTGTTACCCCCAGGTACTTGACTGCGCTCTTCTCCCTTATAACAGTATTGTTAATTTTTAGTTTATCAATAGTTCGAATGTTCGTGAACTTCCTGTGTAAAATTATTATCTAAATTTTGTCGAGATTAATTTTTATTTTTTCTGCCAGATGATATTTGATTTTTTTTACCGCGGTTTCAGCGTAAAACGATCTTGCATAGATCGTCGTATCGTCGGCATATAATAAAATATTGGTATTGGAATACGTCGGTGTGTCAGCCAAATAGACATTGTACAGGGTAGGTGATAAAATCGCCCCCTGTGGGACTCCGGCGGACATCCTCTTAAATGAAGAAAATGTTCCATTTATACTGACAGCGACGTACCTCCCTATTAAATAATTTTTAATCAGAGCAACAAGATACCTAGGAAGTTCACAAACATTCGAGAATTTATAAATTAATTCGTTAAGGCAGACCGAGTCATAAGCTTTTTCTATATCTATCAAGAGCATAGCGTTGCACTTTTTCTTGTTATAGGCCATTATGGTGTCCTGCACCACCCTGGAAATAGCTAAGGTCGTACTGTGACCATCTCTAAACCCGAATTGTATGTTTGGTAAAATATTTTTTTTATTGATATGTTTATTTAATGTTTAAAATTATTTTATCTGTCACTTTTGAGAGGGTATTAAGGAGGGAGATAGGACGGTAACTTGAAGGAAGGTGGGGAGGTTTGTGTGATTTTAGGATTGGGATAATAATGGTTAGTTTCCAAGCACTCGGATAGTGTTGTGTGTTCAAGATGGCATTAATGATGGAAGTCAATTATACTAGACACTTGTTTGGCATGTTCTTAAGCAAGAGGTTATGTATACCATCTATACCGGGTGCTTTGTTTGTTAGCCAGATGCTTTAACACACTGAGCTACCTACAATGTAACCATTAACGATGCCACACCAAACATTTACTCCAAAATGATTCTGGGATCTGGTATGTCTCATCCACCTATGATTCTCTTGAGACCAGTAACGACAATTATGTCTTGTGTTACTCCATTGTTATGGAATCGACTTTCATCACTCCACATAATTGTATCTAAAAGATTTGGATTTTTTTCTAAGAGAATTGAAAATTGCGTCAAAAAATCTAATCTCCGCTCAGTGTCCCCTGCAATCAAATGATGAACTAAATGAACTTTATATGGAAAAAATTTGTTTGTTTTAAGAATACTGTGGCAGGTGGAAGGTGCAATATTTGATTCTTCCGTCAACTTGCGTACTGAAATATTTGGGTTATTTTCTATTTGATGTAATACCAATGCAATATTTTCATCAGTTGGAGTTCTTTTTCTTCTTGTTGCTTTTGGTTTTTAAAACCTCCATAATTTTTCAAATTAGAACACAAACTTACAAAAGTTTGTTGATCTGGTGAAGGTCTGCCAGGAAAACGTATTCCATATAAACTTACAGCTTTTGAAGCATTTTTACGACATTCCCCATAAATTATAATCATGTTTAATTTATCTTCGTTTGTATGAGAAACCATATTTAAAAATAAATATTCACAAAGAAAACAATAATTTGGTAAAATAATACAGTTCTATTGACACACCAATAAACAAATTGTGATTGAAATTGAGAAATGTCAAAACTATTATACCAAATGTAACTTTAATTGTATTTAATTTATAAGGTATAAGAGTTATTATACTCACTTGATATCAAATATTTTTAATTATAATCTATCCTAATAACAAAGCAATTATATGAAAAATTATTTAAATATTTTCTACCAAAATTTGTAAATTAAATACACATTGTCCAACTTAAAGGACTGAAATGTTGAAGAGATTACAATTATTCAATATTGGACTCAAATATCTCGAAAACGATTAGTTTTATGGTATTTTTTTTTCAGAACATAATCTGCTTAGAACTGCATTTTCTTTCACATAAACCCCATTTCAAAGTTCCTCCCATCGAAACATTTCTTTAGAGCACAGCGCCATCTATTTACTGATATAATCAAAAAACAATTATATTCAAAAATGAAGCTCTCTTTATGCTCTACAAATTGGCTTTTACAGAATTAAAATATCTCTATTTAGAATATATCTCGCCTAACAGTTTTTATTGGGACACCTTGTATTGGCTAGCTTACAGCCAGAACGGGCCGTGCAGTTATTTAGACCTACTCAATATAAATATATAAATTGGCTTACGTTCCCAAGTAGTTGCTTAAAGTTCGGTTACAAAACTTCAAGCACTCAAGAAAATATATAATTGGACCAATGAGTCGATATCAGGTGTTAATTGATATAATTTTACTTTACTGAATTTATTTTGAATATATATTCTACAAAAAATAATTCCAAAGTATGTTAAAAAAAAATCTACTTTAATTTTGTGTTATTCCGAAATATACACATATATTGCTATAATATCCGCTGACGGCGTTTAAAATAATTTATAATTTAGATCTCAAAGTGGTAAGTTCAGATCATTGAAATTAAATAATTCTAGAAAACACATAGCAATAAAACAAATTCAAATCAAATGGAACAGTGTATTGTGAAAACAATAAAATACTATACACATGAAAGATGAAATAAGATTCACTATCTAGCTAAAATATAAATACGATACTAAAAATAAAATAATTTGGATAATTATTGTTTAAAATCAAATTTGTTAAAAAAATTTATTAATGAACGAAACCTTCAATTTAAAATATATTCAATTATTTTCCAAACTATTAAAAGATATACAAGAAATTTATAAAAAGTTCATTACAACCTTTTAGCCCATATAGCTCAAATAAAACCTCCAAGTGCACTGTATCACTTTCGATGTTCAGTTGCACTCTACTAAACTCCTACACAATTCGAGTGATACCTCGGTTCCACTGGGAATCGTCTTCTGCACCTTAAAATAATTAATAATTATCTTCTTTCTCCAACTTGTCAGAATTTTGAAAATTTTCTTTTCTTTTTCTTTGTCTCAAATTTGTAAACTGGTTGTCTTCCTTATTCTTACTATACTTTATTTTCGCCAACAACAGTCTGTTTTCTCTCGTATTTTTTAATATTTACTTTCTCTAAAAATTTTCAACCCCTTTGATTTTCTGTAATTTTCTTGTTATTTATTTTTCATCTCCTAGCAACTTCCAATTTTCTAAATTTTCCACACTCTCCTTTATATGTTCCACAAATAATAAAATCAGCGATACCAACTTGAATCTTTCTTGACATCAACTTGATAAAACGAATTGGTTCTCATCACGTAGTATTGAGCGTTTTTCCAGTTTTATCACTTTTCCGCATAAATAAATGCATAAACAGTTCGAAATGTTATAAACATTTTGATAATTAGTATAACAATAATTAAGCGAATTAAAATAACATAACTGATTCTAATTACCATTAAATTGTGTTATACATATAATTGTAATAGATTGTTTTTAATGGCTGAAATATAAAAATTGCATGTAATTAAAAAAATACCTGTCTTCTATAAAATTCCTCACGACTATCAAATTATGTAAATATCCGATAATAAATAACTCAAACAGTAGGATAATTATTATTGAAAAATTAGATATGACTTTTTTTGTAAAAATCGCTGATATAAATTCCTAATTTTGCCAATTTCTTTTTATCATAGTAGGCGTATTCAAATTAGAAAAAAAAATGTTTAAATAATATTTTAATCACAATCAGAAACACAAGAAGTACACCAAATTTGATCTAAATCTATCAACAAATGGCCGAGATATTGGGGTGTAGTGGTGGTTAGTGAGACACAAAGCTTATATGAGTAGAAAAATTTGTTTTACTATTATTTTATTTTTTGTAAAACCCACCTGCCTTTCCCTATCTCCAATACCAAGAGAGTATGCTGATGGTACCGGTAGCCGCTGCTTATGTGTAGGGCGGAAATATAATCGAATCGCATATTGTCGTAAAGGAAATTACTAGGAAAAAAATAATGTTACCGAGAGATATTCTGAATTTTATGTTAGTCAAATATTGTCTAGTTAAAATTCATTAAGGATAAGGAAACAGAAAAATATTAAGTTTTACTTTACGCTCAGAGTATAATTCGAATTTAATTTGAAAAAGCTTATATACCTTGTTATTGCATGAAACATTTGCACTGGGTAATTAATTTTTTTCTGATATACTGGAATGGCAAATAGCAGTTTCTAATTCACTGATTTACTGAAGCGTCAAACTACACAACATTATGTTAATTGGTAACCTTAATTAAATTGCAAGTTCTTGGTACAACTACCAAATTTGTATAATATTTAACTGCAACAGCTCAAAACTTAAAGAGTAAATTTATAGCTCTCTATTTTTCATTAAATTATGAGTAACAATTAAGACTGAACAATTCTCTGACTGAAGGCAAAATCAAATTGAAAAATGGATACCCTTAACTCGATTTTATAATATTTTATAACACATTGTTATACCACAATCAGACCTAAAGGGTATGATGGAATTATTTTTTATGAAGTGTATTATCAACATTCCTTAATTATTGTAATCACAGGCTTAGGAAAGAATATTATTATTTTCATGTTAGTGACTAACTTAACCTTCACCATGTGTTACGCAGGTGGCTTGTGAATACCTGGTAAATAAAACAGGGTGGTAAAAAACAATAAGTACGACTTTATATTTATTAACATAAATAAAACATAGTACTTACAATCTAACTCTCCGGGAGCCACCCCCTAGCAGCTGAGTTGAGTTGGGCCACACACCATGCACCAACAATGACCTTCCCTTTCACAAACCTTACTTTCACAAATTCCGCCCAGCTATTACCTTATCCTTGCTAGCCGATCCGATTTTCGCATTTCCATCCAGTGGCCCAGTTACTGCGTGACATAATTGAATGTTTTAGCTGACTCGGCATTGTACTTTGTACATTTGGAATATAATTTTATAATTTAAAAATATTAATTTCTGCGCAAGTATGAAAGTAGCATACTGGGTGGTACAAATAAAATAAATAACAAATAAGTTGCAGTTACTGCATGACAAATCGCCCCCACCTACGAAAGCTGACCCCAGGTTTCGCTGCTAGAAATGGACATTATTTATAAATAAAGTTATGGTATCACAAAAATTTAACGAACAGTAACATATCATGTGGAGAGATCTACGAAACATAATAAAGCACAAGAAAAAAATACCATTTGGACAGCCAAGAAATAAAAATCAAATCATCTAATGAGATTACAATTCCATCATTTGCAAAGCCCATTAATTGACCACTGGATTAAATCCATATTCCACTTTAAATTGTTAAGTACATGCATTGACGAATTATAGTCAGGTAGATGGAAAATTATTACCAAGTATACCAATATCATAATCAATTTTCAAGAAGAGAAATGTTAAATATCAACATATATTTCGCAATAAAAATATCAAAATTTTCTATTTAACTTTTGTACTGCAAGCTCCGTTGCCTTGCAAACTATAGTAAATTACACTTGAATCAAAAATTAAAAACTACGAAACTAAAAAAATTATGATATCGAACAAAATAATTTATTATAATAATGAATTTAAGTCGATAAAATGCACAAAATGAACTAATATTATTCGCAATGGGCAAACATGTATTTATGAAAAATGTTATAAGGCACATAAAAAATGTCTTGCAATGTATGAGTTTTAATTATTGCACGACTGTTATACCACAAAATGTTTAAGTTCGGCTCTGTTCAATCTATTAAATTATTTTTTAGGCAACTGTCACAAAAAATTACGTTTTTCGGATCTAATCCTAAAGGAGTCATCTCTTTGTATTCATTTGTCAATCTTATTTTTTTTTGGCCGCTTTTACTTCATGGCCGCTCTTCACGACCACATGAATTACTTCACTGCTTCGTGTATTACTTGATCATCATTAATATTTGAAATATGTCACAAATTAAAACTGTCAGCCTAGTAGGCTTCTTGCAAAATGTCCATATTTCCAGTAATTTGTACGATATATTATTTTACTTTTTGCGACAGTTTCTTAAAAAATGTTGTGTGCACCTCGGCCTTATCCGAAGTTTGATTGGCCTCGGATGTGCCTCCTCAGCAAACTACGGATTCAGCCGAGAAAGATCAACTTTACGGCCTTGATACACAAATAACTATTTTAGTCAACTGATCTGATAACATTCCTAATGTGTCATCTCTTTGTACTCATTTGTCAATCTTATTTTTTTATCGCTTTTACTTCACAGTCGCACTTCACGGCCGCGTCAATTACTTAATCATCATTAATATTTGAAATACCGTCCGTTTATTTTACGAGGGCCCGACCAAATATCTCGCTTAATATCCATTGTAGGAAAATAAAGTTTTAGTGAGCTATACTTCAGTAAAAAGAAATTTGAAATCCATAGCCTACTTTGTGGGATATACTACAAAAACCTGAAAAATAAAAAAACGAAAATAAAAAACTACAAACGGTTATGATATTATATATTTATTTGAGGTGAAGCGAAAAAAGTTAAAGGGATGAAAGTTGACGGCAAAGAAAATAAGAATAATAATGTGTATAAAAAAAATTAGAAAATGCACATGACTTTGACATACGCTCTTGTGAAAAATGAAAAGAACAAATCTCAAAGTAGGCCATGGCACCATTAATTCTGTTTACTTTTTCACTTTTGACTGATAGTGTCAATCTTTATTTACGAAAACCACAATTCATATCAATGAATCGTAGAAATCAGCTATGCCGTGACTAGTGAAAAATAATGTATACAGTTATTAACAAATTTGATAGATTGTAACTGTTGTATGTTGCGTTGTCAAGTTCTAAGACAAGTTTTATATGAGTAATTATGATGTATACCAATAATAACAAATTCGATATGGCTAGCATTTATTGTCAGTACAATTTTTCACGCTGAGATGGCAGCCACGGTTTACGGAGATAGATTTCCAGATGCTCCGTTGCCAAATCGAAATATGTTTAGGAAGTTAATTGAAAATCTAAAAACGAACGGTTCATTTTCAAAAAAAGTAGTAAGGCAAGGGCATGTTGCGGATAATGTAAGAAAAGTGAATAGAGTATTGAATTATTTTAACCGAAATGAAGAAACCTCTTTGAGACAAATTAAGAGAAATTGTCACATAAAAAAAGACAGTGCAAGAAAAATATTTAACAAAAATGGATTTCGATGCCACAATATGAGGAAAATTCAACATTTAATTGAGGGAGATATGTCGAGGAGAGTAAGATTTTGTATATGGTTGTTAAATAAAAAAAAGGAATGACAGAGAGTGCTTTCCATGAAAGATTTTCTACGAATGTTTAGGTGGGTCATTTAGCGACCAAAGTAATTGGACCTTATTTTTACGATGGAAAATTAACTGCTCGTAGATACCTTAATTTCCTGCAAAACGAATTTTAAAATTTTCTTTAGGAATTAACAGTGGCAGAAAGATTAAATTATTCATATTTTCAACAAGATGGGGCTCCAACTCCGACTGCTGTAATATGTACAAATTATTTAAATCAAGTTATGCCAGACAGCTGGATAGGCACCTATGGACCCATTCTATGGCCAGCTCGATCACTGGATATTACTCCCTTTGATTTTTTCGCCCAGGGTTAGTTTAAAGACAAGGTATTTCAAACTGTCATCACAACAGAATTAGAAACGCACGAGAGGGAATTACTCCTGAAATGCTCCAAAATGTGTCTCGTAGAACACGTTTCTGTATTAGAATGCATGGTGCACAATCTGAGCATTTCTAGTTAGAAAAATAAATACACACGTTTTCTTGTCAGTATGGTGGTAAGTAGTGCTGTTATACATAGTTTTTCGTTCTTATGGATGTTCATTTTGTACTTGTATTTTACTTTATGAAATATTTGTTTGTTTTTTATTAAATTGTAATAAATGTTTACTGAATTATAATTACTATAAGTAAATTTTTACTATTATGGCGTATACTCCAGTCGAATTGCGGGGTTGATTGTATTATCAGTTCCCGGAACAAAATATATTTTAAACTAAGTCTTTTTGGTTCCTGATTACGATCCAACAGTTTCGCTCGGTGGAAATTCTGGAAACACTCCTTTTGGGGCAAAAAACACGCATTTTTGGGGTGTGTTTTTTGGGGATAAATCAAAAATAGGAGTTACAGAAAAGCATACTAAAAATGGAAAATCATCTCGAAATCGCACACCAATTATGTAGAATTGTGTAAGACGTTTGCATATGTTTATTATATATCTGACAATATAGTATAGATTAATATTTTTTAAAACTTACTGATATATTTCACTTATTATTAGTATTATTAGTTTTTGCTAGTTTTTTTTCTAACTGTTCTTAGATGTAATATAATTTTGTCTTTCTATTAATATTTTTTAAAATTTATTGATATATTTCACTTATTATTAGCATTAACAGTTTTTAAACATAATATTTTTAGTCGCAAACTCTTCTATAAATCCTTATTTTACTATAAGGAAAGTAACCAGACTGCAACCAAAGTTACAAATCTGGCGCGTTAAGTGTAATAATTGCATATTACCATCAAAACGCTAATGCTTCGATTGCAACAAACACCAGCCGAAAGACTGATCCTACTTAAAGGAGCTCCCTTGCCAGTCGTCACACATCACTTGCAGACTGCAGTTTCGAGCTGTTGGCTCTCGTCAGTGCAAGGTAGGTATGCGACGACCGACATGAGAATCCTTTGACTATAGTACATCCCGGTATTTTTACAATAGCGACATGTAAAACAGCCAGCAGGCGCCATCCAACGGTCCAGTGTCTGTTGCAATCGAAAAATAAATAGCCTGACTTGGCTTAGCATAGTTCAAATGTGCTTTTAGAGGGCGGAATATTAAACATAATATTTTTAGTCGCAAACTCCTCTATAAATCCTTATTTTACTATAAGGAAAGTAACCAGACTGCAACCAAAGTTACAAATCTGGCGCGTTAAGTGTAATAATTACAAATCTGATTCTGTTGGCTCTCGTCAGTGCAAGGTAGGCATGTAATGAACGACACGAGGATCCCTTGACTATTTGTTACATCTCGTTATCTTTACGATACCGACATGTAAAATAGTAAGCAGGCGCCATCTAGCGGCCCAGTGTCTGTTGCAATCGAAAAATAAATAGCCTGACTGGGCTTAGCAGTGTGCATCGAGAAGTGAAAGCGTACGGACGTACACCGAGCCATCAGAGTGCACAGTGAAGTGGAAGCCCCACAGACAGTGACGTCGATAGTGTTGAAGAGGAAGTTCACACGTCTTTTTCAAGACACCATTTTCTGTTATTAATCATAACTTTTTCCCATAATAATATAGGTATTCCCTTACAGGAAACCGACAACGACGTTACCGTGGAGGACGGTAACATGGAGTACAGTGAAGACGAAACATCCCAGAGCGGTAGCTTCCGAGGGGGCCCCCCAACCCCAAGGGACGACAAGGAGACGATAAAACGCCTCACAGAGGAGAACAATGCTCTCAAGAAGAAAATAGACGAGCTCACCGAAAGGTTGGAGCAGATGCAAAGGGAACAGAAGTCCCAGCATGAAGAGCTTCTGCGTGCGATTCGGGGAGAATCGCAAACACGGAAAAGAAAAAATCCGCCCGCTGCCAACACGGACTCAGACGAAGAGGCCCCTAAGGCGGCAAAGAAGGTGGCTGAAGAGCCCCTCAAGTGCCCCCCCGAGTCCGAGTCACCTAGACAGAGCAGATCGGGATCCAGAGCCCCCCAGCAGGAGGCTAGCGTCCCCCAACAAGAAACCCGGAAAGAGGAGACCGAGGCCCCTCAAACAAGGACAAGAAGCCAGCGTGTACCCCCGGTAGTGCTGCGAAACAGAGAGACGTGGACAACGGTGAGCCGTCGTTTAACCGAAACCGGTATAAACTTCAACAAGGCCAAAGTTACCGGGGAGGGAATCTCCATCGAGCCCGCGACGTCCGAGGACTATCGGAGGATGACAAGGATGTTCGCAAATGAAAAGAGGGAGTACCACACGTATGCCCTGCCAGAGGAACGGCAGCTACGTGTGGTCATTCGAGGGATCCCGAGCGGCGTTACCTGCAAAGAGGTGGCAGAAGACCTCCAGGACCAAGGATTCGCACCTACCGCGGTCCAGCGAATGATGTCAAGACGGACAAAACAGGAGGTGCCCCTCATGCTTGTCCTAGTCCCACAGGACCAGGACAAGATACTCCAAGTAACGAGGTGCTGTTCTCTAGTTGTAAGGACTGAGAGACAGCGAGCCAAGGTAGCGGCATCCCAATGCCACCGCTGCCAGCGTTTCGGCCACGGCCAATCCAGGTGCACCGCGCAGCCGAAATGCGTGAAGTGCGGCGAGGCACACCGGACGACGGAGTGCAAAAAGAAGGCAGACGAACCGGCCAAGTGCGCGAACTGCCAGGGGGCCCACCCGGCCAGCTATAGGGGATGTCCAAAGTACCCCAAACAATCAGCCAGCGCCACCCAAAGGCCGGTACAGAGGCCAACGATGACCTCAACACAGAAGGGCGGCGTAGCGCCAGGCACAAGCTACGCCAGAGTAGCCCAGGGCAAGGCAGGACAGAACACCGTCCCAGCCGCAAAACAACAAGCATCGCCAGAGGCCAAAAACCTCACAGCGGTGCTCGCACAGATGCAACAAATGTGCTCAGCGATGAGCGCATTTTTTGCACAAATGCCAAATTTAACTAATCTGTAATGCCTTTACAGGTTAAACCGGAAGTCCTGCAGATGGCGGCCTGGAATGTCAATGGCCTGCGAGAAAGGAGACTTGAAGTCGAAGAGCTCCTGACCAGGTACGACATAGACGTCATGGCACTGCAGGAAACCAAGATGACCCCGGCCAAGGAGATCAACTTCCCAGGATACCACACCTACAGGATGGACTGGGTAAACAACCCTCAGCGACCCGCGAGAGGAGTGGCCCTATTGGTGAAGAAAACCATAGCCCACCATCCGACAGTACTGCCTGAGCTAGAAAACATGAACGCCACCGCCGTAGTAGTGTCCACAGCACGAAATGGCGACATACAAGTGGTCTCATGCTACCAGCCACCCCGCAGCACGCTTACCGAGGGGGATCTGGACGCAATCTTGCCCGCCAGGACACAGGTCGTCGCAATTGGCGATTTCAACGCCAAATCCCAGGAATGGAACAGCGGCATAACCAACACTCGAGGACGAGAGCTGCTGAGGTTCCTGGGACAGCACGCCGGCGAACTGATGGTGGTAGGACCGGACCAGCCCACCTTCGACAACGGCAGACACAGGCCAGACGTACTGGACATCGCGATCCTAAAGGAGATGACCTTCGAGGTAGAGATCACCACCAGAACGGAGGGATCTACCGAGCACAACCCGATCTTCCTAACCCTAGGAGGACAGGCGAGTGAGGACAACGCCACCTTCACGAAGAGACGAACGGACTGGGAATCGTACCGGCAGCACCTGCAGCAGTACATCGCACAAATTCCCAGGCTAGAAACCGTGGAGGACGTTGAGAGGGCCATCATTACCCTAGAGGAGCAGATCCTGGAAGCGATAAGGGCCAGCACGACGGAAATAGAAGTAAGAAGGCACCCAGCACCGATGGCAAACCTCCCAGAGGTCACCAGACAGCTGATAAGGGACAGAAGGAGCGCCAAGAGACGGGCTCAGAGGACCAGGCTCCCCGCCGACAGAAGGGAGTACAATGTCCTCAGCCGAAGAGTGAAAGCCGCCCTCCAGGAACACCGTCAGGAGGGGTGGCAACGCCACCTTGAGTCACTGGATCCACAGGACAGAAGCATGTGGAACACACAACGTGCCCTGCGAAACCGAAGGAAGCCTATGCGCCCGATTCACGGAGAGCGAGGGATCGTCTACACTAACCAGGAAAAAGCCGAGGCGTTCGCCGACAGCTTAGAACTGCAGTGCAGAGAGAACGAGCTCGATGACGAGGACGAGGACTGGGTGGACGACGTCGAACGCAGAGTACGAAGGATCCGTCGCCTAGCAGATGACAACCACATCCGTCCGACTACCCTCGAGGAAGTCAAGGAAATCCTGAGGAGCCTAAAGCCGAGAAAAGCTCCGGGATGTGACAAGATAGGAAACATCGCTCTCAAAAAGCTGCCCAGGAAAGGAGTAGCGGCGCTAGTCAACATCGTAAACGCGATGTTAAGGTTACGGCACTTTCCAGCCAGGTGGAAAAAGGCCGACGTCATTATGATCCCTAAACCAGGGAAAGACCTAATTTTCCCGTCTTCTTACAGGCCCATCAGCCTCCTCCCAGCCATGAGCAAAGTTGCAGAACGGGTCATCTTGAAGAGGCTAACAGAGAAGACAGAAGAGCTGAACATCATCCCCGATGAACAGTTCGCATACCGAACAGGACATTCCACGGAACTCCAAGTGCTTCGCCTCACTGAGGAAATCACCAAGGGGTTCAACCAGCGTCAAGTCACCGCGGCGCTGTTCCTAGACGTCGCCAAAGCATTCGACACGGTCTGGCACGACGGTCTCTTAGCTAAAATGATGAGTATGGGTTACCCCATCGAACTCGTCAAACTAGTGAGATCCTACCTACACTGCAGACAGCTAAGGGTGAAAATCTCGGACCAACTCTCCACCTACAGGACCGTGGAGGCGGGAGTTCCACAGGGATCGGTGCTGTCACCGCACCTGTTCGCCATCTATACCTCGGACCTCCCCCGGACCGACCATACAGCCCTAGCCCTGTATGCAGACGATACCGCCCTGATTGCCAGATCCTGGAAGGCCAGAGACGCAACCAGAAAACTCCAGGAAGCGGCCACACTCCTGGAAGAATGGTGCACGATGTGGAAAGTCGCAGTCAACGCCGACAAGAGCCAAGCCATCCTCTTCAGACGAGTGCGGAAAGAAATTCCCACAGGACACGTCTCCATGAACGGCGAGGACATCCAATGGCACGACACCGTCAAATACCTTGGCGTGGTCATGGACAGAAGCCTAACATGGAGACAAAACACGGACGCCATCACAGCTAAGGCCCGACGTACGAGAGCCCTAATCTACCCAATGACGGGAAATGGGAGCCGACTTAACTTGAGGAACAAGCTCACGCTTATCAAGACCCTCATCAGGCCGCAGCTGACGTACGCCTCGGTAGCGTGGGGCTACCAGGCGAAGTCCTACATGAAGAGAATCCAGGCAGTGGAGAACATCGCCCTCAGGACGGTAGTTGACGCCCCATGGTACGTGAGAACCGCAGACATCGTCAGAGACCTGGAGTACACCACGGTCACTGAAGTCATCCGGGAACGAGCGAAGAAGCTGTACGCCCAAGCCGAGGAGCATGGGAACCCGCTGATCAGACAGGCCACTGATTACGACCCCGCCGACGCCCCGAGGCACAAGCGACCGAGGGTTCAGCTACTGGACAACGGGTAAGTATAACCTTTATTTCCCGCTAACAGATCTGTTTCAGATACGCCAGGACGGACCACCACTACCAGAGACATGACGTTTTCAACCCTAACCCAACCTCCTTGCGGGCGTCGGACAACATACCATCCAACGCCCGTTGTCCTACCTGCTCCGTGGAGACCGAAAGTGCTAAAAGAAGCACTTAGGTCTCCACACTCCCGAGCTACACAGCTCATCCTTACCTTTCCGACGATCCGGGGTAGGATATCAATTGATGTCCTACGTACCGGCAGTCAGTCCCAGCCAAAACTTCCTAAACCCAACTCGACCGATGACTACCCCCGGGGGTGACAAGCTGGCGAAGAAAGAAAACATCAAGACAAGAAGAGCGCCAGAAGAGACCTCAGCCAGCGAGGTTCAACAGCCAGGACCAGGGGAGGTCCGCAGAAAATACCACGACACATCTCACATTTGTGAGCTGGGTCTGGTAGAAGTACGCGGGCCCACCTATCACGAAGGCCGGTCCAGGTCTACAGAGATAATCTAGGTGCAAAGAGTAATAGTCCTACTCGGCCCTAGTTATCGAGACCGACATCCAGCCAATGGATATTGGCGCGCGTGGGCTTAGCATAGTTCAAGTGTGCTTCGTGGCCTGCCGAGCGCTGAATTACAAGTTACAAGCCTAGCGTGTTAAGTGTAATAATCGCATATTACCAACAAAACGCTAATGCTTCGATTGCAACAAACACCAGGCGAAAGACTGCTCGTACTTAAAGGAGCTCTCATGTCAGTCATCCCATACCACTTGCAGACTGCAGTTTCGAGCTGTTGGCTCTCGTCAGTGCAAGGTAAGCATGTGACGAACGACATGACGATCCCTTGACTATTTGGTCCCTCTAGAAGCACACTTAAACAATGCTAAGCCCAGTCAGGCTATTTATTTTTCGATTGCAACAGACACTGGACCGCTAAATGGCGCCTGCTTACTATTTTACATCTCGCTATCGTAAAGATACCGAGATGTACCAAATAGTCAAGCCAACAGCTAGAAACTACAGTCTGCAAGTGATATGGAACGTTGGCATGAGAGCTCCTTTAAGTAGGATCAGTCTTTCGGCTGGTGTTTGTTGCATTAGCGTTTTATTGGTAATATGCGATTATTACACTTAACGCGTCTGGCTTGTAACTTATAATTCAGCGCTCGGCGGGCCACATAACCCGGAGAGTAGCTGTTGGTTGCAGCCTGTTTAAGTTTATTATAGTAAAATAAAAATTTCATAGAGAAGCTTGCGACTGAAATATTATGTTTTAATATTTCTGCCTTCTAGAAGCACACTTGTTGGGGCTTGTATGGAAGACCAGTGCTCTGTGCACGCAGATGACTGAATACTTTTGTCTCTCAATTACAACACAATATCATTCTTCATATGTGTTAGGTAAACTTGTAATTTTGTTAGACAATAGATGTATTATTATTATTATTACAATATTAATTGTCGAAACTAACACAAAACTAAACAAAACATATAAGAACCTGTTAACTTAAAAATAGCTAAAGGCTATAATATAAAATTGAACGTTGAAAAACATTAAAATTAAGTATTGGGGCTTGAAAGTTCACCCAGACCAAACCATAATTATTTATTTCAATAAACAAGCCCATTAATATCTGCATACCGTCAGTGAGTCGAATGAAAAAATAAATAACAATTAGAAAGCAATAATTGTACAAACTATAAGAAGAAGAAAAAATACAACGCAATACTACTATATTTAGAACAATAGCAGTTTAATAAATATCTGTTCTATTCTTTTAATTTCTCTTAAATCATAATCTCACAGAAGCGGCATATTAAAAAGAAAAATAGTAACTGATATCATATTATGGAAGGTTGATTTCTTAAATTATCTTGAAGGAAGGTAATTTGGTCGTAAACTAAAATATGTTCTATAAACCCTGTTGGAAGGAAGCGACGCAAGATTCCGCGCCCTGTTCATTACAAAATGTAGACATGATTTTACTGAATACATTAAAGATATGGTATGGTAAATATTAAAATGTCTGTTGTTACTTTGTGATAGACAATCATAACGGTATATTAAAGCATTTTACTTTGTTTCTATTAGTAATTTATTGTAACTCGAACGTTGCTGCAGTTTCGGTACTTAGCGTACCATTATCTTGGTAATGTTTACTCAAAATTTAGTTAAATACCTTACATCCCTTTGTAAATCCATTAAGGTCGCCATATCCAAGAGAGAGAGAGAGAGAGATCCGATAGGGAAATATTTGCTGATTTTGGCCATAGCTTATAGTCCGGGAGCCGCAGTTTTTTATGCGAGATAATGATCACGCATAAAGTATGAAGCGTTGACACTGGTCCGGGAGTCGCGCGCGGGTTCGTTTTTGTACGATATCGTTATCAACATATACAAATTCCGGTTCAAGTGGGAAAAATGAGCACCTATGAAACTTTGACAGTATATACTTTATGAATAATTAACAAAGAAAAACCATTTCTTACACCTGGCAGGTGGTGTAAAATGGTTCTTACGTATACCATTGGAAAGCTGAATTCTTCCTCTTTAAAATGCTACTATTTTTTCAATTATGTAGCGGTGGTCGAGAAATGCTTCATTTCCCTTTGCGATGCGCTTGAAATATTGAGCGAACTGTAATAATTTCTTATGCTAAGGGAAAAATTTATTTAAAAAAACTTTTATACTACTTTTTTGTAAAATTTCTCTTTTACGTGGTGTTATCCATTTTGTTTTTTTTTCATTATTTTTCGAGATATTAGCAATAAACTGAATTTTTCAGTTTCAGCGGATTGTTTGTAAGGGTTCGCGGGGGTAAATTTTGGTATACTTTTTGAATCGATTTCTACTAGCAAAAACTAGCCTTTCATGAAAAAATTAGCGAGGTAACAATTAATTCTAACTTTTCATCAAAACTAGTCTCTGACAATTGGACTATCTGGATTTTGTGGAAACATTTGAATTATACCAGATATAGACTTTAAATAGGACTTGTTGGTGTTGTTTGTTAGGTTTTGGATGGAAACAAAAAGCATGGCTTCCGAAAAGCAAATGTTCACGAAACTGAGAAAACTATGGAAGAACAGGAAAAGAGGCATCAGGAAGAAAAAGAAGAACAAAACCGACGTGAAGAGGAAAAATAAAAAACACGTCAAAAAGAAAAAGAGGAACGAGAACGACGTGAAGAAGAAGAACAAGAAAGAAAGCGCCATGAAGAGTTGAGAAAAATGATAGGAGACCTGGAAATAAGACGTGATAAGGAAAAACAGAAAGAAACGACTCCCCAGGTAGAATGAAGAAATATACAGGTGCAACAGAACGTTATCCTTTCAGACAGTGAAAAATTATATGTGAAATTTAATAAGGTATCGGCAACATAAAGGCTGAAGTAAATGAAGTCAAAGGAAAAGTTAATGACATTAAGGGAAAATTTACTGGTATCGAAGGGAAAGTAAATACAGTCGAAGAAGAAGTAAGTGAAGTCAAATAAAAAGGGAAAGGGAAATTTCGTGTAGTAGAAATATACTCGATTACCTCGATACCTCGATTACAACCCCCCTCCTTTGACGGATAAACTTCTTGGTCAACGTACAAAAGACAATTTGGGGCAGGTGCTTGTGCTAAAAATTGGAGTGATGAAGACAATACTATGGTATTAGTTCTAGCATTGAGAAGGCAAGCTTTAAAATGATTGGAGACGATCCCAGTGGCGCAGCAAAAAGATTTTAAAGTTTTAGAAGCTGAATTCGACTTAAGATATGGAGACCAATACTTTATTCAACACTATCGGACTCAGCTGAAATCACGTATACAGAAAGAAGATAGTTTACAAGAATTTGAGGCAGCAGTAGAGAGACTGGCATACTTGGCTTGTAGGGTATTGTATATAAATAATTACATAAAAAAGATACAGGAAGAATATTGTGACCTTTCGTAAGAGTGTTTCTTCAACCAAGTTGGCATCATCAAGACACTACTGAATTGCAAATGTAGCAGTTATACCAAAAAAATTTATGTCTAACAACTGCTAAGAGTAACATATAGAATATTCAGTGATTCCACATATACAAATTTCAATAAATAAGAAAAACATTATTTAAATTCGTATCCTTAGGACTTTTATTGAAGGATTTTTTATCGGTGTTAGGATAATAATAATTCCACCGGAATTTTGTAATATAATAATAAATAACAGCAAGGAATATATTAGTACTAGCAATAAAAAATAAAAGATATTTAAACATTCCGTACGTAAAAGATCTTTCAAGAAAAACTGAAATTGTCCTTGTCAACAAAATAGTTTTTATCACTTATAAGCGGTGGGTAATTTTTATAATTTTATAAGACATCAATTAGACTTAAATACAACTCGGACAGGTGCAGAAAATTTCCCGCACTGAATACAATTTGGTGTATATAGGTCTAACAAAACAAAAACTGAAGGCGTGTTTATGAACATGAAAATTCACATAAAGAAAAACATAAAAATATGAAAGAATAAACTTCCTTAGCTGCACACTATATCACTGAAAATCATAATTTTAACTTTGACCAGGTATCAGTTAAAGAAATTAATATATTATTAATATATATAAATATAATAAAATACTTATTAGTGAAATAATACGCATACATGCACATAAGTTTGTGGTGAACAAAAAAACAGACACGGAAAATTTAAGTATAATGTACAATCATATAATAAAATTACTACTTAAACTACTGAAGTTGCCCACGCGAAGATAAGTAAAACTTAATAATAGATCACTGAAAACTGACTTGCTGGAGCGTAAAATTCTTAGTCTTATATACGTCTGGTAACGTCTCGTTTAAACGGGGCTAGTGCCTCGCCGACAGTTCCTCGCCAGAACGTTATTCCCCATTTTTGCTTTCGTTTGCCGTGCTCCGTCCATTCATTAGGCTAGGAAAATGGAAAATATTTTAATATTTTAAAACTGAAACTTATATAGAAAAGTGGATATCGACAAGGGGTATCTTTTGAAGTAAGAATAAAGACTATATCTGATATGGTTATTGAATTATTTACGATTAACTGCCAGGCAAAATCGAACGGATATTTTTGTGGACCGATAAGGTACCACGATGGCCTTCACATCAATATGAATGGCAAATGTACGTATCCTAGGGCTCCTGCAGTTAACTCCGGGCTGGGAGTTTACACAAAGCTTTAGCGTATAGGAATTTGGTCTGCATTCGTTGAAGAGGAACTTAGTTTCGAAGAAAGAAGTTAACTTAGGGGAACGGCGAATTTATGATTTAACTATTGAAATTAGATAATTTGAAATGATGTGAAATTAATTTAGGCGTTAATAATATGAATTAAAATTAATAGAATTAAAATATGTGAATATGGATTTGGAAAGCAGTATTAATGTGATTGAAGTTCATGTGGGGGTAGTATTTTTTTGGACGATAATCGGTAATATCATGACTGTAAAATCGTTATTTCGACAGTTTGAATGCTACTATAGGTAATTTTGCGTTATTTGGGAAATAAAAAACTGTAGTTTTTGGTAAATTTAAATACCCGAATAACTTTTTATTAATACACCAAATAAATACACCACAGGTAATGACAATCCCCTTTATCCCGGAAGGCTCTAGAAGAGCCTTGTGTGGGAGGGGGCTACACATTTAGAGACAAGGGACACACACCCAATATCCGTGTATAGTGGAGAAATCCCTCTCACAGTATTTTCCACTGCCACGACCGGGGATCGAACCTGGAACTTTTGGGTGAGAGACAACCTCTCGACCGTCAGTCATATTGTGTGATGTAATGATATTATGGGCTGAAAATGACATTCATTTTGGAAACTATGAAACTTTTGAATTTTATTTTTTCGCTTATGGCTATATGTAATATGTACATAGGAAAGATGCACCTACGCTTGCCTCCCGCTGTATTTTAAACTAAACATTATTTTCAGACAACGAACTGATTTATATCTCTTTATATATTTTACCGTTTTATGTAGGATATGGACAATGTTCTTTACTAAGAATATTTTACGCTAAGCAAGGATGTTGATTTGTTTGGTTGTCTTTCTGTTTATAAGTAAGTTATTTATTTAATTTCAACCATACCTTTATATCTCGATTTTTTATCTAGATTTGTATTTTAATTATTTTGTACTTAAAAATTGATGTTTGACACACTTTTACATTGTTCAAATGTGCTTTTAGAGGGCGGAATATTAAAACTTAATATTTTTAGTCGCAAACTCCTCTATTAAATCCTTATTTTACTATAAGGAACGTAACCAGACCGCAACCAACAGCTACTCTTCGGGCTATGTGCCCTGTCGAGCGCTGAATTACAAGTTACAAGCCTGGCGCGTTAAGTGTAATAATTGCATATTATCATCAAAATGCTAATGCTTAGATTGCACTAGAGCTCCTTTAAGTAGGATCTTTCGGCTGGTGTTTGTTGCAATCGAAGCATTAGCGTTTTGATGGTAATATGCAATTATTACACTTAACACGCCAAGTTTGTAACTTGTAATTCAGCGCTCGGCGGGGCACATAGCTCGGAGAGTTGCTGTTGGTTGCAATCTCGTTACGTTCCTTATAGTAAAATAAGGATTCTATAGAGGAGTTTGCGACTAAAAATATTATGATTTACTTTTACATTGTTTGTTCACTTTAGTCTTGAAGAAGATTTAAAATAAGTCGAAACATCGACATAGTAGTAGAATTTCAAATTTTTATTATCCTAACACCGACGAAAGAATCCCTCAATCTAATTATTGTTGTATTGTTAATAATATATGTATGTATCTTTGTTAGCAATACCATCCCTTTGTATACGTATATATTGCCAAATAAATTTAAATTTAACCCACCCTACTTCATTCAATTTCTATTACACCAACTTTGTTTCAGGCGGACGTATCGACCACGCACACCACTACAACAATGCGTACCGCGCCCTGGATGAGACTTTGGCTATGGAAACAGCACTTTTGGCCGCATTGGCTCTTGTAAATCCCACAGAGACTTTAATCGTCGTAACCTCAGACCATTCCCACGTCCTGACAATGGGTGGACAGGCCACTCCCAGGGGGCACCCGATTCTGGGTAAGATAAACCTCTGCGTGTTTCAAATAAAAGCAAATATTTTAATGCGTCTGTGGATTTTATACTGCTTGAACCAAATTAATTAAATATGAATAGAGTGTGTGTAAACACGAATAATTGCAATAAAAATACTCCGAATATACCGAATCACTGCGTAACAAATGTAGAAATATTAATTTTTCACCAACTTTAATAATAATTAAAATTGTCATTATTGTAATTAAAATTAATAATAATGAAATTAATAATTAGTAATAATTAATATTAATTATTATTATTTCATGTAAGTGCGGCCTTTAGATGCTTCCAAATAATACCGAGTGTCCATGAGTTCCAGCCAAGATGTGTAGCTTCTATGTTTGTGAACCAATTGTTTTTAAAGCACACCGCGAACTTATGGGGGATTTATTTGGCCTCCTGTCAAATTGGCTTAATTTCTTATACCTTGCGGACCAAGTTATCCTTAACAAAAATTCTTATTTCCTCAACTTCCGCTTTGTGCTAGTTTCGACACTAGAGGGCGCTCAAGATTTGTCTTTTTTAGAGAAAAATACAATGTTTGCATGGTAAACGATGATACATTACTGTTTGAATTTGAAAAGATGATAATATTTATGATATTAAAATGTAAATATTTATGCAAAGTGGGTCACACGTTCAATTTTTTATTATTTACTTAATAACAACTTAGAAAAATACAATTGCTATTTCAGTAATTATTTTACTCTGATTATGTTTGTTATAGAATTTAGGATGCCGCTTCAATATTGAAACCTTTTAGTATATTGAAAAAAAGTAACGCAAGAACTAAACAGGAAAATACTATGAAAACAGTAACCACATTCACACTATTGTTACGTGTTTACACCCTCCAATAAACACCCCGAACGTGGGCTCAATAATTGCAACACGAATTGTCACTATCCACCGATTTATTAATCACTAAATTACTTACAATGATTAGTTCTTGTAATTATATACTATTTATAATTTAACTACTAAAATCTCACTATTAATTGTCACTGTACTTAGTTTATTCACTGTTCTCTATGTTATCTGATCACTTGGCTCATCTAGTATATAACTGACTTTTCCCATTTCCAGACGACTTTCCATTCCTTCTAGTACACTCTATGAAGGAGCGCTACCTCTGGGCCGACTGGAGAACTATTATTCTATGTTAGCTAATTAGGCAGGCTTCCTTTTACTCTCCTACTAGGAATTAAGCCTCTCTTCGTAAGAGGGCGTGGGTGTGTACATAACACTATTATAAGCAGCCTACATTTACAGTATAACAGGTACTTCTTCAAAATATTAAATAAAAAACCGTTGTGTAAAATATGACAAGGGCTTTTTGATTAATTTTTTATGAGCATGATTTCTCTCCAATCACCAAGTTTTAATTAGGATAATTTCAAAAGTGGGCCTTTCATTATTAGAACGATTCGTATCACAAAATCTGAGTTGAACACCTAGATGTTCATTATATAGGTAGGGACCAATATTGCGGTCAACATTGCCACAAGATTTTCATATTAGAGATTCAATCTGAATAGCATTGCGATAATTAATATATATCACACAATTAACAAATCGGGAGCAAATTTTGAGCTGGCTCAGATAGGAGAAGGAGCAAATGACATAAATATATTGCAAATAAGAGAAGAGAAGGTGGGATTGCTTCGAATGTATGGCGAATAGTTTCCATTACAGGAAAATCAATTACTTTATTTTCCAGTTCATACTTCAAAATATCTGGGAGAGGACACATTTAAGATTTTTTAGAAGAATCTAACCCGCTCATACAGGGCAATAACTGAAAAATATTTTCATTTAATTTAATATTCGCACAAATTAGCCAGGACTCCTAAGAAAAAGAACCATCGTGGCATCAAAGTGCTACTAAATATTATTATGTGCAAGCCTACGCCACTACCTCATAGAAAATACTAGAAGGACTGGAAAGATTTCTACAGCACGCAGCTGACTTAAAAGCGCTCCGTTTGCTGATTGGTAACCAAGTTTGGAATGAAGCATATTCTCCGCGAGCGGAAGTTTGTCACAAGAGCAAAGCAAGGGGGAGGGTCCGCGAGCGCAGAATATGCCTATACTTTTTCTACGCCTAAATTAGGTTTATTTGTGTCTATATGTCTATTTGTTTTACCACTGCAACAGTGAAAGGTTAACTGTCAATAGAAACGTCAACTGGCAAAAGAAACGCAAACAGTATTACAAATTGCACTACTACTGGATGGCGCCACCTATGCTTGTTACAAAAATTGTTTGATGGATTTTTTTTCCATTTATCATAAATAAGATTGTTTCAAAAAATAACGACCCAGATTACCGTCTGGGTAGATGAATTTTCATAATCCGAATTTTAATTCAATTTTAAACTGAATTTTGAGATACTACGTTAAAGACTACATATAATTTATGCTTTGGCGGTTTATTGAATTTGTATATAATTGTAAAGTATTTTATATGATACGTTTCACATTTTTGAAAATAAATATTTATATATATCTTTAGTTATGATTGCTACTTTGTAATTTTAATTATCTCTCGGTGAAGCTAGCTTTGTCGGTGAAAAGGTCGCCTATAACTTTACTGACAAATTTGTTCAAAAAATCTTTCTTCCGCCACGTAACACTAAATAATTACTATACAAATTTAAATACACTCAAACTTCTGCTTACTCAATCATGCTTATAAGACACGTGGCAGACGGACGGACAGACATACCGACATTACTCAGAGTTAGAGTCCGGCGATTGCATCTTCTTGATTCGCGAGCTTCCTGTAGAAATTTTAAGTTGCTAACAGCGATTTTCACATTCATTTAGGTTCAGATAAGCCAAATAAATTTCTAACCAATTGTCATATGAAATATTCGCACCGTTAAAAAATGCTTTTTCTTGAAAGGTAGCCCGGACCAAAAAAATTGTGTTCAATAAGAATAAAATAAATTATATTTTCCAAGGCACGTAAATAACACGGCTAGGTGAGAAGCTTTCAGTTCTGCAACGCAGGTATATATTGACAAAGCTTTTATGATAGACCATTTGGACTCACTCCAGAATGCATAGCACAACAATAAACCGTTTCATAAATACTTTATGCAATCCATTCTATAACAAGAAGTAAACAGCTTGTAATTTTCTGTAGATAAAATGTAACTCTTTGTCTCTATTGTTTTATGTTGTAAAAATAAGGATTTCAAGAAAGCACACAAAATAGCATATAAAAGAATGAGATCGGTAATTGAAGGCTTACACTAGAAAAAGGAAAGTGTCAATACAACGGCACTTTTGTATTTTCGGTTGTCACACTGATTCCTTTGTTCTAGGACCGGATAGTAAAGTTTCTGATGTTGATGGTCAGCCATATACAACAATCCTTTATGGAAACGGACCAGGGTTTGCGACCCCTCGAATCATCCCCATGAATACAACGTCTGCCGCCGAGGATAGAAATCAAGTACATGCATCAGCAGTTCCTCGGCAGTGGGCAACACATGGCGGTGAAGATGTACCCGTTTATGCCTTAGGACCCCTGGCTACAACCCTTTTCACCGGTGAGCTTTTAATATAATGTGTATGGATGAAATCGTTTCTTTGACACGTGAAATTTACTTCTATGTGTTCTATTTCAAATAACATTGTTGCTTTAAACGAGGTCAGCATGTAGCGTTCGACAAAGTATTAGTAAATTTGTAATGAAAAATATTTTATTAAATGTTATTAGTATTGTATTATAATATCAGGTTTTCGACAAAAGAGGTGATATACGAAATTAAAGTTCATGTAGTTCTCTACAAAAAAGGTAGTATTCTTATTATTGGTACAGGCGCCAGTTCTTTTGGAACGTGAGAGCGAAAGTCTCGCTACGCGCGGCTCTACGCGTTGTGCAATGACTAAATGTTTATTAAGTTTTGTTCATTTTATCGTGTTATTTCGATAGGGTATACTTAAATAAATAAAATTAGTGTGATCTGCACTTTCTTTCACCTTTTTCAATTCAAAATGTAGCTTTTTTATTTTTCATTGGATTTTGCAACAAATTTAATTTTATATGCATTTAATTTTTAATATCTTTTCTTTAAACTGTTAGCAAACTATTCTGAAGTATATGTCGTGCACAAATATACCTGAAAATCGTTGAATATCCGAAATTTTACCCGCGTGTGATGTAAACACTGAACTTAAAATATTTATTGAACATTTTCTTCAATGTCGCCATTTCCAACGTCGATGTGTAAAACTTCGAAAATGTACATTAATAGACAATTAGTTGCATTATTCGAAATTTCATTTTCTTCTTCAGTATCTTGTTCATTTTTACTCTTTTCCGGGGAACCATTTAGGCATACTCGACCATGACAGTGACCACAGAGTGTTGAGCAATGTAAACCTGCTATATTAAAATATGAATGTGTAAAATAGTTCATCTTAATTTAAATATAAACAGAACTTAGGTTAGGTCAAATGTAAAAAATCTGTCTAAATTCCAAGGGTGCATTTTCCGCAAATATTACGTTATGGTTATAATGTAATCTAATACTTACGGAAAATCCTACTCTGGAATTTATAGTTATCATCCAGACAGATTGTTTTCATTGAACATAACCTTACTTCCGTTTATATTTAAATTAAGATGAACGATTGTGTACAATGATACTTTAATACAGTAGGTTTACATTGCTCTACATTCTGTGGTCACTATCACGACCTAAGAAGTAGTAATGAGGTATGGGTAAAATAAGTAGTGTTTTGTATCAGCTTGCAAAAATACATCCAAAGGTACTCTAAATAAATAGTTTTTAAGTATTCCTAGGAGCAATTATTTGTGTAAAGCGAAATGGTTTATAACAGCGGGGCACGATGTTCCTAAATTGAAAGCTAAATTTTTCTGCCACGAGGATCATTTTAATGTAAATATGTCTATCTATTTTTCAACATAGTAAAAACTAATTTATGGCACCTAGGTCGGCTTGTTCTCAAAATTGCAAATAGGCAACCGTAAAATTATGCTTAAGAATAATTTAAGAATTATTTAAGGTTGAAATTGATGTATAACTTCTAGTATAATACATTTATAATAAAAACTGATTGACTATTAATGTTATGAGTGTACTAATTGGGAACTATGTGTAAATTAATATTTTGAGGTAAAATAATATAAATCTGCTGTGGTTACTTCTCAAATTATTAATTATATATCGCTAAATATATTATATGCAGTAAGGGGTAAGCAAGTACGTACATCGGGCCGCATTTACGTGCGAAATAAATGTGCAACCAACTTGCAGCGCACGTAGGTGTGATCCCAGCGTTTATGAGTATTTATTAGTCAGGCAGTCACAGAGTCAGTATTACGTTGTTGTTCGTTATGGGTGGACGCATGTTCAATTATTCAATTTACAACGTATACGTGTGCCGCACCATCTAAAAATAATAATTATTCTCTTTGCAAAGGGCCTAATGACTTGGGCCTAAGAAGCACTATAAAATAATGTTTTTAATATAAAACACATTCTTAAAATAAAATAATTTTGAAACGAAAAATAAAGAATGATCATGAATGTTCAAATAGGCCCCCCTTTTGAGCTGAACGATAATATAATGGATCATAAAAACTTTTTCTGGCATTTAACTACAAATTCGGACTAATTAGTTCGAAAGCGTTTGCGATTTTCAACCGTAGCTCCTCGAGATTATTGTCCATGTTCTCCTAGAAGCCATAAATTTGAGATTATATGTGGGCCTCACAAAGGAAAGTTATTTGGAGCCAGATCAGGAGATCTAGCTGGCCACAAGATAGTTCCCCGTCCACTCAATAAACGACCTGAAAATATAATGTTCATTAACGGCGGCCAAAACCACTATTTCCCTAATTACATTATCATTATTGTGTTGCGGGACGGCTTCTCTTTTATGCCTTCTAGGAGAAACACACGTTTTTCGAAGTTATTTATGATTCGGCATTGTGTACTAGTGGTATTTGGATATATAATTTGAAATATTTCTTTAACTGCACGCATTGAACGGCCACCATAATACACACCACTTTATTATCTGGATTTTTTTTGTAACATGTTAACCATCATTTTATTCAATTAACAATGTAAAATAATTTATAAAACAAACATTTACATGCTTCTGCTCAAAGTGTAATAGATGTAAATGCCTTCATACAGCATACGATAAGCCGTAGTCGTCTCGATCGATCCCCCACCACTTACATTCCTTTGTATCGTTTTGTATTCAATCTGATTAGCACCTGTGAACATGAAATCTCCAGATATCCATAAATTCATCCATGTACATACTTGCCTGCCGTTATATGTTTATGCTTATTTTCTTTCTCAGCTCGATGAGGGCATGGAATGCTACTTCAGCTAAAAATTTATTGGAGCAAACATGTTTACATTACCCGATGTAGTCATTTTTACTTTGTAAATTGTTCCATGAAGCTTTCACAAAACCCTCACGAGCCATTCTTCACTCTTATATCGCATAAAACTCACTTTAAATACCTAGTTTGAATTATAGAAACAATCAAGTTAATATCTTTTTCTCCTCATAACTCCCTCACATGTAGAGTTTCATAGAATTGAGACTAGATACCCGAATCATTATTTATCCTACATTATTATTATACCTACTACATTTTCAACTATTAGCCTAAACATATAGAAAATATGGTGTTAAATGTTTGTGTAGAAATCTACGGGTATCAGTTTCATTTACTTGCGTTTTGTCTTTATAGTCGTGATCTATATAGATACCTTTGGTTTTCTTATTTAGGCATGAGATCATAACTGCGGAGCATAAGTCAGATTATGTACGTACACTCTATCGGATTTACAAAATCATTATTTTTAATGTCATTCACGTCACTCGTGTCACCACCAACGCCTTGCAAACGTGCTACGACTGCACTAATCTGCCACAACCGAAACAGACCTGCCTTCAGCGGCCTTGGCCAAAGTACTAGACATCCTACTCCTTAATACAGTCGGAGCATATACAGAACACTGATCTACTGAACAAATTTCAGTTCAAATTCCGCGCCGGCCACCCCACATCCCAACAGCTCTTCCAGGTCTGTGAAATCGCAAAAACCAACTTTAATCGAGGTCTACTAACAGGGTTCGTCGCCTTAGACCTCGAGAAAGCCTTCGACATAGTCTGGCACCTCGGACGACTATCCAAACTCCATATCGCAGGATTTTCGACTCGTATCATTAAAATGATACAGTCTTATGATACGTCAAATCGAAACTTCCAAGTAGTAGTCAATAAGGCGTGCTCATCCCTGACGACCCCTATCCTAGCAGACATCCCTCGAACCAATACTTTTCAACCTATACGTGAATGACATATCACCCCTGACAGACCACCGAACAACCCTTTGCTTATATGCTGACGATATCGCAATATTGACAACTTCTAAGAAGACTGGGGACTATTAGTGAATAAAACCAAAACGCAGACAATTTGTTTTAACAGGACTTTACAGAACGTAAACACCAAAATAAAAATCAAAGAACAAGTCTTTGAATGGAAAGACAAAATTAATTGCTTAGGACTCCAACTTGACAAAAGACTCGTATTCAGAAACTAAGTGGAAGACGTTAAACATAGGTGCCTGGCACGGTGCTCTTCCCTGTGCTCTATTATAAATAACGCCCCCATAGATACGGAAACTCTCATATACAAAGTCTACATCAGACCCATAATAACATACGCCGCATATATATGGTTTCCCTTAATATCAAGGTCTCATCAAACCATCCTTCAATATATCCAGAATAAAATTCTCAGAATCGTCACAAAATTTCCACACATTACACCAGTAGACCTGCTACACAATATAAATCCTTCCCTAAATTACATATACACCCTTTAAACAAAAATTGTACATGTTGTTAAGAAAAATAAACAAAAAAAAAGATAAAAAGAAAGTATATACAAAAATAAGAAAAATAAAAGACAAAAAAACACAAAAACCAACAAATCTCAAAATTAGTATTAAACAAAAGTCAAAAAAATCTATTCGTTAATTAAAATAACTACAGTCATTAAGACACTAGAAGAGCCATTATACACCCACACAAAAAGAGAGCCATACGTACAAAAAACAACACTAACCCGTATCTAACATAAAACACTACCAAAACATCAAAAAAAAAGAACAAACATCAAAACTAACAACAAAAGACACCGACAACCATGGAGCGAAGCCATTCTATCGATATTACAACTTAGGGCAAGCATCGGGTATCTGATGGAAAATCCCAGGCATTGCCATACACTTCACAGAGGCCTTCAGCAGTAGATCGATCAGCTATCGTGCTGTTGAATTTTATTAATTATTATTTTAGCATACATCTGTGGTTCACTCGATTTTGTTAAATTACATTCCCCATAAATAATTAACATTTAACACTTTTTTATCTGTCGTATAAATTTGCAGCGTTTTGAATAAAATTGACAATCATAAGTTATCAAAGATGCCAAATGCGATGTTGGCGAAACGTTGAAAGTTGCAAGTAAAGATAAGAATAAGCGAGTTGAATTTTATTAATCTATAACGGGTTATAAGTTGAGCTAATAAAGACTTGGCAATGTATTGTTTTCCTAAAGAGCCAGATGTAAGTTTCAAAACGATTACAGGTTTTCTTTAGATTGAAATCTATAACCAGTGCTTTTACACTCACGTTATTTGTTACGTAAATTTGCACCTACGTTTGCGTTCATTGAGTTTTCAAAACCATATAGTTGGACAATATTTCTACAATCTTCAAACTTCACTCCATTCGAAAAACGTAAACCAAATTGCCAAGAAAACCCTTAGCTTCCATTCTTGCAAGAGACAATTGTGGGCCTGAATTGCCATTCCAGATCTCTTCACCGTCAACGACGCCCAATCCAGGAATCTAGGAAAGTGGTATAATTTTGTTATTAATTTTTTTAGTATTAATAATTCTTTGCTTGCTGATATTATTAAATAACTTAAAATCTCATATTTCACATTATATAATTTATTTATTCATGTAATATATTTTACCATTCATTTTACACTATATTTTTATTTCTCTTAGCAACAATTTCAGTCTGATCTATAGGAGACTGGTTATTCGAGCAAAAGAGACATCACTACTGATTTTCACTATATGTGGTGCTCTATTAACATCAATTTCTCACAGTCTTCTTTTATCGAACTAAACAATCATTTATGCTATACATTCGAAAAGGGTAAGTTTCACAACTCTTAGGAATACTCTGGATCTGCGACTCTTTGCTCCAGCTTAAACCAGCTATTCGTCCGCATACGTTGCCTCAGTTCCCAAAAATATATAATAAGGGAAAGTAGGTATCAACTACCATTCTATTAATCTTCTTTAGGACGGTTTGCTATACATTCATAATTTAAAGTGATTTTATTATATGGCCTACGTCCATTTACCAACTTTATGAAAATAACTGATATTTATTTTATTTAGCACGACCTGTATATAGCATTTTGATTTACTTTTTGTCTATGAGACTACTTCAAACTAACAGAATTTTCTTTGTATAACTGCTAAATTTCTTCACATTGTTTTATATAGTTATTTTTGTATCTTACGAACTCAGTCATGTTTGTTTTATACTAAATTATGTGTCTCTATTACAGCACTTCAGATCATTTATTGTTTACCATGCCTGCAAAACATTTACATCAATATAAATTTCATTTATATACTTTGTCTACTCTATACCATATGTAGTTATTTTTCTTACCTCTAAAACTTCTTACGGGCACACCCGTTATATAGTGCATCTTATATAACGTAATATATTTACTGGATCATCACAATATAGTTTGAAGATAATTTGCTTTAATTGGACAGTCGTATTTATTAGATAATGTATGCAAGTTAATGTCGAACTATTATTGATTAATAATTTTTTTGATCGATTATATATCGGTTCTATAATTTGGTTCAGAAAGGAAACCTAACTAGGAAAGGAATCCGATTATGGTACATCATTTGATTAAGTCGCTCATCAACAGATAGGGACCGACGCTTGTAGAATATATTCATTTTGTTTAGAAAAAATATATTTTTAAAGTTTGTACATTGGTACTATAGCTAGAATAGTGATATAATAAAGTTTACTTTATTAATTAATCATCCGGAGTGGCCATTTGCTTCCAAGTCTAAACTGATTGACACTTACGAACTTTTCAATTGTGAGATCGTCGAGTAATTAATATTACATTCATAGTCCACATTTCTTTGTATTTGAACATCATACAGATAAATTTTATTATTTCGATTTCATTCATTTTCAATAATTTTATTAATGTACTTTCACTTTTTAAATAAATTAAATTCTATTTATTTAATTTTATGTAACTAAAATTCTACATGTGACCACAAGGTAATAAAATATTTTTTCTATACTCTTTTGGCAACTTAGTTCTAATCAGCATATTGAAAGCATAAATGCAAATGGTTCCTATATACTAAATACAAATGTTAACGCCTGCTTAACATTTGTATTTAGTATATAAGAAGCATTTGCATTTTTGCAAGCATATTGCAATTATTTGAATATTGCAAGCACTGTTATTTTGCAAGCATTAACATTAACAATTTTTGTTATTTATTTGAGCAACTTTGTTTAGCTACATATACCTTCGCAATAATATTAAATATATTCTGATGTTCAGAATTTAAAAAGAAGGTCGCTTCGCTCCCGTATTAATTAAATATATAATTTAAATCAAACCATTGGGTTTGATACTATTTTTTTGCTTATGCTAAGACGCTCAAGAGATTAGTTTACTTTATTAATTATTATTAATTAATACCGAATGGTCATTGAAAAGAATAAATTGCAAAAAACGTTTAGATTTGCTGCCGAGACAACAGAAATTTGGACTGCTATATCATGATGTTCCAGATTCACACACGTCCATTTTGCGATCATAGGATATTGGCATTGTGTCTTCAATTATTATTATTTTTTTATTAAATTCCATTGTACAATTTTTTTTATTTAAAATTTCATACAGCTCAAAATTATTACTTTACTACTACTTACTACTACTTTACTACTTACTACTTTAATAAATTTATACTTCTTTCCAAGATTTACTTTTAAATTCCACTTTTACAAATTTACTTCCTAAATTTATGTTATAAACTTTAATTATTTTGAATACATTTCATCATTCATTCTAATAATTACTTCTTTCTTTATCAATAAATTTCAGTCTTATCTATAGGAGATTGGTTTTAAGGGAAAAAGAGACAAATCTGCTCATTTTTCACTATAGATGATGCCCACTTAACATCAATATATCATTGTCTCTTTTCCTCAAACAAAACAAAATTTGTCTTATATATCACACATACAAAAGGGCAAGTTTCATCTCTCTTGAAAGTTCTCTAAACCTACGGCTCTTTGCTCCGACTTAAACCAGCTAGTCGTTCGCATTTGTTGCTTCGCTTATTTGCCATTCTGACACAAAAGGGAAATAAACAGGTAACATTTTTTTTTATAAAATAAAAACCTCTATTGCGTAATGCACGGTTTCGCGTTCTGTGTGAACTGTAGACTATACGAAAAAAAAAAAAACAATACTGCCTTTTTTGCCGAGAATTACACGTTCATTGATTTCGTATATATCTCTTGTAGAAAATCTAATATTTTCCGAGATATTTGCAGGAGGGCATTTTTAACACTTTATGACCGAGTCGTAGGATACTAAGCTTCTCTTTATAAAACAGTCTCCACATAATGCAGAAACATTTGTTTGATGCATTTAATATTAAATTATCAAACAAAAACTGAAATTTAATTCATGCGACATTTCTCAAAATTTAAAATATCTAGTTACTAAATTATTAAATGCACATTGTAAAACATTTAATGAATTAAAACCACAAGGGTCTCATATCAATTGTTTTGTATTGCAGGAACTTTCGACCAAAGCTATATTCCTCACGCTATAGCCTACAGTGCATGTCTGGGAGAACATCGTCTTAGATGCCAGGGACTCGACAATTACACCACTCCTCAAGTAACAAGTTGTGTTGCTCCGGAAGTGTCCAGCGTTTCCGCCGCCGGACAACCGGTAGTTATCGCCAGCAGCGTAATGGCAGACGATGGACAAAGGGTAAAATCTTCCGCGCCTGACATAACGGCGACCTTATCCTGCGTATGTTTAGTGTTCATTTTAAAATTCGCAGGAACGTAATAAATTAACTTCATCTAAAGCGGATGCCAGGGTAGGTCTAAAACGAACTTAAACTTCAAAGTGACTTGTAAATATTAACATAATATATTGTATAGAAAGTGTTTTAATATATAAAAGTTGTGAAGGAAATCTTTTTGTATAGTGTAAATAAAAGTATCTGTATATTGACCAACTGGGACTGCACGGTATACTTTAAATTACATTTTAGTTGTGGACTTAATCTGAACCGTAAAGTTTAACTAAAACTACACAGGGATAATTCTGGAACATAGTGCACTCACAAATTATTACTCATGTTTGTTGAACGTTCGAGTGTATTTGTCTGAAATTACTTAAACATCAGTGCTGCAAATGGTTTCTCTTGAACGTTCAATTATTGTTTTAACTCACACAGTACATGTTAATTTGGGATTGTATATTTACATTTAAATAAATTATTACTCGTAAAGTATCTATTATTACTTAATGCGGTTCAATTTGAATAATAATTTAATAGAGGGATGAAAATTTATAGCGATCGATATAGGTATTTAAATTAAGCTCGATCCACATTATACATAAATCAGCAATTATCAAATAAGCCACTAAACATTGAAAGTTGCAAATATTTGCAGCAATATTATTTTAATCAATGTTTTGTAATAGTCTTCAACTCGATCGTTGCAAATATGCAGTAAATTAATCATAATAATAATATTTATTAATGCAGTTGTACAGATATGAAACGTGAAACCGGGTGTAACAGGATCATGGTATACCCCCTTACCTCCTTTAGTTTTGAAGATAATTGATTGAAATTTATGATATACTACATACATAATAAGCAGCACTTTCTGACATACAATTGACTTTTTTTCACTTCCTGTGTCGCCGTACCTGCTGGTTATGATATGGATGATAATTTTCTCATTTTAGGGTTCTCCATACTCGCCAAAGAGGAATACCATTTGCCGAACTGATTCATCTAGCGCTAATATTTGGGTTCTGTTGAACTTTCTTTAAAATATTATTTTGTTCTTTCACGTCTTGTTGTAAAACACGTTCCCACAACTGCAGATGTAGGAAACTTTCCATGGTCTCTTAAAACTGGAATACCGCACTAAAGGTTTTGTGATTAGGGTATCGACGACTAGGAAAATACAGATGATATTCTCTTTTGCCGACCTACCATTTCCATTACATGTACATTATATGTCAGCAGCGGACAGAACCGAATGGCGAGGGGTTGTGGCCAGCTATCAAGGAAATGTTGCTGCAAGATGGCCGAATCCAAGACCTAACCAGGTCTATGCTTGTCCTGACTGCGGCCGACATGTGCTCTCCCGAATTGGCCTCTATAGCCATAGTCGTGTGCACCGTAGATGAATGGGAATTACAATAGACTACACCTTTTACTTGTTTTTTATTGTACACAATTTATCGACTGTAACATTTTTATACTCGGACTCGAGTAACGGCTAATAATAATGTCAGCATATTCCACGTTTGTAAATTTTAGTGGCATAATTACAATATTTTACACGAATTTTCACAATTTAGTTTAAGAGATTTCTTTTTATTATCTGCCACTTTGAATAAGTCTACTATGACTGAATAAATATTTTGTTAATGTATTCTCGATTACATATTAGGGCTATATTTTTTTTTACCAAAATTGATCTTTAAAAAGTGTCGGAATTTGATTTGCCCATACCACCTAATCTTATTAAGATTTTTGCAAATTTCAGTTACAAATTTATGTCATGTGACTTTCATTTAATATCGATCTAAAATCTATATGTTTGTACATTTAACACTGTATTTAAATAGCCACAATGGTGTAACAAAAAAACGTGGAATAGACCATTTTGCTTATGTTTTGTGTTCTTTTCGATTATCGTATAGACATTTCGAATAAAATATACAGGTTCATGTTTGTTAGAGGTACAGAAGGGACATAAATTTTAGTGACTTCAGAACTGAATTTTTTTTCATGCCTTACATGTACTTCTGAAGGATCCTAACCTAATGTCCAGCAAGCGTTACTCACAAAATCTTACATCACCTGCAGGGTTATTGGTTTGACATTGACGCACCCCACAAATCGGGCACTCTATAAACAGTACGAGCATAAGATGTGGATGGTCGTACTCAGCGAGATCGTTTCTCTCTACTGAATCCCATTTAGCAAGTATAATTTATAAAAGCGTGTACTAATTTTACGGGACTCTTCTCATCAAGCTAAGCTCATGCATCGCTTTATATAGTAGGGTTGCTAGGTTGTTACGTTTTCTTAGTTACAATACTGTCATGGATGCCAACAGATAATGTGTTCGTTACGACGATCCCAATTTATCTTTGGTCGTACATATCCTTATCTTAAATTATCAACCAATAAGTAGAATTAGAATTCATCGTTACACCATAAGTATGGAGACAAGCCCAATAGTCTAATTCATATTTCAGTTGTCTTACATTACAAATGGGCGATTATACTTACTTTACGAGGTAAAATCATGGTAGGTAGATGTCAAAATAATATGAAATAAGTGATTTCATGTCGTTGTTTTTTTTTTAAATTTTGATGCATTTTTGCCTCTTGTTATATATAGGGTGTTGATGACTGCAAAAAGCATTCATTAAAATATGTAAATGGCTTTACTTTTGAGTGAAAACGACCTTTCTCCTCATTGAGACGTAGATGGCGTTGAGATGCAAGAAAAAAAAATCGATTCCAGGAACCTTTAAAATAGATGCACATGAAAGTACACTCAGTTCTAAGAATTTTTTATAACATCAACAATTTTCGAAAAAACGACAGTTTCGAGTTATTTCAATTTCAATATATTTTGTGTTAATACATATTGCCATAACATTTTTAAATCAAATTATACACGAAACATTTTTCATAATGAAACAGTCTAATGGACAGTAATGAAAGAATTTTTTTTAAACTACCGGTTTGACAGGTAATTACTTTATTATTTAATTTTCAACAGAATACCCTGTACATTTTCATGAAAAATTTAAGAAAACATTATTTTTAGCATCTTTTCAAATTCACATACATCTACCATTAGTAATGATAATAATGTCAATAAAACAATCAATCTTGTGAATGTCTTGTAATTAACAGTTCAAATTTTGCAATATTTAAAGAAACTGGTCACGTAAATAATTTTTTAAATCTAAATTTTCCCTAAAATTATCAAGTGCGACAAGGTATTCTTTTTTGTAACCATTCCATTATTTAAAAAATTCCCTTTTCTTTCTTTTTTGTTTACATTTATTTCTATAGGAAGTCCATTATGCTACATAGACTTTTCACTTTTTAATAGTACCCATATTGTGGAAGCAGAAATTTGCCTACGAACTGTAGGATAAATGTTGTACATAATATTTTTCAATATTTTGTTCTCATCTAGTTCATATCATATGCCAAGAAATTTTTTTTGCCAAAAGTGGACGTGCGGCAAAGATGTATCTAGAAGGTAAGTCATGAACATTTTTTAAGTAACTTTGTATTATAGGCAAATTATATTCAGGTAACAGTAAAATTAGATAATGTTTCCAAGGAAATAAGACCAAATGGTATTATTTATGAAGATAGAAATATAAATAGATAGATAGGTAGATAGATAGATAGAAATAGAAAACATTATATACCTATTTCATCTCAATATGCGTACCGTTCTAGAAGATCAACGGAGTTAGCTACCTTAGATTTTTGTTCAATATAAATAAATTGGGCGAATTTTAAAGTACTAGAATTATTTTTTGATTTATCAGCGGCTTTTGACACCGTTAACATAAGTTTTCTACTGTATAAACTTGAAAGAATGGGACTTCGTGGCATTGTTTTAAAATGGGTGAAATCTTATATGGGAAGTAAGAAAATTTGGGTATCCATTGGAGAAACTACATTTAAACTATTTAATATGAATATAGGGAGTTGGACAAGGTTCCATTATGGGTTTCCTCCTGTTCCTACTTTTTATTAACGATTTGTCAGAAAATATTAGTACTAGCAAAGTGTTTATTTATGCGGATGATATTTTTGTAATTATTCACGATAAATCCCTTGAAATAGTTAAATTAAAAGCAGAGGAGATAATCAAATAATTTGTAGACTGGTGCTATAAAGTCGGGACAAGAATTCAAGCAATGCACGTCGCAGATCGGCAAAATTACTATAATTATATGAAGTCAATCAAAGCGACTGCACTTGAAATAGCTACAACCCCCAATTCAGGTCACATGCAAATTGTATTGCCACAACTGAAAATGTATCATTAAAATGATGAATTGTGACACAGCATAAAGCTTTATGGTGTGCCTGTGATAACTGGAACATCTGCAACCCACAATACATAGAACAAAAATCTATAAAAATTCGATTAATTGAAAAATAGATTATAAATAATTTCTCAAATGAACTTTATTTAATAACTAGACAATGAGTTTTACAATATATATTATAGTACAATCATAATTATAATTAAATTCTGCTAATTATATAAAATTTTTACGATATTAAACAATTATACATTTTTTGTTATTTACTATTCATGATAAGAGAAAAAACATTTACATATTTAAGCAAATTGAAATCTTTCACATATTATCTTCTTCGTCTGAACTGTCCTCTGTATCGGATCCATGTAAATAATAACGGGATGGATAATATCTTTTCTATCAAAAGCCACTTCCCTGTCCCAATATTTTTGTATTTCCTTATTTGTGTTTTTAATAGTATTTGACCAAATTTCTGGGGAAATAGTATCTAATGCTTCCATCCACATATTTATTACTTTTTCTACACCATTACCATCTCCCAGTATATTTACTATAATATGTTTTTGCTATGCCCCAAACTTTTTCAATTGGCTGGAACATACAATGATATGGTGGAAGACTGAGGACCTCATGGCCATATTGTTGTGCCAGCTTATCAGTTTCATATTTCTTGGGCGGTTTTTTTCTATAAAAATAAGGTTTGTTAATATATAAATATAAATTCGTATGGGTATTAGAAGAGTATAGGAAGACAATATTATTACTACAAATTACAATTTCTGTCCCTGAACTCTTGACATTAATAAATGAAAATAACCAGAAGTATCTGATAAAATTAGTTTATGATATGTATACTGAGTCGAGTGTACATACGTACCCACAAGAGTTAAAAGGCAGTGCACTTTTTATGTACCCGCACTAAATCTCTAAACATATAATAAATCACTTACCGTGTCACCAACTCAAGTAATTGTACTTTAAGCATTCCTTCTTCAATTTCAATATTTCTGTTTTGTAGTCAGGATATAATATTGCCTTTTGTCGGAACTTTATCCATACCAAACTACTGTGATAACTATCATTATCCATGATTATTAAAGACTGTTCTTCCAAATGTTTTAATAACTGGTGTTCAAACCATTTCAAAAAATTTGTTTTGTTCATATCACCATGATAATCAGGATTTTTTGTTGATGACAAAAATAATAATGATGCCCCAGGAATAAAACCATTTTCTTTCCAGCATGAAGTATAATAAACCTAAAAAATATATTTCTACATTAATAATAAACCCCTTTTTATTATATACAGAGGTCCTATCATTTCAGAAACGAATTTTAGCTACATTGTATATTTTTTCTGTGATTGTACGCGTAAAGTACAAAAAAATGCATTTTTTTTAAATCTCCTGTATGTAAAACTCGCTTATGAAAAAAAAACAGACACTTACACACCTTTTCCCTTCAGTTTTAGTTTTTTTCACACTTTCTCTATTTCCATCTTGCCATGATCTTTGTACAGAACCATACTCAAAGATCTACGTCTCATCTAAATACACAAATTGTCCAGGATACCCTAGTGAAATATTTTTTACATATTTCTGCAAGAAAGTGACGCGGTTGAAAACAATATTTGGCAGTTCCATTAATCCTCTACGTCGATTATCTTTTAGAAATTTGAAACCTATTTTTTCAATATTTTGCCCAAGCTACTCAAACTTCCTTTGTAAATGTCCCGTTCAATCAACAGCTCTGAAAGGGATTGTCTGGTAATATGTTGTTCTAAAACAATAATAAATACTTTAATAAATATTTCCATACGTTATTTTAATAAATACTCACTGTTTCTGTACATTTCATAAATAACAATTGCTGCTTGGTCAAAGTTATCAATGTCGCATACAGGCTTTGTTGTTGGTCCAGTTCTTTTAGAGCTACCTAAAGCTTCCCCAGTCTGCATTTTCTTGGAAACGTTGCTAACAGCACTCAAACTTATGTTTAAAGCATTAGCAACTCTCTGAAATTTACTGGTTATGTTATGATGTATAGTTAACTTCAGGAATTGTACTTGCCTCTCTTACAGGAGTTAATGGTAACAGTAGTCCACCGGCATCACGTTCTCTTTCAAAATAATTCATTAAAGAACAAATTAATTTCTGGATATCTTTACCAAATGCCTTCGGCATTTTGACAGGTAACCTAAAAATATAATGCATTAATTTGTTTTCACACAAATAAATCTTGCTCCACTTACCAGAATAACACTAATAACACAATTATATTAGTTCTGAAAAGAAGTGATGGTAAATAAAACAAGGAAACAACAATTAATAATTAAAAGCACGAGAGAATGAAATCAATAACAAAATAATTCGAATCAATAAAATCGACAGTAAATCGATTTAAAATATCGGTGCTTTTGTAAATTTAGTAAATTTATACTACCAACCTTTCGCGATGAAATAAGATTTAATTAACTTCTATTTCTAAAAATAAAACATAAACGCTAAGGATTATGAAGCCACATTGAACTGTACTTATTTATGAAAAAACTTGGTGTCAAGAATTACTCTTTTTAATGTAATTAATACTTAAAAATTATGTTGGCATTAAAATGTTTTCAATTACGTCACTCGTAACGTGCATCACCTGAATTCTTGCTCCTACTTTAGTAATTCATTAATAAATTAACGCTGACAAAACAGTGTGCATACAGTTTATAAATAAAATAAATAACACCGAGGATAGTGAATCTGACAATTTACATTTTATTGTTGGAAAGTTATTTGTAGTATTCTACGAATATTCTTTCTTTCTGTTTGGGTTTTCTACCACATGTATTTTCCTCTTCAAAAACAAATCATCGAAATTTACATTTTAATATACAGTCAGCAAATATTCTAGAACCATCACAAGCTACTAAATTCTTGGGGATGTTCTTATTATTCATTGGTGTATTCTGAATTAAGCTACAATATAGTAATATGAGGTCAAAGGTCAAGCCACTGACATTAATAGAGTATTTTTCATGCAGAAACGAATAATAAGGATAATTTTTGATTTGCCATTTAGACAATCATACAAAGAAACTTTCATAACTGAAAAATTAATGATATTATTTAGTATTTAT